>LNAC01000001.1:9491113-9506924 GCA_002007465.1 Ailurus styani | reverse complement strand
CGCCGCGCCCCGCGCCGCCGCCCCCGGCCCTCCCTGGGGACCTAGACCGACGGCGGGCCGGCCGATCGCGCGCGTCGCGCTAGTTCAAGTCAGAAAACAAACGACGGGCTGCCCGCCCTGCCCCTGCAGCGACTGCTCGGTGGGGCGGCGGGGGGTCCTTGCGCGGGACCTGCTGGACGAGGAGGTCTGCGGGACATTGCGCTTCTCGGTCCTGCGAAACAATAGCGGTGAGAGAAGAAACCAGGGTCTGGGGAGGCCCGGCGCTGGGCAGGGCACGCCGAACAGGTTATTCCTCCTCGGCCCCACCGCCTTGCAGAAAGTCCTAGTCCCACTGGCTGATAAGGAAAGCGGAGGAGAGAGGTTCAGTCATCTGTCCAGGGCCACACAGCCGCTCGATGGCAGAGCCTGACTTGGAATCTGGCCTCTGTCTCCTGGAGAAAGTCAGAAACGGCAGCGACAAAAAAATGTGTTGTTCAGTAATATATATCTGCAGTAATAAAAAATTGGAAAGATTCTAAAGGCAACTCTGCTATAAATAGCTGTGTGGCCTTGAGCAAAGCAGTCCCTCCTTCTGAATCTCAGATTCTTCAACTGCAAAATCAGATCCTTGCACTGAATGCCGGGCTGCAACTGGTTAAAGTTCATATTTTCCATTTACCTTTCTCGGGAGGCTGTGGCTACGGGATAATTTAGTTTTTAATATACTTTCTCTTCTCCTCACTCGACCAGCTCCTAAGCTTTTGTGCTTAAGTCCAAGACAATATAGATAAAAACCTTAATTATTTTTCCTTAGAAAAGGTCATTAAACCCCAAAGTGCTTCAGAATGCTTTTGAGGCCTGAAGATAGATGGAGCAGTGAGTACAAAACTGACCTGGAAAATCGACTTTTCCAGCATTGAGAAATGCGTTTGCTCCTGGGTCACCGACATAGCACACTTCAATAACATTTACAGAGAGAGAAAAAAAAATTTTTTTTGAAGGTGCCACGCATCACGAGAGAATCCTTTTTTGAACGATCCATCACAGAAAACTTTTATGTAAATGACTTAAATGCTGGGAGTATCAAATCCATTGACGTGCTTCCAGCAAATGGCTGTGAGATTCTATTTTGGAAATTTGACAGCAAAAAGAATAGATTCTCAAACAAAATTATCGGTCCGTGTGCTTGGGTATGTTTTTTGGTCAAGTCTTTTAACCTGGATCAGTCCTGAGGCCTTTTCATGAACAGACACCTTAACCAGTCCACTCACACCCGGATGGTTCTGAACACACCAATACCTCTTTCAAGTCCTCAGGCCTGGGGTCACAAAAAGAGAGGGGCTGAAGGTCTGCGTGCTCGGGCCCTGGCACTTAACATCTTTATATTCCCCACCAATGGGAAACTCAAGTGTCCGAGGACAGAGTCCCTTCCCATCCTGCAACATATCCGTCAGCCATTGAAACTGCTGTTAACACATTCTCACATAAATTACCGGTGCAGGAAGCCATCGTCCCTAACCTCATTCATCAATAGCTTTATGTACACTGAATAAAAAGGCAGGCTTCCGCTGAAAATGACAAATCAGAACACCTACTTTCATGTCCAGATGCAGTTTGCAGAATTTATTCTTTATCGGGATGAAAAGACACCCATCCATCACAAGACCCTTATTCCCTTAAGAGTGTTCGTTTTTGAGCGAGCGAAGCCCACAGGCCCACGGCAGCAACCTTCTTCAGTTTTGAGACAAGCGAAAGCATGTTTGGAATTTTTTTTTTTTAACAAAAACCAATTCTGTCATCATATTTAGGCTTCAAGTGACCTCAGAGGGTCTAGGAAAGCTTTCACACCAGTGAGGCTTCTGAATGAGAAAATAATCTCTGGACAGTTTTTTTTCTCTTCCCTCTTCAAGTGGCTGGAACCTCTTTTGTCAATGGCCTCCCGTGAATGGTGTTGCTAATAAGCCTATTAATGAGCTTCTCCGGCCGAGTGTGAATAGGTAAATAAGCCCCAATCTGTTGAGGTTCAGGGCCGAGGGCAGAAAAGCCAGCAAGAACTAAAGGTGACAGTTTGCACTGAACTACCAACGCCAGCACCAGGTTTCTGCTGAAAGAACGCCAGACAAGGCCACATTCACCACCCCTCCGCCCCCCACTGGGGTCCCTTTTCTTCGCAATTTTCCCCCCTTTACAAAATGTCTTGAGTAGCCACCTTTTTTTTTTTCAAAAGCCCTCGAGACGCCCTTCTTTCTTTCACTCTAGTAATGATACATCAATGGAAGGAAGAAAAATGAGGACACCAGAACTCCAATGCCCCATGACTTTCAAGAAACAAATTGTGTCGCTAGCCCATCGGTTACGGGAGGGGAGGGAAGGGGTGGGAGGGGTGGGAGCCCTCGCAGTCACGGGCCATTCTCCTCTAAAGATTCAGAATATTTTTTAATAATTTGTTTTTTAATGGGTGGTTGTTCCTTCGCCCTATAGAAAAGTTAGATGCATAAAGGCAGCGGGCATTAAGTGCTAATGAGCCCTTCTAACGTCCTTCTGAGCTCACTGCAAAAGTATGAATTTCATTCTTTAGGCTACAACTCAATAATGACTCTGGAGTATAAAAGAAGCGTTTGAAAGATGAAATATAGACTAGTGCAAGCACCGTGGTTAGCCTAGTTAACTCCTGGGATCAGGGGAGGGGCATGATCCCCTCCCAGCTCGGTCCCATCTTCTGGGAGCTTCTGGCATTTAACTGAAGCGACATCATAAATCCCAGCACCACCGCACATCGAACGTCCGCAATGACTCTAAATTTAGAACAGAATCTCAAAGCCAAGAGTCCCTGGAGACAAAGTCCTTCCAGAATTCCTGCCTCGCTTTGAGGAGAAGGGGCTTTGGTTCCAAAAGGCAAGGTGAGGCGCTCTTCACTCAATGGCTATGTGACCTTGAGCAGGTTACTTAAACTCTCGGAGTTTCCCATTTTCTCAAGTAAAATGGGACAATAGTGGTACCTATCTTGTAGTTATTTAATAGGGTCACTAAGAAGATTAAGTGAATGCAAGTGTGACAATACCGGTTCTTATTCAGATACTCCTCATGGTTCTGGAAATGCTGTGTGTCTCCTATGATCATTATTAGCCGTTCTTAATATTCCCACCCCCTGGGTCTATTGGAAGGACGCAAGTGTTTCAGTGAAGAGCCTAGAACCCACTGGTCCCACCTGGATATTATCACGACCTGGTTTTAACAGAGTCTGGAGCCATGACTTCTGAATTCCCCATGCCACCCTCTGCCCCAGTTGAAGGACCTGGGGATGCCTACCCAAAGCTCACCTGAGATGGAATGCCCCCTGCACAGGCAAGCCCGGGTCCTACAAATGATTATCCGAATGGAAGGCAACGTGATGCTTATTGGTACCTGCTGCTCCCCACCTGGGTGGCAAGAGAGGCAGGGGTAAGATCAGATAGAAGCTGTTTTAACATGGTGAACAATTCAGCCCCAAAGAAAGAATTTTTTTTGTAAACGTGAGAAGCACCCGAATTAAAATTGCCACTATGGGGGCGCCTGGGTGGCTCAGTGGGTTAAAGCCTCTGCCTTCGGCTCAGGTCATGATCTCAGGGTCCTGGGATCAAGCAAGCCCCGCATTGGGCTCTCTGCTCGGCAGGGAGCCTGTTTCCTCCTCTCTCTCTGCCTGCCTCTCTGCCTACTTGTGATCTGCGCTCCCTCTCTGTGTCAAATAAATAAATAAAATCTTTTAAAAATAAATAAATAAATAAAATTGCCACTATGTTCTGCTTTTATGGTTTATCGGATTTCCAAGCAGCTTAAGAGACATGCATAGGTCTTCCTAAGAAGACCAGACCCAAAGGTGAGGAAGTATGTGTTAAACCATCATGTTGACACCCCACATTTGACAGGGGAGGAGAGTGGAGCACAGAGAGGGGAAGTGATAGGCTCAAGGTCACACCATGGGTTCAGAACAGGGAAACCAAAAGTCTGGTCTCCTGATGGGGCTGGGATTCATTCTGGTGGTCACCAGAACAAGTCAACCATTTTCACCTATCCATGCCACGTGATGGCTCCTTCTAGGTCGTTCAACTCAGGGCAGAGTTGAAATATGTTGAGTAGAATTCATTGTCTCCTCAAATGTTAATATTTCAAGAGAACAGTTACCCGCACATCCTACTTCTTCAAGCGCTCCAATAATTTGGTGAGGGTCATTGTTGCTGTTAATGTTTCAAAGAACCTTCAAGGTCAGGTACATAAGATTATGAGACCTCTTTCATACACCTGCAGTTCATCAGCTGAATTTGCAGTCTTCAAAATAGGGGAAAAGGTAAGGGCCAACGTTTGTGGTTCCTAAAAATGACTCTTATCAGTGATATCATGAAAACAAATGGAAATGGAAAATTCTGAAGAATTGTGTTTGAGGAATTAAGGCTTAAAAAATGTGCCACACGTTTGCTGTTTAAAACTGGGTAACCAGGTCTGTTACTCAAAGGGCAATGAACGGGCAATTCGGGAACCCTGACTGCATTCTGGTTCAAGAAAAGCAAAAATTGCCGTAAAATTGTGGGAGGGAGAACGATTGGGGAAATTTTACTCTGGTCTCAACACTAATCACTCCACCCTCCCCCCACGGCTGCAAGTTCCTACCAGGCACCTGCCCATCTGTGAAGGAAAATTGATTGGTCAGTTTGCTGCTTGGCCAAACCAGCCAGATGTAATGTCTACACTGCCCAAAGTCACAAAGTATCTGACCTGCCACCTTGTGCAGTAGAAACAGCGCCAGGCCAAGGCATCCAAGACCTGCATTTTTATCCCAGCATTGCCAAGAACCATCTGATTCTGGGACAGTCATTGAACATGCCCTGCCCCCCCACTTGGCCTCGCCCTCTTTTGCATAATAAGGTCTCCCCTTAAAAAATAAATTTGTCTAAGATCTCCAGCCCTTCCAATTGCTAAACATTTGTTGCCTCCAGAGACACTAAAAGTTGTCATTGACCCATCACCAAAGAGCAACCAGGTTAGAGGAAGTCAACATCCCCTTTAAAGTATTTTGAAACTACAGTCTAGGAACCCTGCTGTTGACCCGTGTCTACTGGTAATGATATCTACCGGGAAAGTCCTCTAATCCCTGGCCCATTGCTGCTTAAGGACAATTTATGGCATGTCATTCCTTGGCTACAAGACTCCGTGCCTTCCCGACACCCTCGGCCTGCACTCAACCACCATCTCTGCCACAACAATGGCTCCCAGAAGACTGGAGAGAAAATATGCAGGTGCTTTTAGCCAGTGTGGAGCGATTAGGAAGAGATTAACAATCATGTCCTATTGCCAACCTTTGCTCCATCCCCACCCCTGCCCACCATCACTGCCCAGAGTGGATACTAGAACTGATGCTCTCTGATACGGTAGCCACTAGCCAGTGTGATTATTTCACTTTAAATTAATTAAAACGGAATAAAACTTACACATCAGCCCTTTGGGAGTGCCAACTGCATTTCACAAGCTCAATAGCCACTGGAGGCTCTGGCCGCCAAATTGGGTGGTACCGGTATTATAGGAAATGGCCACTGGAGTGTACCCCTGTCTTCCTCTTTTCCTCCAAGGTCTCCTTAGCCGGGGGAGTCCCCAAGAACTGCTTCTGCCTCCCCCCACCCCAACTCCCATGTAGTCTCACTGGTGTCATGCGACCAGAGAAGTTTCAGGGTGGGAACTCAACTCCTCCGCCCCGCAAGAGTGCTGGAGAGTCCCAGGAAAGTTCTTCGTTGGACAACTGCGATATCACTGTTGACTGGACGTAAGGGATGTGGGGTCTGTAGCATCACGTCCTGATTCTGGGGACCACTTGAAGGAGCCCCCGGTCTCCGTGGGGTTTTCTGTGGGTTCTGATGGTCTCTTGGAGGTCTCCTGCTCCCTCAAGTCCCCAGAATCTCACAGCTGTACTTTCAGAGCCGGAAACCCAGAGGGGAAAAGGCTGGTTGAACCAAGATGGTGACGCGCTTGGAAAGTGCCCCATCGAAAATGAGGCCATGGGCATCAGTTTGCAGGGAGAGGGGTTAATCGGGGGCCAGTAAATTGGAACACCCAGGAAGCTCAGCCTGCCTCCCCCATCTTGTGGTTGGAGGGCCGGGCACGCGCCTGGCCAGACTCTGGCCCTGTGTTACAGGCCCTTTGTGCTCACGGGGCCTCAACAGATACTCGATTGATGGTGATTGTAACTTAGCCTCTTTTGGGGTTTCCCAATTAAGGCGTCCGGGTACACTAGCACGGGGTTTTGCACCTACTGGATCAGGTATATTTCGAAGTTAGAGAATAAAAGCCATGTCAGGCAAGGCCGCCGGAGCGGTGCATGTTTCCCTTCCTTGCAATGACCTGATTTCCACCGTGCCTTCCTCCCTCCTTCCCCTCGATTTCTGTGTTTAGTTTGCTACACCATTTCCCCCGAGTGTGTGTCTACTTCGTCCAAACGTGAAAAGAAGTTCACTTTAATAAACCAACGGGGAGAAAAATGATGCTGCCAGGATCCTGGTAAACTCTGGGAAGGAGACGGAGAATACAGAGCAGGACGCATCGTAAAACCACAAACCCAGTAACCCTTTTAGAGTCCCAGAGCTCTTGTATTTTGTCCCCAAGCTGGGGAGAAAGGCCATCAAGGGAGGAGCGATTTCTTTAACAGATTTCTAAAAGCAGCGTTGAGCAAAACTTAACTCCTTCGCGGTGGCCAGACGCCGGCGTGGCGCTCGGCCCGCAGCCTGGGGAGCAGGTGGCTCCAGGTGAAGGGGGCCCGAGGTCCCCAGGGCTCCCTTTGTTCTCGGGGCTCTGCGCAGGTACGCGCGCGGCGGGTGCCAGCGCCCCCGTGTGGCGGCGCGCGTCCGAAGCGGGGGCTGCCGGCGCCCAGGCCAGGGGGCTGCGGGGCTGCACGAGCAAGGCCGGCGGGAGGCCCGGCGCGGAGGAGGGCCGATCGTCCGCACCGGGCCTCGCCCCGATCTCGTTTGGGCCGTGCAGGTGATGAGCGATCAATGTCGAGGCGTGTCTGCGGCAGGAATCCTGGTGTTCGCTGAAGCACAGCTGCGAGGGGATCCTGCAGCCGTCTCCACCGGGGGCCTGGCCTGGCCTGAAGCTCTCTCTGGCTTCCTCCGTCCACAGCTTGGAGCGGCCTCTCTTCACCTGGATCCTCAAGCCAGAGAGCTACCTTTACCGGCTTCGCCTTCTGGCCACCTGTTTGAGCTTGGGGCCCTAGTCTCCACCTGGGCCACCCCCCTCCAGGCTGAGGGTTGCCAGCTCCCAAAGCCAGTCCATGCCCAGATCTGGGCTGTCTTTTGAAAGCCGTGCACCCCCATCCTTTTTGGCCTTTTCTCTAGTATCATTGAAGCTGTCCAGGCTCCCTTGGGAGGGTCATGCAGGATGCTCGGGCAGCTTCTGTCTCTAATCTCTCTTCCTTGCCACCACTTTGCCCAGAGGAGGAGACCACCCTGCTCCTCCATCAGGTCACTCAGAGCTTTCGTGGCTCCCCGTTTGCAAGAACCATGGCAACTGCTCTCTTGGCATAGTGGGTGCATGGTGGCTGACATTTATTGGGTTCCTGTTACGTTCCAAACAACGGTGACCATGGCCTGTAATGAATTATCACACATTGATTACAAGGGCCCTGTGAAATGGATACCACTATGACCCCAACTTTACAAATTGGGCAGTGGAAACACTGAGAGCTTGCTCAAGGTCATAGGGTCATGAGGGAGGGAGCCTGACTTTGGAGCGCGTGCTTTTCACTTATGCTGCCCATATCTGTGAGCAGGTGGTGTGGGCCAGGTGGGGGAAGGTCCCGGGTGGTACAGCAGCCGAGGACTGGGAATGTAGGCCAATGGGCCCCATTCTTCTGATCCTTACAGGGAAGTTGGCCTTCTCATCCAGATTATGGTAATTTTCTCTATTTTTATTTTTTTTTAAAGATTTTATTTATTTATTTGAGAGAGATTGAGAACACAAGCTGGGAGGAGAAGCAGAGGGAGAGGGAGAAGCAGGCTCCCCACTGAGCAGGGAGCCCGATGTGGGGCTCCACCCCAGGACCCTGGGATCATGACCTGAGCCGAAGGCAGATGCTTAACTGACTGAACCACCCAGGTGCCCCTAACTGTCTCAACTTTTAGACATTAGCTCCTTTGTTGGGTTGTCCTATGCATCTACAGGTCTTATCCTCTGCTGTCCCAAAGTAGCTAAGAACATGGGATTTGTAGGCCAGTTCAGCTGGCAAAGGGCCTCAAGTCTGCCCCTTCTTACCACATCTTCCTCTGTAAATTGGAGTGATACCTGCTTAACGTGCTTACCAGAGTTTTTGTGGATTGAATGGGAGGCTTCATGTAAGATGCTCGGTTCGAGGCAAATGATCAGTGTGTGTTAGCTGATATTACTATTTCCAGACTAGAGGCCAGCGGGACCTCCTTCTTTGTAGCCCTTGGCCTGACTTCCCCTGTTCATCTTTGCTGTGCGACTCTGGGCAAGTTACTCAACCTTTCTGACTCTGTGTCCTTATTCGTAGGTTGTGAATATTGGATGTAACCATATTGTAGACTCACCTCTAAAAGTCTTGATTCCAACAGGAGCTGAAGGTGTTGAGGGCAGAGCATTTGTTCACTTTTTTCTAAAGGCCTTCTCGAAATCACGCAGATTCAGTCCGGAGTTAGCTCGTCGTGGTGATGGGCAGATTCTGCATGTATCCACCTGAAGCACTGCTTTGTCCCATCCTCTGGGGACAAGGACACGCCTTTGTAACAAAATTCCTGTGTGCTTCAAAATAGGAACCAAGACATTTGTTTGCCTTATCTCCTCCAAACAAGACAAGATACCACTGCAGAGCACTGCTGGTTTGGAGTATCAAATTTATCTAATAAAAATGCAGGACGCCCAGTTAAATTAGCATTTCAGATAAACACGGGCACTTTTTTTTTTTTTTTAGTAGAAGCATTCTCCAATATTGTATGAACAAATACTCCATGGGACATACTTACATTAAAAATCATTGTTTTTCTGAAGCTCAGATTAACCTTCGTGTTCTCTATTTTCTAGGGCAACTTAATACTTGGGAAAAGCCACTCGCACAGGTTGACTGGTTGGGACAAGTCCAAGAGAGGTGGGCATTCTTCCCAGAGACCGCTGGGCATGACCTGTCTTTTCCTTCCATCCTGGGCTCACGCTGGAAAAGTCCCCATTAAATATAAGGGGGTCAGGCCTGATCAGAAACTCTGTAATGCTTTCCCTGGGCTTGGTTTCTGGGGCCACCATATGGCAGACTTGGGCCTATTCTGAAGGGATTAATCTATGTATTGACAGAGCTATTTATATATTTGGTGTTAATGATAATAATCTTATAGAAAGCCCTGTTTCCTCTTTTTTTTAATTAAAGGGCTCCCATTTAATTAAAGGGATCTTTCTTAAGGTTTTATTTTTAAGTAATCTCTACACCCAACCTGGGGCTCAAACTCGCAACCCTGAGATTAAGAGTCACGTGCTCTCCTGACTGAGTCAGCCAGGCGCCCCGCCATATTTCCTGTTGAATGAAGTAGTATCCAGGGTGTTGACTGCGGCATGAGGATGTTATGGTGTTTGGTCATCAAGTGTGTATACGAGATGTGTGGCTGCGGTCAGTTCCCCGGGGCAGAGTCTTGCCACAGTGGACAATCTCTGTGAGACCCCAGACATTTAACACACCAGAGCGTTTCACCACGAGTCAGAGAGAGCGGCCATGACCGGCATGTCCTCAGCAGCCAGCCTCTGGCGCCTGCCCTCGGGAGAAATCCTGGTCACCGTCCATTTCTCAGAACCCAGGGACCACGTCCCCCCGGAGCGGTGCTTCCCTGTCAGTCCTGGGTCCCGCCTTCCTGCTCGGGGTTAGCGTGGGCCCGGGAGGACTTGGCCACAAGGCCTGGGATGACAGCCTCCCACCACTGTGGTTTCTCACCTGGTCTCAGCTCTCCTAGGGGGAGTTAGTTCACTTTGGTTCAGGACGGAGCCAGACCACCCTCCTGCTACAAATTCGCCCTCACGCACTTGGCCCATTTTCCTGGCTGCACTCCAGCACCAGCCCCTGCCACTCTACCCGGTTCAGGTGGTCGGGGCTGGCTCCCTGCTCCAGCCTGTGGGGTCCCAGCAACTTCTCCTGACCCCGTCCGTGTCAGCCGTCTGACGTGGGTACCACCCCCCTACCAGCCTGGGGCTCGCCAGTCCCCCGTCTACCCACCCCCTGGCCCCCACCAGCCCCCGTCACGTTACATCAGTGATGCTCTCTGTCTCACTTTACCCATCATCCACCTTTGCCACAAATTTTCCGGCTTCCACCAGGTAAGCCATGGACAATGGCTTCAGCCGGAGCTGGGTCCCCGTGCCCGCGTCTCCACTGAGCTTCCATCTGAACTTGGGCAAGGCGACTAACCTCTCTCTGCTCCAACCGTTTTATACCCACGACCACAAACTTGGTGGCTTAAACAACACACATTTCTCAGGTTGTAGTTAAGGTCAGAGGTCTCGGGGGACCCAGTTGAAATCAAGGCATCGGGGGAGCTGTGTTCCCTCCTGGAGACTCCAAGGGAGGAACCTGCTCTGCGTTCTGGGGTCATTGGCAGAAGGCAGCTCCTTGTGGCTGCAGAACTCAGATGCTGCTTCCTCGCCTGACCGGCAGCCAGGAGCCTCCCTCATGCCGACCTGCATGTTCAGAGCTGGCAAACTCACGTCCAGCCCCCGCCACCCCCCGAGTCTCTGGGCCCTCACCCTCTGCCGCATCTCTTCTGCTCCAGCTGTACAGCGCTGTCTGCTTTCAGGGACCCGCATGATCAGGTCGGGTCCACCCGGGTATTCTGTTTCAACCTCAGTAGCTCTACTGTCATCTGCAAGTCCTTTCACCAGATTCTGGGGATCCAAGAATGGACATCGTGGGGTGGGGGTCATTATTTGCCAACCGCAGGCGGGGTGATGACATTGTAGAGTAACTCCAGGGGTACTGGTTTCCTGGGGCTGGTGAAACCAAGTGCCACAAACCAGGTGACTTTCTCACAGTTCTGGTGTCCCAAAGCCCCAAATCAAGGGGTCACCAGGTCCATGCCCCCTCTGAAACCTTACAGGAGAATCCCCCCTCTTTTCCCCTGGCTCCTGGCGGTGGCGGGTAGTCACTGGAGTCCTGGTCTTGCCGCTCTGCCTCTGTCTCAAGTCGGCCTTGTCCCTGCAGGTCTGGGTCCCAATTTCCCTCTTCTTCTGAGGCCACCAGTCCTACCGAACGAGGATCCGCCCTAACGACCTCATCTTTACCTTGATCGCATCGGCAAAGATCCTATTTCCAAACAAGGTCACATTCATAGATAAATGGGGTTAGGGCTTCAACAGGACATAATTCAACCCAAAACACAAGGTAATGGCAGAAAAGCTCCTAGCACAGGGTCAGACCTCTGGCTGGGGCTCAGCCAACAGGCGCTGTGTGCACTGGGCAGCTCTGTGGTCGCGCGCCCTGGGCCCCAGTGGGCATGGGGTGGGCTGGCTGGCAAGAGCCTGAGAAATGGCTCCTCCTCCATCCTGCCTCCCTGAAGGGCCCCGGTCCAGCACGGCTTCGGCTCTCCCTACAGCCCTTCACTCAGGCTGCCTGCTTGCCTGCGACGCCCCCTCCCTTCTCCTGGGCTGTCCAAAGGCACATCTTGGCCGCTCTTCAAGTCCCACCTGTTCTGGAAGGCTACCCCTCAGGTGTCGCGCCCGCTGGCAGGTTGAGCTGATTGAAGAGGGAGAACGGAGAGGCCGTACCATCCTGGAAATCCTGCTGCCCGGCTGGCCGGAAAAACGAGCCTTCCTGTTAGGAAAGGCAGATAGGAAAAACCCAGCCCCGCACGGAGAAGCGAAGACGAAGCAAGGTGCTGACTCAGTGGCTGAAAGGCTCAGAAGACGAGTAATTTTCAGGCAAGAAATTGCACCCTCTGCCGCTCCTGGCCCGATAATCATCCATCTTGTAAACGTGAACTGCTCTTCCTAGAAAGAAAAACAATAACATCCAAACACTCTTGCCAAGTGAGCCTTCCAGGAGCCATAATTCTTTGGGGATCTGCATTACATACTCTGGGTATTGGCTGATGACCGCCCTCGTGCATTTCTTCTGTCCTCTCGCCTTCGAAATGCAGCGGAGGAGAGGTCTGAGGGACCCCATCAGCGGCCCAGCAGCTCACCCCCGAGCTGAGCGCCTCCACATTTAATAAATGGGAACACGTGCAAAACCAGAGCCGTCCCACAAGCAGAGTTTAGTGGAGAGCGAGGGCCTCAGCGGGCGTCCGCTAGCATGACTTCCAAACACTTCAGCATCCTGACCTCTCCTCATTTCCGGAAACGTCCTTAAGCTCGCCCCCCCACCCCCGCCCCGGCCAGCTCCCTGCACAGATGGGAACAGGGCTGGGAGGACGAGGGACAGCTGTCACCGCTGGGGAAATAAAAGAGGCGGGTGGGCTCTGTTGGGGTTGAACGATGCCCCAGAGGGAAGTCACCATGTCCCCCAAGACACTGCTTCTCAAGGTTCTCACCTTCAGGGTAAGGGTCCTCCCCCGGGGGCCGGGCTGATTGCCTCTGCATTACCCGGGGCTAGCACAGGGCCCAAGAAAGATGGATACCTGTTTGTTGAATGAACAAGTAAGTGTAGGCCAGGAAGTGATTTGAGGCAACCAGGTAAGATTCTGAAAGCTGGTCGCAGCGGAGACTTGGTCTCCCCCTACCTGGGTCCCGGAATGCAGGCTCTCCACCTCCCACGGGCACCACCCCAAGGCCAGGCCAAGGGCAGAGCATGCCAGAAAATGCAACCACCTTTCAGTTGCAGAGCCTGCAGTCCCACAGGTCAGAGCTGAGAGCCACAGCCGCAGGGGTAGGGGAGGGGGAAGGGGAAGAGGTAGGGGAGGGGTGGGGAGAAGCCATTTGCAGCTGTTGATATGATGTGTATCTGGTAGATAAATAAACTTCATTTTCCAGGGCTGCCAATCTCTAAACATGAAGAAATATACATTCGCTCGGAAACGTAAAAAAAATAAACAGATGTGGTGATGTTTGAATCTTCCTCGCGTCAAAGCCCTGGGTCCTGAGCTCCTCGCCTTTCAGCTGGTTAATAAACCTAGTTTATGGATCCCCTCCTAGGGGCCTGCGAGTGGAAGTTCCGCTCAGAGGAAATGCTCCCTGTTAGGCTGTGGGGGAGGGAGAGTCCAAGCCGCCGATCCTTCTGGAACATCTCCAGGCACAATCCAGTCAGGCCCACGGCACAAGCCAGGTGACTTTCCAGTGGTCCAGGAGGTGATCTTCAGCACCTGCAGCTGACAGCCGCCACTCAGCCTAGAGCAGGTGAGGTCAAGTAAGCCAGGTGAGCGGCCACCTGGGGCCCTTGAGGGGGGACCTCATTTCTGTCGTATTCTGAGGCTTTGACTGCCTCAGCAGCCGGTCGCTCTCCCCACAGTCATGCGGGCTGGCTGTCAGCTGGGGGGTCTTCTGCTCTCCAGTGGTGTCCCCAGGGGTGCGCTCAGCTGGACGCTTCGCTGGGCTGGAATGCCCATCTCCCATCCACTGGCCCAGCCAGCAATGTGTACGAGCTGTCATCTGCGAGCTCCGGTGGGCCGTCGACAGAGAGCCTCAGTTTCCCTCTCTCCGGTCCCTCCCAGGGCTTGAGCTTCATGTGGGGTGACGCTGGGTGCCGAGCGGGAGCCGCAGACCTGGGAGAGCCCAGCCCCGGAGGCTCCATCACATCCCCTTCATCCAAGCACTTCGGGCCAGCCCGAATCCAGGGGGAGTGGGAAGGACTTCGCCCCCGGGTGGAAGGAGCAGCAGAGAATTTGGGGCCGCCTTTAATCCACCGCAGGAGACCACTCTTGGAGGATGACACTCCACTCCGTGGTGCTAGAGACGCCACTGGGGGCTGAGGACTCAGAGCAGCCCCGGCGGAAGGTCGGTCACACCGCTGTCCCGGCCTGACATTGAAGCGGCAGGGAGACCGATGCTGGAGACACAAAGTCACGGAAACAGGGAAACTTTCCACCTTTCCCTCAACGGGTGAGAGATGGCAGGGGGCGCATGGCTTGGCTTTGAAGCCCCACTGTCCTGGCCGAGACACTTTCTCTTCTCCTTCGGGTTTGGATGTTCCCGATGCAAACAAACAGGGAGCTCTCACTGATCGTAAATACCTGTTTGAGTCTCCTGATGACCACAAGACCCACTCCTCTCTGCACTTTTCAATCCCAAGCTTCAAACACACTTTCCAGTAGCTGTTTACCATGTGACCGTGCTGGGATCTAAATGAACTGAAGTTAAGCTTAGGGTTGAATTTACGTGTAGTATATTTAAATCTACATAGAGAACACTCAGGAAAGAGACACACACTTGCTTTTTTTGTTTGTTTTTAACCTCCTTTCTCCCACCCCTGCCTGATTTCACACACACAGACTACAGATACTACTTTAGCTTGGCAGCGATCTCTGAGCTGGACCCTGAGGAACCACCGCGCCCCCCCCCCCACACACACACACAGACCCAGAAGGCCAATCCAATCAGTTCCTGGGAAAAGCGATGGGGGATGGGTGTGGGTATCAGAAATAGCTTTAAAGGACTCCCAAACCGTAATGCGAAAACCACACTAGATTTCCAGAAAGCGATTTCTCATCCACAAGGCAATTCCAGAGCACGGAAGGACAGAGCTGCAGACTGCAGCCCAGGAGTGTGGGGACAGTCACTCACGGCGTGCCTGTGGCCCCGCTCTTCACGGTGACTAATGGTGTCGCTGGTCAGCTGTCTCAACGCATTCTCCTACTTTTGGAGGTGTTCCCAAAGCCAATTTAAAATCAAGCAGAATGAAACCAAAAAAATGGTCGGTCTCCACGTTAAGGCATATCTGGGAAATAATTGGAACATTCGATAAAACGCACAGACAGCCACATAATGAATAACCAAGAAACTCCAGACCACGTCTAGTGACTCTGATTTGTGCCTTCAGTCATTCAATCACCATTTACTGAGTAGCCGGGCTGCTCAAGCCTGTCCTCCTGGAGCTTGTGGTCAGGTGGGAGCACAGGTGTTCAATAAGTAACCACAAGGTGCAAGAACACCATAGAACCGCTTCTCGCTGCAAATGCGAATCATGTCGTTAGTCCTGTGTCTCGGTACGAAGTCCCCTCCAATTTGGTTCTGCAGCTCTCAGCCCAAGTCCTGTCTGAAAAAGTAATACGTTATGAACAAATGATTTGAGAATTAATGCTGTCTGCTGCCAAGTTTCGATCGGCACAGTGCTGCACGTGATGCAATGACCCGGCCACCAAACGTCATACAAAGATTGGTCTAAAGTTCACACCAGGAAATGGACACTTGACCATGGAAAAAAAACAAGCCACTCCTCCGTCACTCATCCCTACAGCCCATCATTCTGGTGACTCACCGTCTGAGTCTGTTAGGGCGGCTAGAACAGAGACACCTAGAGCGGGTCCTTAAACATCAAATAGTTATTTCTCACGGTTCTGGAGGCTGGAAAGTCCAAGATCAAGGTGCTGGAAGATTGGAGGTCTGGTGAGAGCCTGCCTTCTGGTTCATGAATGACCATCTTCCAGCTGTGCCCTCCCGTGGTGGTGGGGGGAGGGAGCTCTCAGGCCTCTATTATCAAGGCACCAATCCCATTCACGAGGACTCCACCCTCATGACCTAATTCCCTTCCAAAAGCCCCACCTCCAAATCTCATCACATTTGGGATTCAGTTTCAGCATATGAATTTAGGGGCAGGGGTGGGGAGATGGGAACCCAAGCCTTCTGTTCTCCAAATTCGGGGGTGTTTTCCTCCCTCTTTCCTCGTTCCTTCCCC
>LNAC01000001.1:9459112-9489958 GCA_002007465.1 Ailurus styani | reverse complement strand
TCCTTCCCTCCCTTTCTTTTCTTCTTTCCTTCTCTCCTTCTGTCCTTCTCTCTCTCTCTCTCTCTCCCTCTTCCTCCTTCCCTCCCTCCCTCCCTCCCTTCCTTCCTTCCTGCCTCCCTTCCTTCCTTCCTTCCTTCCCAAAAGACAGGCCCAGCCTGGGGAGGTGGAGGAAGAACTAGCCCTGTCCCAGGGTATGGCGGTTCTCATCCCAGCTTGGTCACTGGAGGCGAATGTAGACCACTGCCCTTCTCTGGCTTTGTTTTCTTATCTACTCTGCTTTCTTATCTGTTGAAAGGGGCTGGTTGGTCATGCTCTTTCACTGAGCAACAGGGGGGCAATGGGGGGGCCTTCTCCTGGGGTGCAGGGGCTGTTCCCCAACCACACTGTTGTCTGGGGACCTGTGTGCTCTTAGCTGTCCAGCAGGGGAAAGGCCCACGCTGTGCAGGCCAGGGAAGGTTGCTGGCTCCAGGGAGATCCTGGCTGCTGCCCCTGTTGTTCTGTGCTGAGCAGCACCCTCATCTTTGCCATCATTGTGCCAACCATTGAGCCCCATCGTGAAAGAGGGAGAAAGAGGGGTGCTCTGTGTTGCATTCTGAAGGAGGCCAGGGTCAGAACAAAAGGGATGGAAGTGAGGAGGCGCCCAGGCCCACCCCCATGCAGGGCACCTGGGAGGCCTGGGCTGGACATGCCAGGGTCCTCTGATCTGGAACCCCATTGCCCCTGGTTATGTACGTCACCTAAGTTGGGTTTCTGCATCAGATTTCATTTGCAAAGGAGTTTCCCTCCTAAAATAAACGTGAAAACCACAATGGCAGGTGATTGAAGGATCCCACTAATAACTCTGTATCTCTTACCATCAATCTATAAATGTCACCCATTTCTACTAATGGCAGCTTTGTGACAAATAGTGACAAATGGTTCACAAGCAACAAGAGCTGCCTTTAGGAGATTTGAGGAAAGGATGGCCCCTTGTCTGCCAGTCCACCTCGCTCTTTTCTTCCTGACCCCCTCTCTCCATATTCATTCATTCTCATCCAACCAACCAGCCAATCTACTAATATTTTTTTGCACACCTGCCTTGTGCAGAGCTCTGGGTGAGGCACCAGGAATTCGGCATTGAATAAGATGATGTCTTTGCTGCCCCCCCATAAAATGTATATTCTGGAAGGGACAGACAAGAGCCAAGTAAATAAATAAACAAGACAATTACAGATCACACCAAAAGTGAACAAGAAAATAAAATAATGGAAATCAAGAGCACCCAAGGGCCTCCATCCTTGTGGTTTGGAGCCCCACCTTTTGCAGCTGGGCAGCCACTGTCTAAAGAGGGTCTCCAACTTCAGTTTGCCCACAAAGTACCTGTGGATCCTCCAAAAAATGCAGTCTCATACCCTAGTTCTGGGCTGGGGCTCGAGACGCTGCCTGTCTCACTGGCTTTCAGATGATGCCGATGCTGCTGGTCCAGGGACCACAGACCACGGGACACGCTGCAAACCCTGACCAAGTGGCTTGCCCTTAGCAGCACCCCACCCCCAACACACATCCCAGCACGCAGCCACTGTACTCTGCTTGGACCTGCCTCTTTTCATTACCGAGTCTCTGAGAGCCGTACGCGGTCTTCAGGGTCCCTGGGTGCTGTGGATTGAGCAGCAGGTTGAGCACTCAAGCCCCAGCGATGTCACTAGCAAGCATGGAACCTGCTGGCCCTGGAGGCCCATCCGTGCATGGGGCTAACAATGCAGCCCTGCTATCCTTGCAGTATATGGTGCGATCAGAGGAGACGGACATTAGCATGATGAGAAGTCAGATCTAGAAGCCTGGAGTTTACCCAGCTTCGCAACAGACAGATGGGGATCCTAGTTGGTGATATGAAGGAAGCAGTTGAGAGTCAGCCTGGGGTGCCGTTGTGCAGCATAAACGGATCTGTGGTAGTTGGAGAAAAAGACAGCAACTGGGAGTCACAGAGAAACCTTGTAAAAACATCACGCAAAGCCAGTCATAACTGAAAAGGCGATACGGTCTCTTTAAGCCCCCGATGGGTCTCCCTGATTTTCTTCGGCATCAGGGTTGGGCATCTCTGGGAATCTGACCCACATCTGTGTACGATAAAGAACAATTATCAAGCAGAAACACGCCTTGCACCAAACACACCTACTTAATTGGTGCTTTACTTCAGCTCATGTTTCACATTAGTTTGGCCTCCCCAAAGCATCAAGTTGAAAAGGCAAAGCTCGTTTACTGCAAGATTCCTTGAAGCCTAGATGCGCCGCGTGTATGCAGCCCACGTGCACGAAAGCCTCCGGTGTGGGCCGTAGGGACAGGCTAATTCATGATGCTTTTACTTATGAGCAAAAACCAACGTCACATGCACAGCCTTTTGAACTTGTTTCTGGAAACCTCTTCTGAACCACAGGACTAGAATAGAATAACAGGCACTCTATAAAAATTTGTTGAGTGACTGAACAACATTGAGGCAGGGAAGCATGGCGGCTGGAAGGGATTGAGACATTGGCGTCAGACAGAAGGATCTGGGTCTGTGTCTCAGTGATGTTTGTTACTCTTTGCATGACCTTCCATCCTCTAAGCTTACGTATTCATAAATTTAAAAGATTACATGAAAGTGAAATCACTAAATGAAATCAGATTTATAAAGCACATTATCTGACAAGCAGTAAGTACTTGAAAAATGTCAGCTGTAGAAATGACTACATATGCTAGTGGCCAAAGAGGGACACTTTGGGTAGCAAATAGGGCACTTTAATAATTACGACGGAACAGCAGGTGTCAACCAGGACTGTCCCGGGTAAGTGAGGGCACGTGGTCACCCTCGCTGTCACTGTTTCATACAAGAGATCCTTAGAGATGATCAGATCCAACCTATTTATTTAACACATCAAGTTAGTGATTCCTGGGGAGGTGAAGAGTGACCCGAAGCCACAAAGCCTATTAGCAGAACGAGGGTTCAGAGTCACGCCGCAGGTGTAAGTTCCTCGCCCTCAAGAACACAAGCACTGCTGAGCACCACTCTGGTTTCTGTCCCTGCGGTTCTGCAAGGTCCCACCCTACAAAGCTTGACCATGAACCTCAGAGAAATTAAGAAACTTGCCTAAGGCCACACAGCGGTAAGCTCGGGCAGTCTCCCAGACTCTGTTCCACTGCAGTATGGGATGTCAGCGCGTGGCCCCTAACAGCTCAAGGGGTGGTTGGCATGCTGATGTCGGTGCAATTCCAAGACTTCTCACATTTTCGTTTGGTGTGCGTGTTCCAGATCTCACGGATTTGTCGTGATTGCTGTTGGTGCACGATCCAGACATTTGGTCAGAAGTCACCGTTCCTTCACCTGGCTGCCATACCCACCCATATCATAGCATTGTTAGTACAATTACATGTCTCTTTCTGGAGTCTGAGCTCTGCAGAGAGAGAGGCCAGGCCCAGCACCATGGTGGTCTCGCTGCCTCTCACAGAGAAGTTTGCTGAACGTCATTGCTCTCCGTATCAGTCTCCTTGTCGGCAATCCAATACAAACGGACAGTGATCCAAGTTCCCCTGCCAAGACATGAAAATTCTCAGAAAGGGCCCCAAGCACCCCTGCTGACATGTCCTTCCTCTAGTGAAAAGTGACGGGTGCCAGCCCCCGCCCCCTTCAAATAACAGCCTAGGTCACAGTCAGGGACTTTCCTCAGCCAGGTCTCTTTCCCTTGTGCACACGGCTCTCTCTCTCCTAGATCCTGGAGAATCACATTTATCTCATCTGTGGGATGGAGCTGGCTCCTCGGCTTCCCAGGAGCCCACAGTGTGCACATGCCGCCCAGGCCATGTCCGGAGACTTCCCGTGGGTAGCTTGCACATGGCCACAGTGGGAGTGTGTACACCACAGACATCGGCAAATGCTATAAATCGGGATTGTTGGTTTTTTTTCTCTCTCTCTCGGGGAAGCAGTTGTTACACATTCACAAGCACACCGCTACCCCAATCGTGGCACCAAAGCCCGCCTGACTGTTCTTGGTCCACCTACTCCTCCCAGTGTCTACCCATTCTCCCAGTTCTCTCCCCTTCCCTCCTAATTATGGGCAAGTCAGCACAACACTGTTACAAAGGATCCAAATACCATCGAGGGGCCTCTGGGTGGCTGAGTGGGTTAAGTGTCTGCCTTCGGCTCAGGTCATGATCTCGGGGTCCTGGGATCGAGCCCTACATTGGATTCCTGCTTAGTGGGGAGTCTTCTTGTCTTTCTCCCTCAGCTCCTCCCCCTGCTCACTCCCTCTATCTCTCTGTCTGTCTAAAAGAAATGATATAATCTTAAAGAAAAAAAGGAAAGAAAGGAAAAGACCATCTAGAAGAGAATCCTTTACCAAGTTTCCCCCCAAAGCGAGTCCATTTAGTCCATGCTGCTTGTAAAAATGCATTTACAGAAATTCTTTCAGATCTATGTCTTACACATGCCTTCACTTGTTAAAGAATTATCCAGTTGCCCTCCACTCCCTCTCCCACAGCCCAAACAAGGTGTGATCATCACATTTTTTAATCTCCAGCATGCCCTGGGTCCTGTCAGGGGTCTACATATGGACTGAGTTTCTTTTAAACGGGCTAAAGTTTCTCCGCATTCAATTCCATCCTTCAGGATCTGAGGTCAGAGAAAGGCAGACACCACTTCCAAGCCAGGCTGCCAGGAAAAGCCTGGGCAGAGCCCCCCAGTTAAAAAAAGTCTCCTTTTGAGGAACGCTGATCTACAGAATTAAGTTACAACCTGATTGTTTAAACGATGGTCACAGACTGTGGCAAACCTCTAAGACTGAAATCTGAGCTGCCGTTTTGCAAAAGCACAGATTGTGATTTTTAGCAAGCCTGCTCAAACGGAGAAATACTCGGCTCAGCCCTTCCTTTCCCGTTGGTCAGCTTCCACGCACGAGGGCTCCCTGGGTAGTGACGCGGTGAGGCTGGGCTTCAACTAGCTCTCTCCATGAACATTTCTTTAGGATGGTTTTAAAAGCCAGAGATAAAGTTTTACCTTGAAGGGAAGTCTTATTTAACTCTTCTGCCCTCCCCGCCTGTTCCAATCCCATCAGAAAGGACCGTTCCGTGTGATGGTACAAGCCTCTCAAAGCAATGAACCGATCACTCCTTGCTAATTTAGCTCTAACTCAATTACTGGAAACCAAATGCAGAGGCTGGTAAAGCTCACCAAAAATAGTAAGTCGCTGCATTGGCATAGTGGGTTTTAGGACAATTAATTACGCAGCAGTAATGTTCTTAATCATCTCTCAAGGAAACCATTTGCTCCTCTTACTTGAAACAAGCCAGCAAGGAGCTCGCCAATAACGCCCCAATTCTCAACTCATCACGTGGGGCCACTGAGGGCCTGTCGTTTGCTGGGTCTTATCGAGGAAGCGCAGATGGGACCAGGGGAGGTAGAAGCCATGTTTTGGTCCCCTGTGCATCAGGGAGTAGGAAGAACACAGCATGGTCCTTCAGTTGCTGGCTCCCTTCAATGGGGAGGAAAATCCTAACAGTTGCCCAGTTGTCCCTGCTTGACACTGAGCAAAAGCCCTGTGGGAAAATGCCCAAGCAGGTAGATTCTGCTTTCAGGAACTAATGTGAGTGCAATAAATTTGGGACCCAAAGAGCACACACCCGTCAGACCCCAAGAGTCACCATAGTTCTTCACCAGCATCTGGTTTCAATCCTTCATTGCATAGATGGTTTGTCTTTATTAAGTGCTTGCTGCATGCCAGGTGCGAGGCTAAACACCGCATGCAATCCACTCTTTTTGTATCGTTGCGGTAAAATGTCCATCACGTAAAGTGTATTGTATTAGATATTGTTGAGTGTTCACGGGCTTGAAGTTCATTCACATTGTTGTGCAACCATCACCAGCACCTGCATCTAAAACATTTTTTGTCATCCCAAACTACACACTTCTCCTCTTTAATCCTGTGAGGATGGGGAAACTGAGGCGCAGGGCGGTACCGTCATCAGTCCAACATCCCACAGCTCAGAAGTGGCTCTGACCGGATATAAAGATACACCTGTGCATCTGGGGTCCACACGCACCCCCACACCTCTCAGCACACTGTGGCCCGGAGAGGGTTAGGACCTGTCCAAAGTCACCCAGATAGCTGATGGCAGAGCTTGACGACTCTCCGCCATGGCACCAGGTCTTTCTGTCCCACCACCCCGCCTCTGTGATGGATGTCTTCAATTCAGAGATGCCTGGATACGTGGAGTCCCAGTGTCTGCCTCGGTGCTCTGACGGCAGGTTGTGCCCCCCTTGCAAAGAGCGGCGTGTTTTATGACTCCAGGGCTCAGCAAACCTTCTCTGCAAAAGGCCAGATGGAAATGATGTTGGCTCTGTGGGCCATCCGGTCTCTGTTGTGACATGCGAGTCTAGGGTTGTAGCTTGAGGAGCCATAGATGATCCGTGAGGGGCTGGCCCCACAGTGTTCCGATCAGACTTGACATGTGGACACTGAAATTTGAATTTCACATCATTGTTTTATTGTGATAAAACACACGTAACATAAATCGACCATGTTAGCCGTTTTGGAGTGTAGGGGTCAGCGGCAGTAAGCACACCGCCACCATCCATCTCTGGAACTTTTTCCTCGTCTTCCAAACTGAAACTCCATACAAATCCAACACTAACTCCCCATTCCCCTCCCCAGCACCCACCATTCTACTTTCTGTCCCTGTGAACTTGAACTTACCTCATATAAGCAGAATCAGTATTTCATCCTTTTGTGTCTGGCTTATTCCACTTAGCGTGGTGTGAATTTCATATGATCTTGGCATGTCACAAAGTCTTCTTTTGATGTTTTCAATGATCTAAAGACGTAAAGACCTTTCTTACCTTACCAGCCGTGCAAAAGCTAGATTTGACCCATGCGCCATTGTTTGCCGAACTCTTACCTAAAGGTTTGCACAAATGCTAGTCTGACACTCTGCTCATGCAAATGTTAAAACTAGGACACAGAGAGGCCAAGCGACCTACCCATGGGAACACAGCGACAAAGTGGCCTAACTCAGATCGGAAGCTGGGAATCTATACCCCCGTGTGCTTGGGGAACAAAGAAGTAAAGTTCAGATCTCTGAGTTTTTTCACCGAAAGTGGTTCCATGCTGGGCGGCTCAGAAGCTGCATTGTTGCGGGTGAACACACAGAGGTTTCTACCAGCGTCCTATCCTGAAGATGGATTGGCAACGCATTAGACACTCGAGAAGAAATGTCAAGTACACACTCACCCTTCTGACTGCCGTTCAAGTCAAACATGCTGGGCCAGACCGTGAATCGTTTGCTTTATCACTCAAACCCTCCCTTCACCGGGACATGCTTTACTTTATATATGGTGCCTTTGCCAGATGCTTAGAAAGACACATTTTAAAGAATAACAAACACTCCTCTGTTCCTTTCTGGTGGCGGAGGGGACCTTGGGTTTATGGCACTGGGCTCTCGGCAAATCCGCCCTTCTGCCTTTCTGCTCCCCCGCCTGCCAGAACCTTCACCCGTGGGCTCTTCTTCAGGCCGCTGCTGGCGGGAACCCGGCCAGGGGAGCCGGGGACCCGACCCAGAGGATGGAAGTCTGCCTCCCCCTGGCCTGCACAGCGACACGGAGCCCCGCGGTTGTCTGAGTCGGGGTGTGAATGCATTCTGACACCCCCCACGTCTAGGTCAGGGCCGGTGAGCAGGGCGAGCAGAGCTTATGTGCAGGAAAGGAAAGAGTTCAGGTGCAAGTTCAACCGTTCCCTTCCAAAACTGGAAACAGAGGCCACAGGGCAGGAGCAGAAGCCACGCCGTCTTCTGGCGTTGTCTCCCTGATGGCCCCACCACTCCCTCTTTCACAATCTCCCCCTACAGGATTTGGGGTGTCGCATCTCTAAATGGAGGGTGTTTCTTTCCAGGGTCTTGGCTTGGCTTCTGTGGTTTTGGGGCCACCTTTCCCCTGGGACGTTGTAAGCTGGTTCCTTGGAGTAAAGTGTCCGCCAGGCCTCTGTTTGAGCAGAACACAGGCTTTCCTGCTTCCCACTGTCTTTGGACTGTTGCATCCCTTGCGGTCCATGGTCTTGGCGGGTCCTGTGGAAACCGATCTGGAAGTCCTGTGGTGAGGCCCTGCCTGGAGCTCGCTCCTCAGGGAACCCCACAGATAAATGTAACTTTGGATCTGTTTTTCATACTTTGTAACAAAGAAACCTTGTTTACAGCAAAACTCCTCTTGGAGACGAAAGTGAATGGCTGGGAAAACTATTCCTTCGGTTCATGATCAATGCAGCCAACTTTGGGGAAACAAATACTTCATTAAGTATCACCCCCAACACCACTACCATCATCGTCGTGAGGAGGAGAATTTTTCCTTTTTTTTTTTTATTTTAAGATTTTATTTATTTGACAGAGAGAGAGAGATCACAAGTAGGCAGAGAGGCAGGCAGAGAGAAGAGGAAGCAGGCTCCCCGCTGAGCAGGGAGCCCGATGCGGGACTCGATCCCAGGACCCCGAGACCACGACCTGAGCTGAAGGCAGAGGCATTAACCCACTGAGCCATCCAGGCGCCCGAGAATTTTTCCATTTTGACAACTGAGTACACATATGGTCCGTCACCCATCCCCGTGAGGCATCCATTCTGCAGGAAGGCTTGTGCTAGCCAAGCACCTGCAGACACAGGACTTTGGAAGGGTGCAGTCCAGGAGGCAGATAACACCTGGGCATTAGCGACCCTAGCCCAAAGCAAAGCATGCTACAAAGCAGGTGGGGAATACGTAAAGGAGCAGGCAGAGATTGCCTGAAGCCTGGGGCAGGGCGTGAGGGGATAAGTCGAGAAACGTTGAAGCCTGCAGGTGTTAAGGTCTTTGGAGCCCCTTGCCGGCAGCTGCTGTGCTCTAACCACCCTGGTTTCTGGACCTTGGCTTTGTTCCTCATGACCTGGCTTCCTCCGACCCGTCCGTGGCCAGGCTCTCTGCAGACTCGCCACGTTCTCCACGTCAGGAGGAGCATCCCCTCGCCCCCTTGCATCAGGTGACCCGGGGAGGGAGTCCAGCCCAGAACCACATCCCCTGGGGGCTGAAACCTACACCCCCTTGTGTGCAGCAATGTCAGCAGCCCCCCTCCAGCCCCCCGGGAAAGGGCTGGCTACGCAGGAGGACTGCTTTGGTGCCTGGGGCAGCTCCACCAACCCGGCTTAAAGCGCAGGCACCCCGGAGCACAAGCCTCGTCAAACTGATCTTCTCACCCACACGACCTGGTGAGTAGCAGGTAACCCAGAAAAGAGAAATGGATCGTGGCAGGTCACCAACATCCTGGGGACAGATGAAAACAAAGTGCAGCGGAACCAGGGTGATCAGAAACCTCAGCAGAGGGCCACCTG
The DNA here is from genome assembly GCA_002007465.1 of Ailurus styani. Taxonomy (NCBI): domain Eukaryota; kingdom Metazoa; phylum Chordata; class Mammalia; order Carnivora; family Ailuridae; genus Ailurus; species Ailurus styani. Next base: position 9,480,606 of record LNAC01000001.1, on the reverse strand, counting down.
GGTGCTGGTTAAGCATCTGCCTTGACTCAGGTTCACGATGTTAGGGTGCCAAGGTCGAGCCCCACATCGGGCTCCCAGCTCAGTGGGGGAGTCTGCTTCTCCTTCCGCCTTTCCCCTGCTTGTGCTTGGTCTCTCTCTCTCAAATAAATAAATAAAATATCTGGGGGGGGGGAAGGAAAGAAAGAAAAGAAACCTCAGCAGACAGAGCAATACCAGAGAGTCCGTTTGCGAGATCATGTGCTTGAGCCTTTCTGCTCTCATTGAGGCTAAACAGAAACTCTGTATGTTACACTATACATGCCCCTACTGTTCTTAAGGAGAATTTTGATAAATTTGGCAATAGAAATAAACAAAACTTCTACACAAAAATCAGAATAAAAATTAAATGTCAAACCAGGAAGAAGTTATAATATACATAATAAAGGTTTACTATCCTTATGACATAAGCAACTATTCCAAAACAAGAAGAAATAGATGCCCACTTTTTTTTAATGGTGAAAAACATGAAGGTGCATTTCTTAGAGAAGAAACAGAAATGACAGATAAGAATATTTAAAAATCAACCTTCCCGCTAATCAAAATATTTCACGTTAAAGCAACTTTCAGACAAATTTTTCACCTGTAAGGAGGTTTAAAAAACCAACAGGATGCCTTTTTAGCACATTGTCAGGACAGAAACACCCGTATACTTCCCTTGGGACTGAAATTTGGTCAATCTTTCCGGATGACGGTTTACGATACATGTCAAACATCTTTTTAAAATGTGTCTAGTTTTTGTCCCAGCAACTGTGCATGGAAAGAAACATGGTTGTGCACAGAAATCCATTCATAAAGCACCTCCGTGGGGTTATGGAGTATAATAGCAAAAGACAGGAAACATCGAAATAGCCAAGAGTGAATTAACCAAAAATAAGGAGCCAAATAATAAAACAGGACAGTTTAATGATATGGAAAGATGTTCACAGTAAATTAAGTGAAGAAAAGCATATTGCAAAACAGTGTGGTATTGTGACATTTTTGTTAAAAAAAAAATCCCAACTGGTATTTATACAGAAAAGCATCTGGAAATCTGTACTCCAAGGTGTTAATGGATGTTGTTTCTGAATAGGTGGGAGTGTGTGATTCCCCAATCTGCATATATTTATACTATTTGATTTTTCTGCAATGATCATATATTTTTATAAAGAAAAATATATTATTTTAATAATTATGACATGAACATAAACAAGGTCAGGAATAATATGTAAAGAAGAAATATGTTGGAGATTGCAGAAGTTAAAAGAGCACATTTATATATCAATGCATATAAGTGAAACATTATCTAACGTTGAATAATTCAATGAGGATTAATGTATTCCGGAGCTAGCAAAGATAGGGGAAAACATTCAGCATCATTAACAATGAAAGAGCAGCAAAATTAATAAATAAAAGGAAATAATTCTCCAATTTCCAATTAACTATAGTATTCATTCAAGTTTTTTTAAATACCTGTTTTTCATTGAAAAGTGTCACACATGTGCTTTATAAAACGAGTTTAATCAACATGAAAGTCTCAAAGACACACCTCAAACCCCACCACCCAGAAATCACAGCATTAATATTTGATGAACGTCATTCTAAAGTTCTATAAGGATAGATAGGATGAGTAGAAATAATTTTATAGTATTATATATAATAATGCTATATATATCATATGTAATATATAATATATGGTATTATATATGTTCTATGATATCATAATATATTTAAGATGCTATTTATGCTATATTATATATAATAATGATATATATATTATATATAATATATACCACATGTTATATGTATATAACATATATATGGTATGTAGTATATTAATATATATAAATGCTATAAATGTTAAGATATATATAATAATTCCATATGTGATATATGATATTATAATATTAATATAAGATATATAACATTTTGTTCTTTTTTTCTTCCTTCAGGTTCCTCAGTGCCCAGAATAGTGTTTGGCACACAGAAGGCTCTAAATAATTATTTGTTGAATGAATGAGCTGCACAGTATATCATAATACTATTTTAAAATAAAGAGAATTTAATTTTATTTTGATTTTATGGAAGGTAAAAAAATGAACAAAAACTTCTGAACTTCAATAATATTTACAGGTCATTGAATTTCCAAAAGAAATATTCGTTCTTAGAGATTCCTCCAACGTTTAAAAAGATGGTGACTAAAAGTCATGAAGTGATTGGAGTCATTAAGCTTTTTTTCCAAATGTTTATGTTTTAATATGAATTATTTTATTCTTTTTTTCAAAGATTTTATTTATTTATTTGACAGAGCGAGCAAGAGAGCACACGCAGAGAGAGCTGCAGGGGGATTGGGAGAAGCAACCTCCCCATTGAGCAGGGAGCCCCACTTGGGGCTCCATCCCAGGGCCCTGGGATCGTGACCTGAGCCGAAGGCAGATGCTTAACCAACGGAGCCACCCAGGCGCCCTTGATTTTTTATTCTTAAAAAAAAGAGAGAGCAAGAATGTGGAATCATTTCCGCCCACCTCCTAGTTTTTGCTGAGTGTATGACACTTCCAAGTTCTTCATTTGAATTCATCTTTTTGGTTGGAGAAGGTCCTTCCAGAAGAACAGGCAGGAGCTAGAGGTCCTGCCTTGTCCCTGCTCAGGTGTCTGCCCTCTGCTCTTTGGCTTGAGTGACAGCTTGCATCGGTTTAATATTTTTGGATTTTGCTTTCCTTCCTTCAGAGCCCTCTAGACATTGCTCCATTGTCTTCTCTTACCGAGTCTGGGAAACCTGACTTTTTCCCCTCATTGGCTTCTTCTGCCTGAAGGTCTGAGAAGTCTTTGTTTATCCTCCAAGTTCAATATCTTCACCAGGATACAGGTGAACGTCAGTATGTGCATGCTATTTTCTTCCTCATGCCCTTTTGTTCTAAGGTTTGTACTTTCTTTCTGAGGATTTCTCTATCTGAGCACATTTCCTCTCTTTCATTTGTTGGGTCCCTCATTCTGAGCGCTCATGACCATGTTGGACCCTCTTTGTCCTCTGTGGCTAGCCTTCTCTCATCTTTGCTTCTTCCTGTGTATTTACCAGGAACAATTCCAGCAACACTTCCTCATCAATAATTTGATTTTTCAGTGGCATCTCCATTATTCCTGACTTCCAGTGTATTAGTGATGTCATCAATACTGTGTTTTAAACTTCTCAGTGTGTTTCTTTTGTTTTGAAATCTTTTAAAATCACATTCGATTATTTTATATCATTTAGCTTTTGAGGTCGTGTTTTACTGGATTCCCAGTATTACTAAGTTCTTCTGTTATCCCACATGTTCATAGGTAGTTCCCGGAATATGTTTTCATCCAGGGCACGCTCCTCATCTATTTTGTTTTTTGCCAGCTGTGTTCCCTTTCTTCCCTACATTACCATTGTTGCTATAATGTGTTTGAAGGGTTGTCATCCCATGTCTTTCTTATTCAACTTGAATGAATGCAGCCCTTTATGAACCTATTTACTCTAAAATAGTGGAGGAATTTTTAGGGGCACCAGGTGGCTTAGTCAGTTAAGCATCAGACTCTTGGTTTCAGCTCAGATCATGGTCTCAGGGTTGTGGGATCGAGCCCCACCTCACCTCAGGCTCCCCGCTCGGTGAGGGGTCTGCTTCCCCTTGCTCTCTCTCCCTCTGCCACTCCCCAGCTCATGCTCTCTCTCTCTAAAATAAATAAGTAAATCTTAAAAAAAAAAAGGAAAGAAAAAGAAAGAAAGAAAGAAAGAAAGAAAGAAAGAAAGAAAGAAAGAAAAAGGAAGGAAGGAAGGAAGGAAGGAAGGAAGGAAGGAAGGAAGGAAGGAAGAGAAAAGAAATAGTGGAGGAATTTTCCTTGGCCTCCTCTTCACATTATTGAGAGTTCTTTGTCTTGTAGGCCACAGCATGGTGGAGATTTTACTACCTCTCCATTCTTTTATAATCTTGGGAGAGGAGATGGGGAAGGAGCAGGTCATGGGGTAGGGAGCCAGGCCAGCAATCTTCTTGCAGAAGCCTGGGTGCTGCTCTCTTTGGGGCTGTCACTAGATGTCATAAATCAAGGGCCATTTCATCCAGCCAAGGCTGCAACTCACTTCTACAGTTTTTACAGTTTTTGGCTTCCTGCACACTGGCAAACCTTGGCTGAGGTTTCAAGGGGACATTTCAGGCCTTGCAAATTCAAGGGATCTTTTCACAGTGCTACCTCCTCTTGCATTCTCTGCTAGAGTTCCTGTTTCTCTCTAAATGGAAGAGTATTAGTAAAAATGCTGAATTTCACCAATGTTCTTTCTTTTCTAGGAGAGAGAGGTTGGGACTTGGGAGCTGCACTGCATCAGGATTTGCTGTTTCTTTCCAAGGTCACGACTTTCCCAGACAAAGGTAAATCCTTGCTTGGTTACTGCTTGTGGGTTTTGGTTTGTTTATTTGTTTGTTTTTGGTAGGGCTTTTTTTTTCTTTCTTTCTTTCTTTGCTTTTTGAGGTTTTTTTAATTTTAAAAAAAGATTTTATTTATTTACTTAACAGAGTGAGAGAGATCACAAGTAGGGAGAGAGGCAGGCAGAGGGAGAGGGTGAAGCAGGCTCCCCACTGAGCAGAGAGCCCAATGCAGGGCTCGATCCCAGAACCCTGAGATCATGACCTCAGCCGAGGGCAGAGGCTCAACCCACTGAGCCATCCAGGCGCCCCATTGAGGCTTTGTTTTTATTGTTGTTTTATTGTTGTTGTTATTTACTAATTTGTTTTGTTGAGAATTAGGAGAATGAATATCCTTCTACTTTCTTTGGCAAGAAACCCCTCCCTCCCTTCCTTTTTTTTTCTAGAGACAGAGAAAGAATGAGAGTGCGCATGCGCGCGTGAGCGCTGGAATGGGGAGGGGGAGGGTCAGAGGGAGAGGGAGAGAATCTCAAGCAGACTCCACGCCCAGCATGAAGCCGACTGGGAACTCTGTCTCTCGACCCTGAGGATCATGACCTGAGCTGAGACCAAGAGTCAAACGCTGAACCTACTGTGCCAGCCGGGCACTCCCCCTCCTTACCTTCATAAGCAGAATGTACTAAACAAAACTTGTCTGATGACTCAGGCACCTCACGGAGACCCTCATCATTGAAACATCCTTTAGATGTGGCTGCAATTGCAGGTGTTGACGGCATCGCTATGGGAGGCAGAGGAGTGGGGATCCTACGAGAAGATCCAGTCTTCGATGCTGGTAGCTTCTTGCCAACTTTCCTCTATCTCATAAACGTCAGATTGAGCTGGTGAAGCCATGTGTCCTCCTGACCAGTAGGAAAACATGTAGTTCCCATAAAACCAAATTCAGTGGAAAAGCCAAGAGGAAGAAGCCTCATTCCAAGGCATTTCCAATGCCCCAGATCACCGTCTTCTCTCCTGTTCTCCGGCGCATCCCACTGTGGGAGAGAGACCAGTGCTGCTGTATCACAGAGTCCAGTGACCACAGCAGTTCCCGTCGGCTGGCCCCTCTGTGTGGCCACAACACTGGCAGGTAAGTCCCACCGTCTGAGACACTGAAGGAGGCTTCCCCAGCGGGGCGTCTTGTTTGGGAGCACAGACAGCAACTCAGGCTAGCGTGGGCAGAGCAGAATTCGTGTGCAATTAGGGGTCACCTCACATATTCACAGTGGACGGAATATCCAGACTTAGAAAAGAGGGGAGCAAGGGAGCACTAGCAACCTGGGGAGGGGGACACAGGCGACAGTCCTCTCTTGGCGCCACTGTTGAAATAAATCCATTCCCGCCATCTGCGGTCCCGATGCCGCCCTACTCAAGGCTTAAATTCCTGGAGAGGGTCTGCTTGTCTCCCTCCCAACCCCCCGCTAAGAGAAAGCACAGCCCCTCGGGGAGATAGTTCCCCCAGAGCAACACCAAGCTCCTGATGAAAGAAGGGTCCTGGATGAAGAGCAGGCAGAAACCATGATTCCTTTTTTTTTTTTTAAGAAAGATTTTATTTATTTATATTTATTTGAGAGAGAGAGAGCACAAGAGGAGACTGAGAGGGACAAGCAGACTCCCCACTGAGTGGAGAGCCGGATGTGGGACTCAATCCCAGGACCGTGAGATCCTGACCTGAGCCCAAGGCAGATGCTTAACCGACTGAGCCACCCAGGAGCCCCAAGAAACCATCGTTCTTTATAAACTTAGAACCAGAAGATGACAATTCTCTTCCTGGAATACTGGTAGGTCATTTTCCCCTTGGAAAAACTTTCAACTTGGGGCGCCTGGGTGGCTCGGTGGGTTAAAGCCTCTGCCTTCCGCTCAAGTCATGATCTCAGGGTCCTGGGATCGAGCCCCGCATCGGGCTCTCTGCTCAGCAGGGAGCCTGCTTCCTCTGTCTCTGTCTGCCTCTCTGCCTACTTGCAATCTCTCTCTCTCTGTCAAATCAATAAATAAAATCTTTAAAAAAAAACCTTTCAACTTTTAACAAAGTGTCACACACACACACACACACACACACACACAAATGTACCTTCATATTATATTATGTGATTGGCCGATTTCTTAGCAAATTCTAAGTGTAACAATGTTTTATTGTCTACACAACACAGTCTGGAGCTTAGATTAAAGCAGAGAGGCAACTTTGATGGGAGGGATAAATGTAAAAACTAGCCTTGGGTAGTTGTGAAACCAGAGTTTAGCGTTAGAATAGCTTGTCCATGTATAAGCCAATAATTCTGTAGAGAAAAGAAGCAGTCAGAAAAATTTAATCGAGGGGCAAAAACCGGTGATTGATTGGCTTTCCTACTGAAACGTGGCTCACAGACCAGCAGCACCCAGCGTCCACATCACTTGGGAGCTTATTAAAAATACAGAATCTCAGGTCCCGTCCCTGTCCTAGTGAGTCAGAATCTGCACCTTAACAAGACTCTCAGCTGATCTGTGCGCACATGAAGGTTCGAGAAGCCCAGTCTCGGAACACAGAGTCTCAAACCTAACTGCCTGGGTTAGCAAGTGCTTGATGTGGGCAAACTTCAGAGAAGCAGCTCAGCTAATGGATACAGATCAGGATGGCAGGAGGAGACACATCTCCATTTTTCTGTCCCAGGGGGCCCTTGAAGGGCCTCACAATGGCTGCAAAGGCCGACAGGGAGCAGTGTCATGAAGTGACCAGGCTGACACGTCCTAAATCCACAGAACAATTCACATCATTAAAAATGGGATCACCGGACAGCCTACCTAAGAGGGAGGAAGAGTAATACCCCTGAAGGATTCTTTCCAAAGAATTAAGCCTGAATGGAGTCCCACCCCTCATTCTACCTCCCACGGTAAGGAAATATAAGGCACAGAGAAACACATTGAATCACACCACCATGGCAGAAACAGCAAAATCTCAACCATTCCACCCAGAAATGCCTGGAGAAGAGTAGGAAACGGTTCTAAAGAGACAAAAATATCACCCAAGGGCAGTGTTGGGTGGTTGCACCTTGCTTTAAACACACCAGTTACAAAAGGACATGTTGGGGTGATCAGAGGAAACTGATCATGGACCAAGTGTCAGATGACATGAAGGAATAATTTGGGGGAGCAATTACAGTATTACGGTTATGTGAAAAAGGAAAAGCCCTTCTCTGTGACATAAACTCAACTAAAGTGTTTATAGGGGAAATGATACGATATCCGGGATTAAAATATTCCAGAAAACAACAGCAAATGTGGGGAAGAAAAAGAAAACAAGATGGCAGAATGTTGATCATTGTTGAAAGTAGATGATGGAAACATGGGGATTCATTATGCAATTCTCTCTACTAAGAAATTTTCCAAAGTAAATAGTTTTTCAAAACGAACATACACGTCTGGTCTCATATCTTTGTTCCAAAATTCTCTGGCTGTGTGATCAAGGGAAAGTTACTGAACCTCTCTGGGCCTCAATGTCCTCATCTATCAGATAATAACAATACCTGCATCCTAGGCGTGTAGTGAGGATTCAGGAGGCAATACTTGTAAAGTGCATTTAAAAATATCTGGCACATGGTAAACACTCAATAAATGCCCACCATTGATTCAATACTGATGCACTGGCTTGGGTTCTGCACAGAAACAGAACCAGACAGGCATCTTGGAAAGCCCTGAATCAATAAAATCTTTTAAAGACAAAGGCCTTACCTTATGGAAACATGAGCAAATACAAAACGGTCAGCTTGTTTTGATTCTGGGGCTTGACTCACCATCCGCTATCAGTAAGAAGATAGCACACATGGTCGAAACACACTAATTCCATGCAGTTCTCAAGCTTTTCCCGCACTTGGTCCAAGCTCAGAAGTTTTTTGCCTGGAGAACCCACAGAATACTTCTAGAAGATCATCTCGTGATATTTTTCTCCACTGAGCTTTCATAGATGCCATGTCTCAGTTTTTAGAGGCAAAGTGATCCCTTCTGAAGAACAGCGACCACCACCCCAGCCCAGAGGCGTGGCTCTAGCTACAGCGGGCCTTGAAATCACCTGGAGCGCTTGGCCGGCTGCTTCCGGATCCAGGCCTGGGGCTCCACCCTCCCGTGGCCTCACTGTGACTGTAAATGACCACTCCTTTAAAGGAGCCTCCATTTTTGCATCTGTACGATGGGCATAAAAACATCTCCCTGGCAGGATCCTTTGAGGATTAACTGAGTTAATGGCCCTTGAAGCACTCACTCCAAGCCAGATTCTGGGTTTTTTCCCAGAGGTGACTCCTCACACTTCTCAGCCTTTCCCCACTTGCTCTGAGAAGAAACCCCTCCTTTTACTCCCCATCGGCTTTCACTTTGGTGTCTCCTTTTTTTTTTTTTTTTTTTTTGGAGAGAGAAAGAGCACAAGCAGGGGGAAGAGCAGAGGGATAGGGAGAAGCGGGCTCCCCACTGAGCAGGGACCATGACCGGGGGCTCCATCCCAGGCCCCTGGGATCGTGACCTGAGCTAAAATCAAGAGTCAGCACTTGGCGGACTGAGCCACCCAGGCGCCCCTGGTGCTTCCTCTTCTATTTCCCACCAACCAGAAGGCACCTGGGGGGCCAACATCATGCCCTAGCAGGTCTGCTCTGCCCCTCCCCCATTCCCATATTCCCGACTGCCTGCGCAGCCCCTGGCCTTGGCCTCTCTGCCCTGATTTGAACAATAGGAGCATTTAAAGATGCTTCAAACTGTTCTTTCCACCTCTGACCACTTGCCCCAGCTGCGGCTCAGTCACATCTCTCCCTGCAAGGTGTGTCTGAACTTCATGGCACCCAAAGGGGGTGCACACTTGTCTCCTTTTCCAAGAACATTCCCATTCCCCTTGAAAGAAAGGGAGAGAATGAGTCTCCACCCCATTTCCTAGAGGAAACCCTTGCCCCATAAATTACGAGAAAAACACTAAGTCCCAAGGCCTGGTGGCCACTGATGGTACCGTGGGGTGGAATGACAGGGAGCCCAGCGTGAGCACAGCCTCCCCGGGGGAAGTGGGGTGCTCACACCCTGCATTCTCTCAGGATTAGAGTGTGTATTCTCTTCTGGTTTTAGAATCTTCCAGATGCCTTCGGGTACTCCACAGTCTCGGCAATGAGACCACTCCACCGGCAGACACTGGAGCAGCTGGGGGACCAGATGGTTCAGGGTCTGGCCTGGGTGAGCCCAGGAGGGGGAGTTAGTCCACCTCCCTGCCTCTGCAGCATGGTGCAGCCCATGTGGCAAGAATGTGACACCTAGAATCACACTAATAGTTGACATTTGACTGAGAGCAGGAACCAAGGCAGGGGGAGAGGCCCAAACCCCCCACCCTTCCCATGAAACCCCTGAAGCCCCCCACCCTAGCCCCAGGCCTGCGGGCTGAGCGCCCCTGCAGCCTGAGCAGTGCCCACGGGCAAGAGAGGTGCCCGCAGGTTCAAACCAGCGGATGGAATAGACCATAGTTCTGCTCCAGGTCACCGGCCATTAACACAAGGCCACAGCTCCTCCTGCAGCCTACCTGGTCACATCTGCCGGTACTCCCTCTCCTGATGTCACTCAGGAACACCACTGTCATAGCACATGCACAGCAGAGAAGCCCTGTTAGGGGTTTTCTAAAAGCTCCCGTGACAGCTGAGCCTCACACCGGCAGCCCAGGCAAGGGGATGACACGCATAGGCCCTTGCTCTGTCCAGGGTGCTCCAAGGACCAGCAACCCAGCCTCCCCCGGAAGCCTGTTGAAAATGCAGAATCTCAAGCTCTATCCAGGTTGCTGAACAACCTCAATGTTTTGGGCAGGTCGCAGGTGGTTGGTAAGCACACGAAAGCTCAAGAAATGCTCATTTATGAAGCTTGTTGCACTTCAGCCAAATCATCCAAGGTAGCAATCAGCTCCTGGTGTGGTATCATTTGCGAAACTGGCTCTATCCTCAAAGCCACTTGGAAACAGGATGTGGGGAGGGGGGTGAGGAGGAAGTGCTGTCTCTGGTTTGGATCCTGTTAAATATGGACTACACCCTGGTGTGCCGAGCCCAGCTTCTCTTCGTGTGCGGGGCCAGCGGGAGGTTGGGAACGCTGCAGTTCCTGAGAGCCACAGGCGGTGATGCTGAGCTCCATGGAAGACAGGTCCACCGTTCCCAGCTCAGACTCGCAGGAAAATGGGGAATTTATCCAGCAAGCGAGGCAAGCCAGCCGCATTTTTGTACTGCCTTTTCCAATGCACTAAGTTATAATAATACTGATGATCATAGTGTTCACAGCGAGTTGCTGAAAATTCAGAAGCCAGAAAATGTATGCAGTTAACTCACGTAATTGCCCCATGAGCCCTCATTCATGAACCTGTGGCCCCACAGGTGGTTCATGCTGGAGTTCAGTGATCGGAACGTGGGGAATGTTCTAATGAGCGCCTAAAAGTTCCACGTGGCAGGTGGAGGAAAAATCAAGCTGGGAACCCCAAGTTGGACACTAAGCCTGGAGCGACTAGTACCAGAAATGAACAGACTGGCAGGAGCGGCCTGGGGCCTACACCCAACTTGCACAGAGTGGGGCACAAAACCCAGCAAGGAAAGTTCTCCCCGAGATATAATATATATAAATATATAAATATAAAATATTAAATATCTAAAATATCTAAAAAATATATATATATAAACCCCGAGGTTGCCGGTGAACGTGGGGCAGGGCTCACAGGGCGTGGTCTGCTGACTCCTGTCCACAGAGCCGTCCCTCACTGGCCTCTCTGTGCAGTTTCCTCTGGGTTCATTGAGCGTGCCAAGAACCAGCAAATCCATAGAGACAGACAGCCCATTAGCGGTTGCAGAGCCTTGGACACTGCGACTATGCCAAATGCCACAAAAATGTGTATTCTTGAATAATTATTTTTATGTTGTGTGATTTTTACTTCACTAAGAAAGTGAACAATGGTAAGGCCCCAGAGGCCCCGCATTTAAATCTAAGAGGATGTTTGTCTCCTTTGGGTGGAAAGGTCTTCCTGGCTTTGGTTTGTAAGACCCTCTCAGGACCCTCCCTTGCCAGTCACGACCTCAATGCTCACAGATGCCCCAACACAGGAAGTGGGGTAGAAGGCCGCAGGCTCGGCTTCTGGGCTCACTCACTGTTTGGGTGACCCTGGGAGAGACACTGACTGTCCCCAAGCCTCAGTTTCCCCTCTATGGAATGGCTTAGCGTAGTTAGTTCTGCCTGCTTCATAGGCAATTGTGAGGAGCAAGCGGAACAAGGATCTGCAAACATCCAAACACTGCGCGTGATTATGAAGTCAGGTTTGCTGGGAACGAGAAGTGGCCTCTTGCTGATTGTAGGAAAAAACCTACACGGGATAGATCCTCAGTACTGTAGGGAACCCTAAGAATCCATTCGGTCCAGCGCCCAGCCTCCTGGAGAGAATGGCCATGCCAAGCTAGGGGACTCTGATGCACTCACTTATTCGAGAAGGATTGGGGGGGGGCGCAAATTCTAGGCCAAACGCCACACAGGTATTGCTGTGGAAACAGAACAAAATGGACATAAATCTCTGCACTTATGGGACGTGCCTTGTGACACCAGGGACAAGCAGTCGGTGGGCAGGTGCCAAAATCTGGCCCCATCATCACCCCTCTGTCTCCTGCGCGCCTTTGTCAGACAAACATTCAGGAGGCACCCCGCTGTGCCGATTAGAGAAGCCAGGGCCCTGCTGTGGGCCGTGGGGGTGATTCTGAGGACAAGCAGAAAGACTCCTCTGAGCAAGAAGGCCACCCAATTTGGGCGCCTGGGTGGCTCAGTGGGTTAAAGCCTCTGCTTTCGGCTCAGGTCATGATCTCAGGGTCCTGGGATCGAGGCCTTCATCGGGCTCTCTGCTCAGCGGGGAGCCTGCTTCCTCCTCTCTCTCTGCCTGCCTCTCTGCCTACTTGTGATCTCTCTCTCTCTCTGTGTCAAATGAATAAATAAAATCTTTAGGAAAAAAAAAAAAAGAAGGCCACCCAATCCACCTACCCATCGTGCAGAAATGCCACTTTTTTGAGACCCACCTTGTCCCTTGGGCTGTGCTATTTAAAATATAGAGGCTCCATGAAGCCAGAAGCCAGAGCCTGGCTGTGACTAGCTCATCACACCACTGGTCAAGCCGAGAAAGCAGAAAGGTGGCGGTAGGTAAGACGCAGGTGTGTAGTGGGCGCTCAGGAGAGGGGGAGCACCGAACCGGAGGTCTGGGCCAGAGGACAGTGTCCCTCCCTGGCCAGCCGGCCTTGCACAGGCAGAACACCTGTTGGGTCCTTTGCAGGCCAAGGGCGCTCAGTCCAGTGAGGAAGTGGAGTGGACAGAAAGCTCTGGAACCCCTTCCCCTAGATCCACGGCCACAAGATCAGCATGCCGATAATGCCAAGGTGACATAAGGGGAGAAGACATTAAACCACTGACTCCAGCGGATGCATCAGCCCAGATAAGCTCAGATCAACCAGTAACTCCATTTACCAAACAAGTGCTTGGGCTCAGCACCAAGCCACCCACCCAGCAGGGTCTGGAGGACTGCGACGTCGGACAGGTAAGTTTGGATGAAGAGAGAGGCAGGGTGAGGGAAGCAGACAAGGCACGGGCTAACCTGAAGACAAGGGGTGCCGGGCGCTGAGGTGGGAGCGCAGGCCAGCATGGGGGTGCAGGGCTCTGGGGGGTCAGCAGACACCTGCTATAGGGGTTAGCCCTCTATCCGGAGTGGGAAGGGAAGGCGAGCGGATGGAGGGAGAGGAAGGGAGGGGGACGGAAGGAGGAAGGCGGGCAGGGGGGAAGGAAGGCGAGGCAGCAAGGAGGGTGGGACTGAGTACAGAGAAGTGGATTTGCCCCTCCCGGACCCGGGAGCAGCCAGTGCCAGCCCAGCGCGGTCCAGCTCGGCCCTCGGCCTGCCCGGAGCCCATCAATGCCACTTCTGTGACTCAGTACGAGCCCAGCCCCTCCTCCGCCACCAAGGGAGAGCTCCAGGCCTCCCGTTGTCTGGTACCCCACACAGGCAGGTCCCAGGACAGCGAGGCAGCCTCTCTCACTGGCACCAGAAGCTACAAACAACCAACTTATCACTGCCCCTTTGTGTGGGAACAATGGGGCCCCCAAGAGCTCTGCAGGCCAGGGAGAGGAAGTCTCAGGACAATGACCTCCCTTCCCCCATTTCCTAGTCTGCCTGAAAATGCAGGGATGGAAGAAATCTCAGTGTCATCAAGTCTCAGTGGCTCAGGGGCCCAGCCAGGCCCACGTCCCCACCTGTATATTGTCATCACCTCGGAAACGGTGCCTGCCGGGCCCTCTCCTCGCCCCACACGTGGCTTAGAGCTGCTGCTGGAACCTCAGCCTCGCCTCCTGCTCTCTTTGTATCAGAATCATCACCGTTGGACCCCACAGTGTATATACTTACTTGTTTGTTTGTCTGACTGTCTTGACAGAAACGCAAGCTCGTTAGAAGCAGAGAATATGTTTCCTTCAGCACAGAATTCCCTGGCACTTAGTAGATGCTCAATAAATCTCTGTGGAAGGACTCAGCCCCCCTCACTTCCCACACTGCATTTTGCTCTCCCCCACCCCTTAAAACTCTGAGCTCCACTTACGCTGTTCCATGGGTATAGAACACACTTCCAGCCCCGCCTTCATCTGGACAGGTGTCATTTATCCCTAGCATTTAGCTCGAGGGATTCTCCTTCAGGTGCTTGCTCTGCAGACCCAGTGTGGACTCAGTACCTCGGTGCAGCCCGTTTGATTTGCTGTATTGTATTGAAATTATCTGCTCAAGCATGACTGTTTCATCCAATGGGACTGGATACTCCTTGCAGGGAGGAGGAAAAAATGATATCTTTAATTCTACTAACCTCAAATTAATATTCAGTGTTTCCATCAATTATGAACATAGGCCCCAAACCACAGTATTAGCAGTGCCTGTGACTAGCGTCACCAACCCAAATCTCAGATAGTTTTCGTATCATCTTATAACTTTGCAGACATTATAAAATAGCATTTACCCTCATCATCACCGTGAAATGTAGTTATTACTGTAATTGTTACTGTAATTATTATACCCACATTGAATTTCATTAACGAAGAAGCTTATGCACTGTTACACTACTATACATTTTTAGTATTTTCATAACCGTTGAAATTATATTTCAATACCCTTTGTTATCTTGTGTATCTTATTTCATGCATTTAAAGCTATTATTCTGAGAAGGTCACTGGGTGACTGAGGGGTCCCTATCCCCCACAATGAGCAAGAGCAGATGGATGTACCCCAAGAACTGTGCTCCACGGAGTGAGACAGAGAAGGAACACATGCACAAATGAATGATAATGTCACTGCACTTCATGAGCTCTACTATAAGAAAATAGGGCAGGGCAAAGGGTACAGAAGGACTGGATGGCAGAGGAGGGACTGTCTGGTTGGTGGGTCAGGAAAGACTCTCAGAGGGCAGGACATTTGGACAGAGATCTGGTTGAGAAAATGTGAGCAGGACCGAGAGCCTGGGGACGGACACCACGGCAAGTGCAAAGGCCCTGAGGTAGGCCTGAACAAAACATGCCACAGTGTGGCTGGAGGAGGGCGGACGGGGGTTGGAGGTGGGGAAGTGTAGTCAGCTGGACCAGGTCCGCAGGGCTCTGCAAACCTGGTGCAGAACTGGGGTTTCATCCCAAGTATAATGGGGGCTATGGAGTGACTGAAAATTCCCAATCATATGTACGGTAAACAGATCATTTTGGCAGCCTTAGGGAGATGGAAACAGGCTAGTAAAGAAGCCATTGTACTCACCCGGCCAAGAAACAATGGAGCCTTGGACCAGCGTGGGAGCTGGAGAGGGGACAAAAAGTGGTTGGGCCTGGAATATATTTTGAAAACAGAGATGACAGGACTTCTGATGGACTGGAGGCCATGGGCCCAGGGAGGAGGGTGAAGAGAGAAGAACCGAGGCAGCTCCTGGCTGGGGGCCTTGGCAGTGGTGGGTGGTAATACCAAGATGGAGAAGCCAGAGAGGGGAGCAGGTGGGGGAAGCGTGGGCCCGGAGCTCTGCTCCCGACTGCAAGGGGCAGAAATCTAAATCTCGGGGCGCCTGGGCGGCTCAGTCAGTTAAGCGTCTGCCTCTGGCTCAGGTCATGATCCCGGGGTCCTGGGATGGGGTTCCGCACTGGGCTCCCTGCTCAGCGGGGAGTCTGCTTCTCCCTCTCCCTTTGCCCCTTCCCCTGCTCATGCACAGCCTCTGCCTCTCTCTCAAATAGATGGGAAAATCTTTAAAAAATTTTTCAAATGCAATTAAAAAAATAAATAGAAAATAAAAGAGAAAAAATATTATAGACCAGAAAAAAAAATTCAAATGCCCCACAGTTGGGACCGACCTCCACGGCCACACCTGTCCGGCTCTACCCTTAAGGCAAGCGCTCTGCCCCAGCGAAGTCCGTCTGCTCCTGACCCCTCCCTGTCTCCACTCCACTCTTGCCGGAGGACCCCAATCCTCTACTCACAGTGTGGGCCCAGGGAAAGCCCCCTCTTGCACGCAGACTCCGTGTAGCCCCTTCTTCCTGAACCCCTGCATTATCCAGATCCCCCTGTTCAGCTAGGCATGTCCTGTCTGCTCCGCAGGTCACTTCTCTTCCTCCTCACTCCAAGCGGCGTCAGTCCTTTGGGGGGGGGGTGTCCCCACGATGCTCAGTAGATCACTGTGCACACGGAGCTAGTGTTGATGGCTCTCAGATGTTGATGCGCAATCGGTGTCCTTGGGTCTGCCAACAGCTGGAACCACTGGTTTTAAAATCTTTGCTAGGCTCCCAACTCGAATAATTAGTTAAAAACAACTATGAGGGGCACCTGGGTGGCTCAATCTGTTAAATGTCTGCCTCCAGGGGCGCCTGGGCGGCTCGGTGCATTAAGCGTCTGCCTTCAGCTCAGGTCGTGATCCCAGGGTCCGGGGATCGAGCCCCACTTTGGGCTCCCTGATCAGTAGGGAGCCTGCTTTTCCCTCTACTCTTCCCCCTGCTCGTGCTCTCTGTCTCTGTTTCAAATAAATAAAATCTTTTTTTAAAACCTGAGTTATTATAAAATGTGACACTTTAAAGTATCTGTGAAGTTCTGGGATACTTTTAGGGATGTTCCAGGGCCATTTTAAGCAGACACTCACGGTGGGGTTAGTACTATTGGTAGCACAGAGGGACCAACAACCCGGCTTGGTTGGAAGGTCTTCACTCCTTTCCAGGTCCCTTGGGCAAGACAAAAGGGGGGGCAGTTTCCTTTCCAAGCCGTGTTCTGCATCTACGGTCTCCTCGCGGTGAGGAGGGGGAGAGTGGATTCTCCATGTCTCTGGAGGCGTTGGCTTCTTTTCTGCTACCCACCCAGGGTACCCAGTGCTGGGAGCTGGTTCCATGCAGCAGTACATAAGCACACGTGTGTCTCGGGTTCCCGCAAACGGTGCAACATGGTCTTCATGCTCAGCCTGGATATTTCCAGTTCCCTGGGAGATTGGAAATGTACGGCTTGCTCTCACCAGCCCTCTGCTATGTCACAGTAAGATACAACCCTAAGGATTGGCATGCCTTGGAGACAACCTGTAAGTTCAAAAGTACATTCCGTTTTTATAAGGAAAACCCCCTTCTTTCCCAGGTTGGCACACACAGATTCGACCCAGAAATCAAGCAGCTTCCAAGGATGAAGGTTGCGGTAACGTCCCAGCAGCTCCACATTGCGGAGGAAAGCTTTCACCTGGGATGGCGACTCGGCTTTGACAGAGGGACAGGGTGATCGGGTGGTGGGTTCATTCCCGTTCCACAAGCAACTGGGAAGCTCTTGCACCTGAGGGCGTTTGGGCAGCTGCAGAAAACTCTAGCTTGACGGCCTCCCTCAATGCGCTCCAACTCTAGTCCGGGTGGGGGAGGGGTGAGAAATTCACAACCCCTGCTTCGCGGGCGAGTGGAGGCCCGGATGGTCCCCAGCTTCTAGTCGAGCCCGCGGGAAGGGCCGAATTCGGGAGAACCTGGACAGGAGAAAAGATCCCGGGGATGTGACAGGTGCCCCGGGTTTGAGTTCAGGCCACGGTTCTGCTGGGCTCTTTAATTCTCGGCTCCCGTAAAGTGAAATTAGCACCGGCTTGCAGAGACCACAGAATGGATTCTGGATCCCAGCCTAGACACCAAGCCACATCCACTCCCTCTCTGAGGCTCAGTTTCCTCCTCTGTAAAAGAGAGATAACACTTTAAGGGTTGGTGTGAGGGAAAAAAGGAGAGAGAGAAACTGTTCTAAGTTCAGAGAGCCATGCCTGGCACACAGCCACTGCTCAGGAAATGGTAGCCATTGATCTTACGAAGCAAGACCCCAACAGTCCTTGGAAGACATTCAACCCTCCAGGGCCACACCCAAAGAAGGGAAAGCAGGGTCTCCGTAAGGACCGCCACAAAGACAAGCACGCCTGGAAGGATCCCCAGCGAGATGCATTTGTTCAGTCTTTTTTGCCACTCACTCCTGGTATCATTTCCCAGGCCCGCGTTCGCAGCTGTGAGCTGAGCTGCCAGCCCCCTGGGGCAGCAGTGTGCCCCCTGAGCCGTGTGGGCGGAGGGAAGAACGGATGCCAGGGAGAGCGAAGCCTTGATGGACGTGAAGCAGACCAAGGAAAGGTTTGCAGGCCAGATAGATTTTTGCAGCCTATTGATTTTGGAAGCCCATTTGCAGAACTCATCTCAGGCTCGTCTGGGAGCCCTGTCCACAGCGCGGCGCCTGGAAAAAATGAAGCAGAACCCTTGTGAATTCCTTCTGCGGCTCTGCGGCCACTGGGCCGGCCAGCCCCTGCTCCAGCAGCCGGGAGGCTCGCCTGTTCCGCACCTCTGCTCCCCCAGGCTTCCCGGGGAGCCAAGTGAGATAGCCAATGCCCTGTCTGGGTTCCGGAAAACCGCGAGCGTGTGAGCCGACCAGGGAAGCAGCTGAGGCCAGGTGCGTCTATTATAAGCAACACTTCATGCCATTCTTTTTATCTGCCTTTTTCTCTGAATAAAAATGCATTTCCAAACAGTAAGAGGTAACTAGGACAGTGAGCCTGATGAACCTTATGAAAATTGTAGCTTTCAAAATATGTGTCGGTCATGGTGCCCAGGCCACCAGGTCCCGGTTAGAACAGTGACCTACCCGGCCTGTCATGAGTTATCGCCCCAGATCTAGACCTAAAGTCCTGCGCTCTTCTGTATGAATGAGGCAGATTCAAATGAAAGCCATCAGACCCACTGCAGGTTTTACCTGTGGACATAAGGTCAGTTATAACATCCGATTTGCTATCTTTAAAAAAATGTACACATACACGTTCTTGTGGGTTTTTTTAGTTGATTAACCAGACCTAGGGTTGAACCTCAGCTCTGCCACCCGCTAACTGCTTGATCTTGGGCAACAAAAGCTCTGCATGTTTTGTCGGCACCGTCTGGGAAGGTACCTGCTTCGCAGGATTACTGTAAAGCGTATCACACGGACCCTACGGTACATCGTTACTGAACCATGAGTGAACTCCGAAAAAAGATGCTCTCAATTAGGCCGTGACGTGGAGCTTCCTTACCACTTAGCACAAGGGTTGGGAAGCCATCAACCTGCTCTCTATTTTTGTAGGGCCCATGAGCTAAGAATGACTTTTATATTTGCAAATGGTTAAAAAAAAAACGCACAATAAAATAGTATTTCATGAACACAAAAACGGTATGACATCCAAATTTCGGTGTCCGTAAATGAATATCACAGGATATTTATACACATACAGGAGCACAGTTGTGCCCATTCGCTCACTTGTTGTCTACAAATCTGTAACAGCAGAGCTTCATGGTTGTGATAGGGATCCTCGGGCTCACAAAGCCAAAGACATTCACTGGCCCTTTAGAGAAAAATGTTGCCAACCCCTAGCTTAGAATATTTGTTTTATCCTTATCAAACAAACTCTTTTAGATTTATGTACATAGTATTTTAATCAGTTACCCTTCTCTTGCATTCATGATGAAATGAGATAGTTAAGTGAATTAAATTGCCTAGGGGTGCCTGGATAGCTCAGTCGGTTAAGTGTCCAACTCTTGGTTTTGGCCCAGGTTGTGATCTCAGGGTTGTGGGATCAAGCCCCATGTCAGGCTTCAGGCTCATCACAGAGTCTGCTTAAGACTCTGGCACTCTCTCCCCCTCTGCCCCTCCCCCCACTCATGCTCTCTCTTTTTCTCTCAAATAAATAAATCTTAAAAAAAAACAAAATACTCTGATACAAGGAACTTGAGGGGCAGGGTGGGGGGTCGTGGGGATAGTGAGGGAAAAATAATGAAACAAGATGGGATCGGGAAGGAGATGAACCATAAGAGACTCTTTATCTCACAAAACAAACAGGGTTACTGAGGGATTGGAAGAGTAGGGATAGGGTGGATGGGTTATGGATATTGGGGAGGGTTTGTGCTATGGTGAGTGAAAGGTGTAAGCCCGAAGATTCACAGACCTGTACCCCTGGGGCAAATAATAAATAAATAAATAAATAAATAAATAAATAAATAAATTAATTAAATTAGCTAAAATGTTCCTAAACCTTCTTGTTGTTTAAAGCCCTATTCTTCTCAATTATCTTTCTTAAGTATTTATTTATTTTAAAGATTTTATTTATTTGACAGAGAGAGAGAGAGATCACAAGCAGGCAGAGAGGCAGGCAGAGAGAGAGGAGGAAGCAGGCTCCCCACTGAGCAGAGAGCCCGATGCGGGGCTCGAGGCTCGATCCCAGGACCCTGAGATCATGACCTGAGCTGAAGGCAGAGGCTTTAACCCACTGAACCACCCAGGCGCCCCTAAGTATTTATTTTTTTAAGTAACCTCTATACCAAACGTGGGGCTCGAACTCACGACCCGAGATCAAGAGTTGCGTGCCCGCCAGGTGCCCCTACAACTATTTTTTAAACCAAGACTTGTCACCATCCACGTTTTCCCACACAGTACTGTCCTCTCTGGCTGCTGGAGACATCGCATTTCTTCGAATCCTCATTCTGGAAGTACGTAGCTTCTCTTAAAAGAGTTCTCCTCGTTATCTCTAGGATTTTTGTCAGAGGCGCTGACCCTGCAAGTGCTGATGTTCACACACAGGTAGGAACGCCTACGGCTGGCTTGGTGGCTGGCAGCTGGGGTAAAGCCAGGCTGGTGTGTTCACGCGAACGTGTGCGTGTGTCGGGGGAATGTGCACGTTCGAACGTGGGAAGTATGAGGCTGGGCACGTCGTCTGGCCTGACGGAACACTCAGTCCACGCGAGTCTCCCCTCTTGCCACACCCTTGTCCCTGTTCACAAGAAACATTTAGGAGATTCTTTGGTTGCAAGCAACAGAAAGCAGCGCCGCGTGATTTAAGGGTTTATTTGACGGGATGGGGATGCTAACGGAGCTGAGCCTCTGCTCCCAGGCGTTAGGGCAGGGGAAGCACCTCAGGCAAGAGCTTGGAGAGACCTTCTCACGGGAACAGGGCTGGCCGTGGATCCTGGAGGGGCGCTGGGGCCCGGCGGGGTAGGAAGCCCCCAGCCCCGCGGGGAGGCCGGCCGGCACTCAGCCTCGGTTTCCCGGGTGCCGACCGAGGAGCGGGCCCCGGGCGTGGAGGGCCTGGGACGGGCGCTCAGGCGGAGGGGTGCGGGCCCGGCCCGGGGATGGAGGCCAGTGTCTGGAAGGTCTCCGTGTAAGCCGGGAAACGTCCCCGGTTTCTACAAACAGGATTTTGTCCAGAGCTCTAGAAGGTTGGTTTGGTTATCCTGGCCCGGGCTTCTCACAGGAGGCGGGTGGCCAGTTTATTGGGTGGACCTCCAGGAGCCTGTGTCACCGACCTTCCAGATCGTTCCTTTCTTCAGACTCGGCCTGCGAGCCTAGAGGAGGAGGGGGCGGATGCCCAGGCCCACGGCGGACGCTGAGGAAGCGACGACAAGGGGCCGGCTCGGGGGCAGGACGGTCCCCGGGCGGGAGGGTGCTGCGCTGGGGGGCCCGGCAGGCGGCCGGCCGCTCGGGGGTGGGAAGCGGCCCCGAATTTCCGTGGGCAGAGCCAAGTGTGGGAGCAGCTCCGAGCGCGGCTCTTCCAACGGGGGGGGGGGGGG
>LNAC01000001.1:9406993-9457528 GCA_002007465.1 Ailurus styani | reverse complement strand
AGCGTCGGAATCAACGCTGGGCCCGGGGGTCTGGCGGCGGGTCAGCCGCAGGGGCGGCAGGAAGGGAGCGCGGGGTTCCGGGGGCAGCGGGGGAGCCCACATCCGCCGGGCCCGCGCTGAGCCGCTGCACCGGGGGAGACGGAAGCGCAGCTCCCTTCCCGAGAACAGCGCCGCCTTGGGGAGCACGGCTGGCCCGCCCTCACCGGCTGTCTTCGAGAAACTTCTTTTCAGCGCAAAAGCGCTGTTATGGTTCACACCTGTCGGTCTGATTCAGTTGAGTGACTCCTGCCAAAAAGAGTAACGTTAGGGGCGCCTGGGTGGCTCAGTGGGTTAAAGCCTCTGCCTTCGGCTCAGGTCATGATCTCAGGGTCCTGGGATGGAGCCCCGCATCGGGCTCCCTGCTCAGCGGGGAGCCTGCTTCCTCCTCTCTCTTTGCCTGCCTCTCTGCCTATTAGTGATCTCTGTCTGATAAATAAATAGAAATCTTAAAAAAAAAAAAGAACTAGATCTCAGCTGCTGTTACTTAATCTTAAAGAAAACAACAACAAAAAAGAGTGACGTTAAAACTCTTCTGCTCTCGTAGTCCTTCCTCTGGAGCGTTCAGGTCTCTCTGGGTTAGGCAGAGGCAACCCAAGCCGAAGGGAGCCAGCTCGTAGCCCCGGGGTCCTGGGAAGCCGCACAGAGAGAGGAATAGGGCGGGGGAGGCTCTAGAAACCAGAGCGCTTTTCTTTGGCCTCAAAACACCTCCGCATCAACCAGTTCCCCCCTCCTGATCCCCCAACTCTGTGAAGTCAGTTCGATTTACTGAGCAGCTATGATGAGGCAGACACTGCTGCGGGCTTGGGGACACATCAGTGCACAAAATAGACAAACATCTCGGTTTTAACTGTGACTGTGTTCTAGCTGAAGGTGGGATTGGGGAGACATAAAATAAAGAATAAACCTAATACGTAGGTAATTTAGACAGCATGGCAGAGGGATCCTGGGGAGTAGCGGAGTCGATGGATGGAAGGGATGGAGACCCAAGACATTTTTCACTGTGTGCTCACTGGGTATCCGCTAATGTTATCAGAGGCAGGGGAGTGCAAGGGCTGAGAGGCCTGCTCTAGGCTCTCAAGCCATATTCCTGGCTGCTGACCCGCCTCTGCTGTGAACCCCTGCAGGGCTGGGCCCTGCAGCTCCCTTCCCTGGGCTGCGGTCTCCCCTCTGTGCAATGGGGAGAGCCATTGAACCTACCACACAGGGCTGGCATGGAGATTAAGCGAGTTGATACAGCAAAGCCCTTAGTGAGATGTAGGCACGGCTTCCATGACCGGTGCTTGTTGGCCGTGGCTGTTAACCCTTTTCTGTCTCCCCACGTCTGACTATTGCAGCCAGAGCCCTCCTCCAGGGCCAACTGAGATGTTACCCTAGCAAACCCCACTACTCTGCCCAAGGCACTGTGCTTTGTTTTTAAACTTCTTATTTTGAAATAATTTCAAGCAGAAAGTTGAAAGAAAAGCTGCAGGAAAGATACAGAGGACCTCCACACCCCCGGTACCCCCATTCATCAGTTTCTATCATTTTCTCTGTGTGTTCTCTGTCTTCCCCCTACCCCCACCCCACCCCGGATCATTTGATAAGGACGGCACACATCACACCCCTTCGTCCCTTAGACTTCTGTGATCCCTAAACACAAGGACCTTCCTTCGGGCAACCACAGCACAGCTCTCAAATTCTAGAATTTCACATTGATATAATACTTTAATCTACAGTTCAAATTCCAATCTTGTCCATTGTCCCAATCACGTCTCTTACAGAATTTTTTCCTCTAGTCCAGAATCTCATCCAGAATTACATACTACATCTAGTTGTCACTCGTACTTGGCAATTTACCATTCAGCCACAGAAAGGCATCGAGTCCCGTCCCTACCATTTATGGGGCCTAGGCAAGAGCACTAAAGGAGGCCCACAGGCCACAGGTCTGAATATCTTAAAGGCTATTTTTGTAAAAAACATTCATTAAAATATGTTCTCGCCTCCTGCTTGACAAATGCAGCTTCAAAACAACTGGAAGGTCCAGTTTCCAATGTAGAATTCTTGGACTCCTCGGAGTTCTGTGCTGGAATCCATGATTTGGGAAGAGCAGTCTCCTATCCCTGGCCTTAACATGCCCCCCTTCCTCTGGTCATCTGGACTCTGTCCCACATCATTAGGAGACTTGTATGCACACAAGCAGACACCCTCGTCTGCACTTCCAAGTTTCATCTGAACCTCACGAATGGCCGCCTTTGGACCACCACTCAGGCTCAGGGATGCACACACCAGTGACGTGAGACAGGGAAGAGGCCTCCTAGGGTCTACGTGGACCAAGAATTCTGGCCTTGGTTTTTGGTGGCATTGGCCATCTGTGGCATGACTAGAGACAGAAGAGGAGGCATGGGCTCAGGGTGAGCGTGTCCCTGGGGAGATGGGGGAGTTGAAGAATCAGAGAAGGGCCCTGAAATTGAACCGAGATTCCTGTCTAGGTCAGAGGGTGGTACTGAAACCATGGTCTCTGTGTTCAAGAGCTTGGACTCTAACAATGAAGATACACAGATAATCATAATCCCATGAAGGCACTGCTCAGGGAGCAGTGAACCCACACTGTTACTACTGCCTCAGGGTCCTTTTCTTCCTCTAACCTGGCAGTCCTATACTTACCCCTGTCTTATGGCAGGAACTCTGTCATCTGTATATGCATCCTTCCCCTCCTCGACTTGAGAACCATGCTTTTTGGCTCTGCATTTCTTAGCACTTAATAGGGTGTATGTAACAGCATAGGCCTTTAGAAATCAAGGACTGGATGAATGAATAAACACACGGCTGATAAATGGGTGGACAGGTGGATGGCTGCATGGATTGGTTTATGGAGAGATGGATGATTTGATGGGTGGCTAGGTGAACGCATGGATGTTTGGATGGGTGAATGGGTAGTGGATGGGCAGATGGATGAACAGACAGGTCTATGGATGGATGATGGATTAATGGGGAGATGGTTGGATAGATAGATGGACAGATGTTTAGATGGGTGAATGATGGGTGAATGGTCAATTTCTCATCTTTCCTGAATAGCAGATCAAGGGAAAGGCAGTGATAGGAACCCTCAGTTCTAGAAGGGATCTGGAGGTGGTTGTGTGACTCGCCAAAGTCACCAGAGGGTATCAGCAGTAGAGCTAAAAAGAGAACTTAATGTTCTTGACTTTTGGAATCACCACTTCTGCCATGAAATGGAGCATGTTCCAACCTTCAAGCATCGTAAAGCCTGACACCCCCACTAGACTCATGCAGAACCTTCTGTGGGAGCTACTGGATGCCCTCCCTGGCTGCTGTGGCTATGACCAGCCTATCTTTTTGCTCAGTCCAAGCACACCTCCTCTGGGGAGCCTCCCTGATAACTCCTCCCTGTCCGGACCCCCACGGTGAGGCCTGTCGTGTGGCTTTTGTAGACTTCCACTTAGCATATGTGACCTTGGGGCCTCTATCTACCTGCACCATACTTATCTCCTCAACTAGATGGGGCCGTGCTGTCTGTCCCTGCCACACCTCCTCAGGAGCCTGTCAGGAGCCATCCAGTTGCTTGCTCCATCAATCTCCGACGTTTGAGCTGAAGGACCAGTGGGCTTGAAGCACTCTACATGACTATAAAATTGGGTCATCGACGATTAATCTCTCCAAGTTTCCATGTGAAGCCTCCTGCTACATGCTTAAGAATTAGAGCACTTTTAAAAATATATATTTCTCATCAGCCATTCCTGCCGCCTCAGCTTTCAGCAAAAATGTAGAGCATAAAAGCCAATTTACCACATGCTCCCAAACAATTCACAGATTTGAAACAGCAACAAAGACGAGAACCGGCCACATGCAGGAGAAAAAAAAAAAGACGACAAAGAAGATTAATTGCCTTTGGAAATAAAAGATAATCACTGAGAGCACAGTGATAGTACGCGCTAGTAGGAAAGCATTTGCAGAAATACCATATTCGTGTCACGGAGAGCTGGACCCAAGCTCCTACTGTGACATCAAAGGACCAAGTCATGTGGCTGGTAAGCGGGATGGCGGGGGGGAAAGGCCTAATAATAGTTCTGCTC
This sequence comes from Ailurus styani, assembly GCA_002007465.1. NCBI lineage: Eukaryota > Metazoa > Chordata > Mammalia > Carnivora > Ailuridae > Ailurus > Ailurus styani. The sequence continues at coordinate 9,453,419 of LNAC01000001.1, read as the reverse complement.
TAGCTGGCTCTGCACATTTTGGCATCCAAATGTCCTCTCCAGGGGTTGCTGCTGGAGGGGTTGGCAAATAGCCAGGTGATTCTCACCTGGCGACCTGCTCAGCTTTGGGGGGTTCTGAAGGCCTGGAGAGGGCCCTTAAGGGCCCAGGGGTGGGGGTGGGGGGACGGTCAATGGCTGCAGCAGCTGACCCCAGGAGAAAGCAAGAGGAAGCGAAGCGATGCAAATGGGAGAGCACACGCCCCCCACACTCTCCCGGGCCTCTTCCAGACGGCCAGGCCAGGTGTCCCCACCCTCCCACGCCTCTCTCCCGCTGCAACTGGCCGCCAGCTCTCAAAGAGCACGGGGGACAGGAAACAACAGCAGGTCCACAGCTGGGGGCTGAAAGCTGGCGCGCAGGAGGCTGAGGATGGGAGGAAATTTGTTTTGGATGTGCGATCCAGATGGTGGGGCTGCTGGGGGAGCAGACTGGAGCGAGATAAGAAGAGAGAGTGATTTAACCAGAAAGGGGGGGGTGCTCAGGGCCAGGAGTGTCAGATCTCTCTCATCCCAGCTGCAGAAGCCACCTCTCCTTCTGCCGGCGGAGCACGCAGGTGGTCTCCAGGCGAGCTCAGCACAGCAACTTCTTGACTTCATGGGCCTCTGGGCCACAGCGACCTACCAAGATGGCAGCCACCAGCCATGCAGGGCTACAGAGCCCCTCCCACTTGAAATGCACCAGAAGTATAAAATACACTCCTGATTTCAAAGAGCTGGTATGAAAAAAAAAGAAAGTACCAGATCTCATTAATGAGTTTTGTATTGATTACATATAGAAATGATACTATTTGCATACATGGTTTAAATAAAGACAAACATTAACTTCACTCTTTCTTTTTACTTTCTTGAGTGTGGTGACTAGAAAATTGGAGATTACATACGTGGCTCATATTTGTGGCTCACATTATAATTTCCATTGATCAGTGCTGGTCAATAGCTTCATGTCCTAACTCTACCTCCAAGTTCCAATAATTCCTTCAAATTCAATAAATAGGGTACCACTGAGGATATAAAGATGGTCTTGAAATATCACTGGATATTAGAATCACACGTTGAGTTCTTAAAACTCCCCCCTGGGCTGTACACAGACTAATGATGTTAGAATCTCTGGGTGTACGACCCTAGACCTCGATGTTCCTGCAAAGCCCTCCACAAGGTTCCAAAGTGCAGGCAGATTGAGAACCAGAGCCTTAACATATGAGGCGCAATATTAAGTGAAACAGAGGGATCTGAAACAGTACTATGTAAAGCAGGCTGGGAATATTAGCCGGTGTGGCAGGTGCCTGAGCCACGGAAGGGGGGAGAGGAAGGCAAGGGTCCATTTGGGAATCGGGGTGGAGTGGGATTGGGATAAGGCCTTGAGGTGTGAGATCCCAGGCCGCGGCGGGCTGAGGACACGGGTGAGCTGCCAGGCAGAGAGGACCCGGGCTGGGAGCAGGGCTAGGAGCGTTATGTTTCTGGCTCATCAGGAGCTCCAGGAGGAGCCAACTGTCCCCGAGGGATCCAAGTGAGAAAGGCAGTGAGGCCAGATCCTACAGGTCTTTGAAACCCAGGACTCAGGATTGAGGAACCCTAGAAAGGCTGAGTGAGGGAGTCAGTTGGCCATAGCCCGGAAGGCGGCAGATTTGGTGGGGGGACAAGGGGAGAGGGATGAGAGAGACAGAGCCTGCCACTGAGGGGCCCCACGGCCTGGGTCTCCGACAAGACGGTCACCCCTCCAGGGTGGCCGTATCCTGGCCCCATTCTAAGAAGGCCCATGGCAAACATTGGTCGAATAAACCAAAAGGTCAGAGTTTCAAAAGAAATTGCCAGTAGTCGGCCCCTACCTGGTTGCTAGAAGGAGCAGGGAAAGGTGAGAGCATTACGTTCAGTTTACCCAAAGTTTCTCTCTTCGCCCCCCAAGCCGCAGCCCTCTGAGGCAGCAGTGTTTGCACACGGTGACCCGCAGGGGCAAGCTAAGAGCCCACCGCGGTTCTCCGGAGCAGGCCTTACTCTCGCACCTGTGCCCTCCAGGCTGTGGTCCTCGCTTGATGCCGAAGAAACATGCCTGGAACACATATGTGTCCAATTTCAAGACTCCTTGTTCCCACAGGGGGCAAACCTGGGCCCACTTGCCCCACCCTCAACTCTGTGCGCCCTTGCTTACTGACGCGGAGCCACACCTCATCCCTCCCCAAACAACCCACTCGCCATTGCGCTTCTTTTTTTAAAGATTTATTTCTTTATTTGAGAGAGAGAGAGAACGACTGGGGCAAGGGGCAGAGGGAGAGGGAGAACTCTCAAGCAGACTCCCTGCTCAGTGCAGAGTCCAATGCAGGGTTCGATCCCAAGACTCTGAGACCATGACCTGAGCTGAAATCAAGAGTCAGATGCTTAACCGACTGAGCCACCCAGGTGCCCCCACCCAGGCATAACTTTGAAGGTAGTCAAAGCATGACCCACTGTTTCGAGTTGTGGAACCATTTAGAATGGCATCTTCCAGGTCTGTCCACCTCAGGGCCAGGAAGGCTCCTTGCCAAATAGACAGCAGGTGGCTTGGGCTGCCTCAGTGTCCAGCAGCTGGCAGCTCTGGGACAGCCCAAAGAAGTAAATGCCAAATACCAGGGAAAATGGGATCTTTAATAAAAGCTTGTTTCCAGGGAGCCTGGGTGGCTCAGTGAGTTAAAGTCTCTGTCTTCTGGTCAGGTCATGATCTCAGGGTCCTGGGATTGAGGCCTGCATCGGGCTCCCTGCTCAGCAAGGAGCATGCTTCCTCTTCTCTCTCTGCCTGCCTCTCTGCCTACTTGTGATCTCTCTCTCTCTCTCTGTCAAATAAATAAATAAATAAAATATATATATTTTTTAAAAAGCTTGTTCCTGTAACCCATGGGATGGGTTCAAAGAAATAGCCATTAATTGTGACTCTTTTGCCAAAGCAGCCACTCCCCTCTGCAGCAGGCTTTCGGCCAAGGAGACGTTTATCACTCCTGCACTGCAGAATTCCCCTGGGAACACCTGGTTTCCTTTCAGCAGGAAGCTGAGCCTTTCCCTCCGAAGCTGGCCCGTCTGCCAGGCTCACTGGACTCTGCCTGCCGGGGCCTCCAGCGCCTGAGGAGAAACCAGCTCGGGGAGTGCAGTCCCGGGCGCACTCAGGGGACGGGGCCTGAGGAGGAGACCACCTTCCTCTCTGGTCTCAGCAAGTCACGCCCTGGTCTTTCCTTTCTTCTTCTTTATCTCTTTCCTGCAGAGAGCGCCCAGGGCTGCAGGGGGACCTTGCATCAGAGCAAAGCCTGCAGGTGGGGAGAGGGGAACAGTTGGCTAGGACAGGGACCGGGGGACCTGCCAACGGCTTGGCTTGTCTGCATTCCACCTGCACCGAAGCCTAGAGGTGGGAGGACCAGCCCGACTGTCCCCGCACAGGAGACACGACCTGAAAAATGACCAAATGCCCAGGATTCATGCGGCACTTGCCCCGGGGAAGGAAATAAGTGCAGACAGAATACAATTTAGTGAATTTGCCTGGAAGAGATTTACACCCATAGCTGATTCGGGCTCTTGCAAACAGTCTGGAGAGTTTTAAGGGGTTAACTGAGTTCACACAATACACACAGCCCCGGGGCCATCCAATCCTCACATAGCTGCAAGCTGACACGATGCAAAACTGTTCCTTCGGTTTCAACTTCCTCAAGAGTCTTTTTCCTGCTCCATCAGTTCAGCCAGTATCTACGGAGCATCAGTCATGCCCCCCCTGCAGGACAGTGGCCCCAGACAGCAGACGGCCACTGCTCAGTAACCGTTTCTGAATAAATGACAGAGGAGACAGTGTCATTATTCTCAAGGGACCCACAGACCAGTGCGGAGGGGGCGAGACACAAACCTTGGCAATGCAGCATGGAAGGTGCCGGAGCAGGTGATGGCATTGGCCTCCAAAGGAAGACAGGACAGGCTGTCCAGGAGAGGGGGCAGGGGGCCCTGGGTGTTGAAGGTGCTGTAGGAGTTTGCCCAGAGGACAAGGGGGAAGGGCGTTCTGTGAAAGGAAAACCCACTGATTTCAGCCTGTGAGTGTTCACGGGGGCCACCCTCCCTGTCCTAGGGGCCCGGCCTGTGGATGGCCGCTGTCGCCGCACTCAGCTGTGACCCGTGCACGTTCAGAGCTACCGCCCAGCTGAGGAGTTCACACCTGGAAACCAACACCCAGGGAAAGTAGTGAGCGGTGCCTTTCTGAAGAACAGCTCTGATGCCAGCGGGCCTCATCTGCAGATGTGACCGGCTCCCTGCTGCTGAGGAAAAGCCCCCCACAGGCCACGTGAGACCACACTCGCCTGGCCTAGGCCACCCTTCTGCCCTCACCTTTGGCCCCCCGCCTGGTCCCATCTGATGTGTTCGCACAGCCGGGTTGTGCACTGCCAACTCTGGCCAATTACGCTGCCTGAACACCTTCCCTGCTTCATGTCCACTCATCCAGTCAGTCTTCAAGGCCCACGGGAACGTAATCTACTCTCTGGATCTTTCTTCAATCCTTCATAGCCATGGTTCTCCACCCCGGCTGCAGATTAGATCACCCCAGGGCCTTTTTGAAACAGGACCGGTTCTGACTGGCCCCAGACCATTTTATCCGACTCTCCGGGTGGCGCCTGGGTGTCCACCCTGCCCCAACAAAGTCCCACAAGCCAGGCGGGGGCCGGGGCTTGAACAACCAAAATGGACTGTCCCACATTTCTGGAGGCCGGAAGTCCCAGACCCAGGTGCCAACTGGGATGGTTCCTGCTGAAGCCTCGCTGCTTGGCATGTAGACACCATCTTCTCCCCTTGGTGTGTAGACAGCATCTTCTCCTCTTGGCGTATAGACAGCATCTTCTCCCCTTGGTGTGTAGACAGCATCTTCTCCCCTTGGTGTGTAGACAGCATCTTCTCCCCTTGGTGTGTAGACAGCATCTTCTCCCCTTGGCGTGTAGACAACATCTTCTCCCCTTGGCGTGTAGACAGCATCTTCTCCCCGCGCCTTCACGTTGTCTTCCCCTGTGCCCAGCTCCTGGTCCAACTCGCCCCTTTATGAGGACACCAGCCACAGGGGCTCACGACCCACCCTAAGGACCTCATCTTAACTCCATTACCTTTCTAAAAACCCTCTCTCCAAACAAGGTCCCATTCTGCGCTCCTGGGACTCATGAATTCTAGGGATTGAATTCTGGAGCACGGAATTCTGGAGCACAGCTCAACCCCCAGCAAGGGTCTCAGGCGCAGCCAGCCTGCAGCCGGGCTCATGACCTTGCTCTGAGCCGACGGGGTGGCCTGCACTTGCTAATGCTCCCAAGACCGCGGGGGTGTCAGAAGGGCGGTTCTGCTCCGAGTAACAGCATTCTGAGCACTGTGGCCGACACAGATTAAGAGTTCCTTTCTTCGAGACTCTTAATCTCACAGAACAAACTGAGGGTTACTGGGGGGTGGGAGGGTAGGGATAGGGTGGCTGGGTTATGGACATTGGGGAGGGTTTGTGCTATGGTGAGTGCTGTGAAAGGTGTAAGCCTGATGATTCACAGACCTGTACCCCTGGGGCAAATAATAAAAAAATAAAAAATAAAAAAAAAGGAATTCCTTTCTTCTGTGTTAAAGAAGCACAGAAAATAGGAGTCCTGACAGAGGTCCTGTGAAACTTTCCGACCCCTCCCACATTTTAGCTGTTTTATTTTATATTTTATATTCTTTTGCGCAAAGAAGGCCCTCCTCACCCAACACTGGGAAAGCCTCAGGCCTCACAAAACCGGATCTGTCCGGCAGAACTTCCCCAGGGCAGGGAGGGCTTCCTCAGAGCCCGCTGGGACCCAGGCTGTCCAGCTTATCTTGGCCAACCTTCCTATGGGACTCGGATCCCTGGGGTTGCCACATTGTGACCCCGTTCCCATGTAAGCAGTGTCCCCAGAGGGCCTCGTCAAGCGTCTCTTTACATCTTCCTGGTCAGAACTGGGACCCGTGGTCCCCTGGCTGCAAGGGAGCTGGGATGGTAGTCTTTGTAGCTGGGCTCCTGGCTCCCGGAACAAAACGAGAGGCACTTAGCACCGTGCACCATGGCTCTGAACATCTGTCCTGTCTGATTGGTCCCCGGTCCAGTTCCCATTGAGATCCGCTCATTCCCTGAGCAGTGTGGGGGCTGGCCTGGGGTGGGAGGTGGCCTGGGATGGGGGTGGCCTGTGGCGGGGACCCGAGGCACAGATACTGTGGGAGCATCGGGGCCAGAGGAAGGCTACCGAGGGGGAGCGGACAGCATGAACAAAGCATGGAAGTGGGAAAGAACGGGTCTGGGGGTACTTGGTAAGGGGTTCGGCATGGTTCCCACACGGGGTAGCCAAAGAGAAGGCGGGGACCAGGCAGGAAGGCCTTGGACAACTTGTTCACTCTCTTAGCTCTTCACTGTATATCCTGGGTGGAAAACAACCCTGGCCTCGTTTTCTAGAAAATTCCTTGTGAAGGTGCATATTTGGGAAAGAGGAAAATTGCAACGCAAGTAATCTCTCTATTGCGTTTACTACCCTTCACCCTTCCCTCTCTCTCCACTCACACACTTTTGACAACTCGGAGGGCAAGGGTGCCTTTACCGGCCTGGATGTGACAGCCGGCCTACTGATTGCCATCAGGACTGGGCCAAGCAAGGTGGGCGCTCAGTCGGGCAGCATCAGGACAGAGCAAGAGGAAAGCTCCTGGCAATCTCCCCGAAACTCATACCCGCCGGGGGTGGGGGGAGCGGGTGAGGTAAGACACACCTTCCCCGTGAAAGGGAGAGATGTGGCACCAGAAACTGACAGATCTGAGGTCACCTGTCTTCAGGCTCCTAGGTTGTCCCGGCACGCCAGGAGCTCCCGGTGGAAACAGCCCCTCGGTCCCGGGACGTGCCCTAAGCCGGGTGCAGCCTTGACTCATCATGTAGCTTGGGTGCGGCTGGCAAGTCTTCAGGCCTCAGCCAAAGGCAGAGCAGGTGCAGAAGGTTCTCTCCCTCCTCCCTGAGCGCTACTGTGGTTGGCTCCTCCCAGGAGGGGCCGGGGTGCTTCCCCTCCAGAAGCTAGGGATTCGTGTGCAGCTTTGGAAGGACACCAGGGCGCCGGAGGGGCTGAAGGGGGAAACACCCCCCCCCTTTGTAGGTGTTTCTCTGACTTTTACAGGACAGCCAAGCTCCTGGGCTGCTCCTCCCAAAACAAGTCTAAGCAAAGGAAGGCAAAGTTGAGCCCCGAGCAAAGGGGCTTCTCCCCATCCTTAATGGGACAGTTTTTCTGTCGCCGAGGGAGGTTACAACTGCCCCTCCGATGCACATCACTGGCAAGGGTGACCATGACCCTGGAGAAGGCAGGAAGTTCTTGGTGGAGCGCCTCACCATGCCCATGTCCCTGGGCTACCCTTACGCCCACCAGCCTGAGACGCGCTTCCCACCCATGCGAGAGCATGTCCGGCATGAAAGGTACAGCCTGGGTTCAAATCCTGCCCGTGGTTGTGTGACCCCAGAAGACTTGCTTGACCCCTCTGTGCCCTGGGCGTCTCATCTGTAAAACAGGTGCAACGGTACTGACCGGACAGTGGGAATCAACAGAAATAATGCATTCGATGTGCTGAGCCCTGTACCGCCCAGCACACGGCAGAGCCGCGAGAGAGAAAATTGGCTGCTACTCCTGTTAATGGAATGTTCGGGTGCATGAGAAATGCCCGGGCTAACGGACATAATTTTCTTCCTTGGGACACAGGCTGCCAGTTTGACGGTCCTGCCAGGTCATCCCTCCTTGCCCCTCTGCGTGCCATCTTTCCACTCAGCGGGCACTCTGCCAACCCTCCTGCAGGCTGTCACTCCTACATGCCTTGAGCAGCCGGTTTTTGGTGTTAAGGAATGGAAATGGTCTTAAGGGTGTTTCCTTCCCATGGAGAACGGAATTGCTGAGAGCAAAGCCTTACCCAGTAAATGCACAGAAAGCCACATCCAAATGACTGTACTTAAATAAAAGGAGATTCTCAACCTTCATCGTGAAAAAAATACGGCACCATTTAAATCCTGTTCCACACCATATTTCACCTTCCAGATTCATAAGACTCAAAAACACTGCAAACAGCCTACATGCCCATTATTCGGAGGCTGGTTCTGTCCGTTACGGGTCACGCAGACCATGAAGCAGAATGAGAGAAACAGTATCTGCGGTATTTGCTTAAATCGAGCACCAGACAGTGAGTATAACGTGCTACCATGCAGGGAAAAAGAAGCCAGAGCATGTTGCCTGTGTGATGGAGTATGCACAGACCATCTCTGGGATATTCCCATCAAATCAAGGGGCAGAGGGCGCCTGGGTGGCTCAGTGGGTTAAAGCCTCTGCCTTCGGCTCAGGTCATGATCTCGGGGTCCTGGGATCGAGCCCCGCATCGGGCTCCCTGCTCAGCGGGGAGCCTGCTTCCTCCTCTCTCTCTGCCTGCCTCTCTGCCTACTTGTGATCTGATCTCTCTCTCCCTGTCAAATAAATAAATAAAATCTTAAAAAAAAAAAAATCAAGGGCAGCAGTGCTTGCCTCTGGGGAAGGGAACTAGGTCCAAGTGGGTCTGCTTCCCTTTGGTACCTCCTGACTTTCTGCTTTGAAAACTTTTATCCTATTGTTCTGGGTGGCTGGTCATCCCCTCATGACCTCATCTAAACCTAATCCCCTCCCGAAGGCCCCATCTCCCAGCGCCATCACAAGGGGGGTTAGGGCTTCAGCAGAGGGTTCTGAGAGGGCCACAGACATCGAGTCATAGTGGCAGAACCCCTGAAGCCCACGAGACTGGAGAGGGAGCCTCGGGTCTGGCGTAGAGCGCTGTGGCTTCAGTGTATGGGGATTAATGTCTATCAGATGATAGCGCAGACCCACCAAGAAGGAACCAGGGATCCAGGATCTCGTCTGGCCGCTCCAGGTTTTTCCCCACTAGACAGTCACGTGTGTGTCCCAGGGGTCATCACTTTTTTCTGACTTGGTGACTAGTGGTGGAGGGGCAAGTGGGGAAAGAAGGAGTCGAAGATGAGCCCAAGGTTTCAAGAGAAGGGGGGTGGGTGACAGAAAAGGCAGCTGAAGAAGGCGCTCGTTTCCTGGAGATTCAGCCTGGGTGGGACGTGGGACATGGGGGTGGCATTCAAGTCCGGCCGCGTTGGGTTCAGGTACTGGGTGAGTCAGGACATAAGGGAAGGTAATCAGCAAGACTCAGAAAAGTGGAAGGTAGCTGCCTGGAGGCCACCTGACAGGCGAGACTGAGCCCCTAGGAAGTACATGCGCAGGGGCTCCCCCCAGGCGGCATTTGACAGCCTCCCTTCCACCCGGATAACCCCAAATAAGGAACAGGAGATGGGAGCCGAGAAGCCTGAGCCTGAATCCTGTGCTGAACTGAGCCTCAGTTTCTGCGCCCATAAAATGGGCATAAAACACCTTCCCCAGAAGAGTGAGGGGTGATGGCAATTCAAAGCATGGTGCCTGACATTTAATACGAACTTAGCAAATATTTTATTAGTATTAGACTGTCATGTTAATAATACTAAATTATTTATGTATCAAAATTAGTATTACTTAGTATAAAATTAAATATACTGTATTATATAAAATTACATATTTAATGTATATAATTATATACACTAGTATAATATATTATAACAATTATTAAATTAATATTCTATAAATCTGTATTTCTACATTAAATATTTGATTTTAATATTTATTATTTATAATCTAATATATTATTGTAATTATTAACTGCTGCTTAGTGGTTAATAGCAAGGACCCTGGAGCCAGACCATATAGGTTCAAGTCCCCTGGTGGTTAAATCTCAGTTTCCATCCATAAAATGGGGCTGTTAGGAGGATTGGCTGAGCTATTAGGTGACGCGTGCTCAAGACAGTGGTGGTACAGAAGTGGGGCGCCTGGGTGGCTCAGTGGGTTAAAGCCTCTGCCTTCGGCTCAGGTCATGATCTCAGGGTCCTGGGATCAAGCCCCGAATCAGGCTGCCTGCTCAGCGGGGAGTCTGCTTCCTTCTCTCTCTCTCCCTGCCTCTCCGCCTGCTTATGATCTCTCTCTCTGTCAAATAAATAAATAAAATCTTTAAAAAAAGAAAAAAGAAAAAAAAAGACAGTGGTGGTACAGAAGTGTTAGCTAGTGTTGCTAAGCCTGGTGCAGATACCACTGGACGTGAAGTCAGGCCAGGGTCTCAGCACGCAGACCCCTGCCCATCTGTGATGTCACCTTTACCATCATAACATAAAATACGGTATGGCACCTTCCTTTTCTTTCACCACTTTTTTTTTTTAAGATTCATTATTTTAGAGAGAGCGTGAGGGAGCAGGAGGAGAAGCAGAGGGAGGAGACAAGGCAGACTCCCAGCTGAGTGAGGAGGCCAATGCGGGGCTCCATCCCGGGACCCTGAGATCATGACCTGAGCCAAAACCAAGAGTTGGACGCTCAACCGACTGAGGCACTGGGCGCCGCTTCTTTCACTGCTTCTTAAGTGAGGTTAGATTGTGACCCTGCTTTGCCTCCTGCTCAGCTCCCTGGAGCTGGAGGCTGCTGTCCCAGAGGGGACCTGGCTGGCCCCCCGCAGCCTCTGTCTGCCAGGCTTCAGGGGGCCCGTTAGTGAGAGCAAGGCCCGTGTGCCTGGTGTGGGAAGCCGGGATGCAGGATGGGTGTCCTCCTACTGGGGACCCTGCCGTCCCGGTCGGGGGTCTGATGGCCAGGACAGGAGCCTCTTAGCAAGAAAGTTGAGGTGCCAACCTCAATGAACCAATGCGGCCAGCCGCGGGAGAATCAGCTGGGTCAGATTAGAGGCCAAAATTCAGACACAGCCTGTGAAAAGCTGCCTGGCTGTCTTGGGGGGAAGGAATCACAAAAACACAGGCGAGGCTGGAGATGGGGGTGAAGGGAGTATCGTCCTCTTGACCTGATGCCTGGACCTTCGGGGAGACAGTTGTCTTGGCTCCTCAGGACAAGGGGACGGCGGGGGTGGGGTGGGGTGAGGAAGGGGTGCAGCCCCAGATCCTGGGATGGGAGACTTGTTTTCTGGACTCCGAAGGGAAGCTGAGTGAGGGGGAGAGAGAGAAGATGGCCCCTGTACCCCCTAATCCTGGGTCTCGGGCTTCTGATTCCCTAAAGCACCCCTCACCCCCCGAGGCGTTCGGGCCTAATCTAAGGCACAGGGATTCCCGGTCCTGCGGGCTCCGGGACTTCACCGTTGCGGCCGCAATGTCCCATCGCGGTTTGCCTCCCCCTGAAGAGGCCCCAGCCCCAGATGCCAGGATTCGGGGGGATCGGAGTCTGGGGCAGTCGGGGCTGCAAGGGTAGGCCCCGCAGAGGTAGGAGAAGACTTCGCCCGCTTCTCAGAACCTGCTCAAGATGACAGCCCCTGTGTCTGGAGCCCCGAGAAAACCGAGACAGTTTCACTGAGGCCGAGAATGTCATTTCCATAATTGCCAGGAGCCTCGTTAACCCCGGGCCTCAGAATGTCCCCAGGACGCCCAGGCTCCCACGCGATGGTGCGACCCCCGACACCTCTGCTGTTCCCAGTGGCCCACGAGGTCTTGCCACCACGCCTTGGGTTCTGGGGTTCCCTCCCCCCCGGGGGTGTCCCTGCCCCTCCCCCACAGACACCTGCACTTCCCGGGTCAAAAATCCTTCCTTGCCGTTGCGAGAACCCCATGAAGCGCCCAACAGGGGACCAGAGGGGTGGACCCCAAGAAGCTGGGGCGGGAGGCTGGGCGTCTCGGGGCCGAAGGTGCCCGAGATTTATGGGCAAGTAGCGCAGGCCCCTGGTGCCACCCAAGGGAGCAGCTTAAAATGTCCCAGGTCCGGAGAGGAGAAGAGAAGCCCCAGTGCAGGGGAGAGGGGGACGGGCGCCAAGAGAGGGGCCGGCGCCTGACAAGGGCACCACAGCCTCAGGCAGACAATTGCTGCATCGCAGAAGTCAGCCGGCAGGGAGCTCCGAGGCACAGAGAAACACAGAGAAACACAGCACGGCTGAAGAAGGGGCTACAGCTCCCCGGCGTCGCCAACAATGGCATTTTTAAAAACTCTCTTCTATTTTGAAATAATTATAGATACATAGGAAGTTGCAAAAATAGCGCATAGGGGCCTGTGCACCCTTCACCCAGTTTCCCCCATGATAACATCTCGCATCACTAAAGCGCACCATCAAAACCAGGAAGCCGCCTTTGGGACAATTCACGGCTCTCATTCTGATTTAAACAATGGGATTTTAGTCCCCTCTTGCAAGGGCTTTCAACAATGGCTGAATGGCCAGGAACTTCAGCCCTACTCTGAAAGGGCTCACATGTTTAAGGTGTGCCCCTGCCCGGGATGTTCCGGAAACTCTGGCCTCCCCTCCACCATTGATTCCTGACAAGCGCCTCCAAGGCAAGTGGAAAAGACACCGGCCCCTCCCTTGATCCCTCAGTTTCACCAGCAGCCAAGGAGAGCAGGTTGACAAGGGACAGGAGGAAAAATAGAGGTGGCAGCCAGGCTTCCTGTTCTTGCTCTGCCCTTTAGCAGACTGTGCCGGGCCTTCTAGAAGCATCGCAGACAGGTGGGCATGGGTGCTGACCCTGCATATGGGTGGTGGGTTGTTTAGTCTCTTGGATGCCCCCCTTACGAAATGTCCTAGCGGTCTGAGCCTCAGTCTTCTTGTCTGTAAAATGAACGTAATAAAGTATAAGAACTACCTCATAGGACCACTAGGAGGATTTGATGAGGTGATATTTGTAGAGAGCTCGGAATATGTTTGGCATATAATAAATCTACATATGGCCTTGATAAACTAATAATAAAAATTAAAATAAAATATCCGTGACTTCTCAGAAGAGCTAAGCCAGTGTTTTTCCAAATAGCCTGGAGCACATGAGGCTTTGGGGAGGTATGGGGGTCTTTGATGGAGCATTTAATTGACATAGAGACTTTTTTGCTTATAGAGTCAATATGACCTGCACATAAACTGGAGATGATTATTAACCATATGCTCTGAATATGGTGGTATTTGACAACAAAGATCGACCCCACCGTGGGCCTTGTCGCCAGTAATGGTTTTGTCCCTAGTTCTGATCGCTGCCTTCCTCTCTTGGGGGATTAGCAAGACCTACCTATACCAGGTCTAGAGTCTCTGTAGGTATATCCACAAGGCTGGGGTGAATCTGGACATAAATTCAATGCTTGGTTCATTGTTGGAAAGTCTGTCAGCCCCGAAAGGACACAGAATGTTACAGGAATTCCTAACAATGAAAGAAGGTTTCAGTTAGTGGCCACTGCAGGATAACCAGCCGGGACTCTGATTCCAGAACGGGACGTGCCCCCAGGCACATCTGCTGGTTGAGACTTGCTGGGAAGCCCTGCTGGCCAGGGGTTGACTCTCAGCTGGGACACACTCTCCCTGGGGCTGTTCAGAGAAAGCCAGAAATCCTTTTCAGCCCAGACCGCAGCAGCTGGGACTGGGAAGTAGGAGGTTAAACAGATTATGAGCTCAACAGCAGGGAGCTCCTAATAGACCCTATTCAAAGGGTTAGACACAAGGATTCTGCAACAGAATCTGGCAAACCCCCAGTTCTTTATTTCATTATAGTGGTTGAAAAGGAAAGCTGTGATTTTTTTTTTCTTTTTTTACTGTGGTAAAATATAAGTAACATCGAGTTTACCATTTTAACCATTTTTTAAATGTACTATTCAGTGGCATTAATTACATTCACAGTGTTGTGCAAATATCCCCACTGTTTATTTTCCAAATTTTTTTCAACACCTTAAACAGAAACTCTGTCCCCATTAAGCAATAACTCTCCATTCCTCCCTCCCATGACCTCTGGTAAACTCCAGTCCACTCTCTGTCTCTGAATCGGCCTTCTCTAGATATTTCACATAAGTGAGATCATATAATGATTTGTCCTTTTGTGTCTGGCTTATTTCACCTAGCATAATGTTTCCAAGATTAATCCATGTTATAGCATGCGTCAATACTTCTTCATAAGGCTGAAGAATATCCCACGGTATGTGTGTACCACATTCTGCTTATCCATTCACCTGTCAATGGACATTGAGTTGTTTCCACCTTTTGGTGACTGTGAATAATGGCGCTGCTAGGAACACAGATATGTAAGTATCTGAAGTCCCTGTTTTCAAGTATTTTGAATGTATACCTAGGAGTGGAATTGCTAGGTTATGTGGTAAGGAAAGTTTCAGTTTTGCTTCAGAGCAAAATTGCTCTGGCTAAGGGTTACTCGAGACTACCAGACAGGAGCCACAGGGGCCACATGTCCCACAGACCACGCTGCTGGAGCCCAGTCATGAATTAACATGTGCCTTTCTTACAGTAAATGGCTCATACCTGATGCTTTGGCTGCAGGATGATTGAGAAAAGTGAACCAAGTGAGACCAAAAGCGAAGGTGAAGGAAAATGATCACCTTCCACATAGGAAGCCCCAGGTGCAGAAGAGCTCGTCAGGTACCCAGGAAGAAGCACAAAGCTGGGGGAGAGAAGGAAGCCCTCTGTGGGATTGAATGCCCAGCTCAGCATGACACATCTCTTCCTTAGAAGTCACTAGTATTTGTTTTAAAATGAGTATTATCCTACCAGCACCATGAGACTTTTTCATTACCAGTGAGTTTAGGATAGCCTTTTTTTTTTTTTTAAGCAGTGGGTTTAGGAGAGCCTCCCCCCCTCCCCCACTTATTCTTGCATGGCTTCATGACAGGCTGAGGGCTCAATTTCCATCTGTCATAAGCAGAAACACCCTGGCGCTTCCTGGAAAGGTAGCTGTTGCAGGTGTTTGGGGATGTGACATTGTGTTCATGTGTCCTGTGAGGATTAAATGTGGCAATTGATAAGAAGCATATAGGATAACACCTGCATGTAAGTGAGTTCTGGGAATGAAATTTATTCAAAGGCTACTAAGAGAAGCCTGGACCCTGCTTCCAGGTTGCTCATAGTCGAGGACAGTTGATTTCTAGCCCAGAGTTGAGGAAAGTCTTACAGATCAGAGGCGATGTGGCATTTGAGCTGGGCTTCTGGTGGACATGGATGGGGATGAAGCCCAGTGTTGGGATTTGACCACAGTGTTTGAGAGGAATACACTAGCCCTATGGCACAGCCCTGGTGGTGCACACGTGTGCACATCACGGACCAGGGAGCTGGTAAGAAATGCAGATTTTTCCGGCTCCATCCCCAGAGAGAGCAGCTTAGGAGCTGTGGAGCTGTGGAGTGGGGCTGGGAAGCTGCAGTTGTAATCAGCCCTTCATGGGACCCTGGTGCAGGCGGCTCTCGGGTATGGTTTGGGGGTTGCTGGCCAGATTGGAGGGGAGCAAGTTAGGAGGAATCAAGTTTAGATGAGTCACGACCTCAGAAGGTCTAGAACCAGAGTGAAGGTGTGGGTGGGAACGAAAGTTCAAAGGAGAGACAATAGGACACAGGAGAGTGATGCTGATACATGCCGCCTCGTGGATGAACGACACGGGAAGCATGACACGGGGTGAAGGAAGCCATGCTTCCTTCCTATGGTCTGATTCCATTCACATGAAATATGCAGAATAGGGAGATCCGTAGAGACAGAAATCTGCGTAGCGGTGGCCAGGGTTTGGGAGAGAGGAGGAGGGATGACTTCCGATGGGGACAAGGCTTCTTTTAGGGCTGATAAAAATGTTCTGGAAGCAGATAGTGATGACGGCCGCACAATGTCACGAATGAGCCAAATGCCACTGAAGTGTCCCATTTAAAACTGTTAAGATGGCAAGTTTTACAGCATATGTATTTTACCACAATCAAATCAAAAGTTAACTGAGCATATTTTCACATGGGTCCATTTTTTAAAAGATTTATTTATTAATTTATTTTAGAGCGAGAGAGTGCGAGCAGGGGGAGGGGCAGAGGGAGAGATGGGGGAGCCCCATGTAGGACTCAATCCCAGGACCCTGAGATCATGACCTGAGCCGAAACCAAGAGTGGGATGCTTAACCGACTGAGCCCCCCAGGCGCCCCACATGGGTCCATTTTATAAAGAGTAAAAGGTGACTTTTCCCTTTTCTAGAACATGCGGTCGGTGGGCCCACCCAAACAGTGTTGCTGTGTGTTTTCCTTATATTATTTTGAAGGTTGCTGCTCAGGCTCTCTGCAGGGGACTTTTGCAGAAAAAGAGTCAAGAGAAATAAAGCCTAAGGTGTAAAAGATACGCTGAAATGCATACACACAATCTCGCTCTCTCTCCGCCGGCACACACCGTGTTGTCTTGAGGGAGGTCCACCATCAAAGCTGTTTCACGTTCTTATTTTTACTGGCAGGAGAGAGCAGCAGGCAGAAAGGAGTAACAGCAGACGCTGGGGCCTCGGGGCAGGAGCAGGACCGGTGCTCTGGTTTGCAGCAGCCAGGACAGAATCCTGGGCCCTGGGGGCCGGCCGAGCCTCCGGGATGTGGCTTACAGCGTGCAAGCCTGCTGCTGCTCGGAGGTCTCAGGGGCTACATTCTCCCTTCTCTGATGCAAGCAGAGCGGCAGAATCCACCCCAAACCGAGATTCGAGGCCTTGGAAACGAAGCTGCTGGCCTGGCCAGCTCTCATGGCAGATACTCAAGCGCCCGTGGAACCAGCCAAGACAAACACTCAGGGGCTTTCAAAGCTGCCTCTAAAAGCCACGTGCACCTAGCACCCAGGTCCTGAGCCCACCCGAAGGTGGGCGGACTCGACACCACCTGCACCGACGCTGTCCCTCACCCTCGATCCGCAGGTGGGCTTCTTCAGGAAGGAACACCGACAGAAATACTAGTTTAGCTGCCGGCCCTGAGGGGCAAGAATGCTAGAAAGCTCTGGTGGGTATAAAGGGCTGGTGTTTTCTTTTTCTTTCCTCACTGTAGGTTACGAGCTCCGATGAAAGGGTGGACTTTGATCCCACTCTCGCTCCGCCATCCCCAGGAAAGGGAAAGCCAAGGAGAGCCAGCAAGGCCAGGAACCTGCCACGGGCGGTGCAGAGTCAGCAGAAAGCCGTCTCCCTTGATGTGGAAAGAAACTGTTGGTTGGGACTCTCTGAGCCCTTCCAGAAGGGTACATTTTAGGAATCACCACACCTCGGGGTTCTGCTTTGGCTCCAGAGATCTAGAGAGTCTCTAGCTGTGCATTCTTTTTTTTTTTTAACTGGATTTTTAAAAAAGATTTTGTTTATTTATTTGAGAGAGAGAAAGCGTGCAGAGGGAGAAGGAGAAGAGGGCTCCATGCTGAGCAGGGAGCCTGATGTGGGGCTCGATCCCAGGCCCCTGGGCTCATGACCTGAGCTGAAGGCAGACGCCTAACCAACTGAGCCACCCAGGCGCCCTGGGGTTGTAGCACTCCTGAAATAGCTTGCTTTAACCCAAATCCACTCATTCATTCATTCATTCATTGCTCGCTGGGTGTGTTCTCTGTACACAGAACTGGTCGAGGGGCAGTGGGGGCCCAAGTCCAGCTCCGGACTCAGTGCCCCCATAAGTAGAAGACGCTGAACACATATCTGCTGAACAAATGAATGAATGAATGAAACTTGGTCTTCAGGAAATTCACAATCCAGGTTGGATGGCAAAACAAACACAAAACGGGTAATCCTATGACATAAATAACATTATGAGGGAGGGTCCGAATCGGGGTCAGAGCCTGTGTGGATGCTTCATGCCTGGGGGCAGGAGGGAGGCTCTTGGTGCGTGGGAGGAAGTCCTCATGGGAAAGTCTGATTGGAAAGGAGTTGAAAGGTAAGAATGTAGGGAAGGGATGAGAGCAGGCATGTCGGGGAGATAAGTAGAACAGTCTGGAGGGAGAGGTGCAGAGAACCGTGGGAGAGGGAACGAGGAAGGCCATGAGGACAAGGTATGCATCATCGCAGGCAAGGGGAGTCTCGGCAGGCTTTGGCTTGTGCGACAAGACGTAAAAGTCAATTTTGGATAGATGACGTGAACATCACATACAGGATGAACTGGAAAGAGAATGGAAATTGAATGTGGGAAACCAGCAAGAGTGACGCCAATGAACTTTCGCCAGATCTCAGAGTCCTCCTAGATTCCACTGAGGACCAAATGACAAGCCCACTCGTCACCAAAACAAGTCTTGGGACATACAACACTGTGATATGCTCTCAAGGGTGGTTGCAACCCTACAGCCCATTCGTAGACTTTCTAGGGTCCAGGGACCACAGGTTAAATAGCTCTCTGTTAGGGAAACTAGCCTGTCCTGAATGACTGTGTGAGCTAAGCTGGCTTCTTTAGAGAGGGTTTGAGAGTGATGGGTATATGAGGGTTGCAGGAGGAGAAGCAGACTCTTTGCTCTGAGGGTTAAGCATGAAGCTCCGAGAACAGCCCACAGCGGCTGTGGCCATGGCCATGGCCATGGCCCAAACCAGTGCATGCTGGCCACGGTGTGGCACAAGTGGAAATGTCAGGTTCGCCATTGGAGACCCTACCGGACCTTTCCCATATGGCCGTGCATGTCACCCACAACACAGAACTGAGCAGGACACTTTCTGTGGGGAGCTGGGTAAAGGCACGTCACTCCAGTGAAAAGAACCTGATAAGCTAGGCATTTGAAAGGTAAAACGATTGCACACATTTCCTTTTTGTTATTAAATCGGGACCCCTCTAGGGAAATGCTTTTTCTCAAATGTGACACATACATTGGGGATGGGGAGAGGGAGAGTTTTGTTTTTCTGAAGAGCCAAAAAAAATCCATGTGGATCTTTGGTTATTGTCGAATGTGCACCCCCATGGTAGGGATGGCACTGGGGGCTGGGAGGGTGTGTGGTGTGCCAAGACTCATCTAGTGCATAAGGGTCAATTCTAAAAGGAAGAGGGAAGGAATTTAAAGTTCTGTGATTCGCATGTAAACCTACAATAAATATGATAAGAAAAGACTAATAAACTAGAATCACACACACATACACTCACATACACACACACATCCCAGAGATTAAGTGGATTGTGCACTTGCTTTCGAACTCAATTCTCCTTTCTTCTGCTACAGAAGCTTGGGACACCTCCTCTCACAGGGAAAGCAAACTTCCATCACCAGGAATCTATTTTAGTTTCATTTACTGTGAACTTACAGGGTCTCATGCCTCCTGGGCAGCTAAAGAAGGAAGCAAGTTGTCATCGACACATTTGGGGGTCAGAGAAAACCAGCAAGCAAGAGAACAGGAGGGCCTCCAAACCCAGAGAAGAGGAGGCCGCCGCCAGCTTTCCAGCATGTTCCAGGGAATCCAGGCAATACCTCAAGGAAAGGTTTAAAGAAGCTTTTAAGAGAAAGTCCCCTTCGATAGAGTTTGCTCCAAATGGGTTCTAACAAATGGGTTCCTGGATGACCCAGCTGGGTTTTTATAGAAAGTATTCAGCCAGCAAGGCATTGTATAGGGGAAGGAAGAAGGGGCCTTTGAAGTTGGTTGGGTTTCTTTGGGTGGCTTAGATTTTCCCGGGTGACTGATTTTCGCATATCCATCTTCTGGTTCTAACTTGGCCTCCACCAAGCCAGTGACTTAGGCTCTACCCTGTTGCTTATTAACTAGGAGGAATGCACGTGGGGCTTTTAGGTGCTTTCAAGAACTTTGCCATTGTAACAGAGCTGATTTATGGTTCCGCTTTTACAGCTCCAACTCTGTTCAGTTTGCCCAAAGAAGCGGAGGTCGCCCCCTGTACAATGCACCGATGACTCACGGATCCCAAGTGAGGCACAAAGGAAGGGGAAACCCAGCTGCCAAGGGGGGCTGCTGCGCTCCCTCCCAGGTCAGGGGTCCCGGCGAAAACACGGGCAAGAAACCACAGGCGATACTACCGAATCCCCCACTCTGGAGCAATGGAGTCACGCCGACGACAGGCAGGTAGCAGTTACTTATTACTAGGACAGTTCCAACTCAATCCCAGATGAAGTATTGGCTATCAGGCAGGAGGAAAAGAAAGTACTGATGAGCGAGGGTGTGGGGACTTCCTCCGGCGGTGGGAGGCATGTTTCAATACTTCCTGTGTTAAATGTCTTCACTAACACAAAGGGAGAAATCAGTGCAACTCACTTCTGAGAAGGGAGATGAGCACGTCCTCTCATTAGCTGGATAGGCTTCTTCTGGGTGAAAATAAAAATTGCAAGCGTGGAAATCAAAGGCGAATCCAGCCTGAAAGGCTTCCTGCGGCTTTGTTGGGGGGGATTGGCTGGGATTGCAAAGGGAAGGTCCGCGCTGACCCATCTGCTTCCCACACTGCTCTGGCTCTGCCTTCCTTAACTAGAAGGGCTTTGGGATTTTTTCAAAGGCATTTTAGAGGAGTCTTGCTTTCTCCTTTACTCCAACCAAGGAGCCGAGAAGACAAAGGCCTTCTGCTTCTGTTACTGAGCACTACAGCTTACTGTTACCACGGCCTTCAACTTCTTATTCCTCTTCTTCTTGTTAAACAGCTAGATTTGAAGCCTTTGCCTTTATAAGTATATGTGCCATTTCTTGGCTTTATTTACTGCCATTTATTGGAGACAGCTTCCTTCCCTTTGGCTTTTTAGTATTTACTTTTAATTAAAAATTTTTTTATTTGAAAATATATGTTTAAACACACCATCCAGCCCAGCCTCGGACCCCGAAGGGAAAGTGGTCGCCCACGCGGGCTGGAGCCTCCTACGCCCCTTCTCTGCCCTCCCCGCCGCCCAGTGACGCACTGGGTACCGCTCTGTTGATAGCGTTTGCCTCCAGGTATAAAAGTCTTGAACAACGGCTCTTGTAGGCGAATCTGCAAACTGCCTGAGCTTGCCACATGTTGAAGGGGAAGGGGAAGCCTGCGCGCTGCCCGGCTTCTCCTGGAGGGCATTAAATCGCAGAGCCAAGCACAAAGGAGGCTTTGCTCGGAGCACAGACCCCAGTTCCCTTACATGGGGGTATGTCCTGTGGACCCCTTACTATTTTCGATTTTTAAAATAAATAGGCCTGAGGGGAAAGCTGGCTTTACATCAACACACAGAAATTTAATTTTAACTTCTATGAATACAGCTATTAACCAACGGTCCCTTTCGGGTAAGAAGGACGCCTACCAGCAGAGACCTTGGCGGGGACGCGAGCTCATGTGTTTCCAAAACAGTCCAGCACAGGCATCGGGGAATGTATGTTTTAAAAAGTGAAAATAACACTGCACAACAGAGTACCTTTGCCTTATCTGTCTCTCATGCAAAAAACTCTTTCCAGATCCCATCATCCTGAGTAAGGGAACTACCGAAGCAGAAACTTCCCAGGGCTCCAAACGGAAAGGCACAGGACTACCAACTTTGAAGGGGACAACCCCAGACGGGGCACTGAACGCCGACTTCTGATTACGGAGGGCAAACTCTCAGAGTAGATTGCAACATGACAGTTAGGAAAGCAGCTCCATGCAATGTGGGTTGCCGCAGAGGACGGCACAGCTTTCATCCAAACGAAACAATTACTCTCCTCGGAGGGGAGTTTGGGGGGGGGTAGAACAGCTCATCAGGCTGAGAACAGTGCATTTAGCGACATCAATAGTTCGTATGTCAGAAAGGGCACAAGACAATTTCAAAGAAGGCTGCATGGTACAGAGACATTTTTCCTCAATTATATTTTTCTGCAGTGTTCCCCACACTTTCAATTTTTAAAAACATTTCCTGAGCAGCAAAAGGGAAATTTCCCTGTGATAGCCTTGATCCATTTGCTCTTTGTTGGAAATATTGTTTTTCTACAAAAGGCTGATCTCTTGTACAGTGTCTTCTCCCCCATCTGACCCCACCCCCTCTCTAAGAAATCAATAAGACATGCTTGGCTAAGGGAGCGTATCTATTCCATGATCAAAAGTCCTAGATCTAGTTTAAACCTACAAAATAATATATCCTGAATGGGTTTGAAATGTGGCTCAACCAACAAAGCGTTCTCTGTAGAATAACCTGGGTATGATGAACACATTGCCCATAAGGGCAGAGGGGGCCCCTCGGTTTGTACAATCACACCCACCACCTTTTCTTTCCTAGCACCAACCAGGATAGGCGGAAGGATTCTGCTGGTTAACTCGCAGACTAGGGATGTCACAACTTGCCTCTTAATTTGTGATCTTTATGACCTTGGACAAGTTAATGGACATCTTGTTTCCTGAGTTAACTTCTCTGCAAAATGGGGGCTTTAAAGGTTTCGGTCAGAAGATGAAATGATTACAATTCATATATAACACTTCTCTGTCAATCAAGGTCAAGTTTAAGAATTTGTGAGAATTATTTGCTTATCCCCCAAACTGCCCCGCCCCAACCTGTCTCCACCTTAGCTCCAGATCTCTGTTTTAGCAGAAAGCCCCAGTCTGGCCTCTGAGGCTCAGAATGGACCCCTTTTTTCCTTCATTCCCTTCGCGCCCATTCTCTGGGGACGATTTTGCAAATGTTTTCACGCGCTCCTCTCCTGATGTCTACTCTATGCCCACCCCGGCCCTACCCTGGCACGGCCATGGCATGACCCTAAGACATGGTTATCTGAGCTAGACTGCTTATCAAAGATCTCCTGCCTCTGTTTCCTCCCTCTGTAAGAACGTGTACAATAACCCCGATTTTGTGTGTGCATAAGGATGCAGCCATTTCCCCATTGGCTTTGAATTCCTTAGAAGATGCTAGACTCTGACTTATTTTTTAATTTCTTACTACACGTGTCACTTCAGAAGAGGAGTAGCAGTGATGCGAACAATAAAAGCCAGGGGTGAGCTTGTAAGGAAAATGATACCAATTACCACGCATCCAGATCACAGCTCCGAAAAAGTAGCTGAGGACAGGAATTAAGATGATGAAGCTTTTTAAGTCTTGTAAGTACAACTCTTTGAAACCCACTATCTTTCAAAAACATCGTAATGATCGTGCCATCATGACTTCAAACGGTCTTAATGAAACCCACAGAGAAAGGCATGCACAGCTCCTCAGTGGTAAGGGGAAGAGGTTCGTTTAGAAAATTAATAGAAAGTAGACGAGTCATTACACGCTGCTGTCCTGTTGCTACAATAAATTATTACATTGTTGGAGGCTTTTATAAAATTAGATACCGCGGTAGCAAGAGAAAAAAAACGAAACCCTGTCTCATTTATCGGAAGGATCAGTGGAAACTGAAATAACTCCATCCTGAGAGAGGATTAAATTCTAACCTTTCCAAAAAAATGTCACTGAAATGAAAAGGCCCATCTAACTTGGTGCCTCGCGCTGGAGCCTGAGCTCGCCTCGGAGATGCGGACCGTGATAGGCACCCTGCTTGCCTGTTCCTGCAAGTCCTAACGAGATGATGTCTTCCTTATCCACCTGCCTGTCTCACATCCAGGCTGGATGACAGCTAATAGCCAGGAGCTCGGAGCAGGGAGCAGCCTGGCTGGTTTGAACTAGTTTAAAATGACACATGTAGCTTCCTTGTCACACATTTTGATAGGTTCATGGCTCCCCTTACAGATCAGATACCCGGGGAAAATATCTTTGGGATAATTTTCAATGCTCAGCTCCCT
The DNA here is from genome assembly GCA_002007465.1 of Ailurus styani. NCBI lineage: Eukaryota > Metazoa > Chordata > Mammalia > Carnivora > Ailuridae > Ailurus > Ailurus styani. The sequence goes on along the minus strand of LNAC01000001.1, from coordinate 9,429,953 downwards.
CCTTAAGGAGCATATCAACCATCTTGATCTAATTAAATGGCAAAGAAAACGTCTATTCCAATGGCCTCCCAGGCCACGGAGTTACCCCCGGGTAACACCAGCTCGGCGGGATTTGGTTTACATGTAGGTCTCGTCTGGACTGGAGGAATTGTAGCTTCTGAAATTCTCTGATAACTGGTATTCCTTCTTTTTGCTCCAAAGAGCCTTTGCTTGAGCACCTGCTTTTCTCATGCTGTGCGTGCATAGGAAGCTGATGACCAGGCCCATGAATAGCCTGGAGGACATGCTGAGGACCCCTTCATTAGTGAGTGTCTTCTCTCATTAAGCATCTAGAAAGCCTCTGCTTCTTCAGTGCTCTCTGGGTGAGAAAGTGCAGCAGAAAAGACCCAAATCCAGAACAACAGCCACCAAAGAACTCGTGCTCTTCCGGGAAAATTAGCTGGAAGGAACCTTCGAAGACGCTCAGGCAGGTCTCCCGTTTTGTGAATGAAGAAGAGGTCTTGCAATTGCCTTCTCAGATCGCTTCCGTCCCCCACCTGGCCCCCGAGGGCGGTTTCCCCACTTTCTTGCCACTCACCGTCGAATGCTTTCTCACTGACGTAGGCCCCTCCGTGACAGGCCCGTCCCAGCTCTGGGGAGAGCCAGGGCCTGGCCAGCAGCCGAGAGCCAATAGCCGGCAACAGCTTGCCCGCCCAGGGAGTGAGGCAGCCGATGCCACGTGGAGCCAAGATGAGCTGACCCCACCAACCCCTGTCCCAGTTGCGGAATCCTGGGCGAATAAACGGAGGTTTTCAATTCCTTTGTTTTAGGTGGTTTGCTGCACAGCAAAGGATAACCAACCACTATCTGAAATGATCTCATTCACATACTTGGTAACTTTCCATGACCTTCCTCCCCTTTCCGCCACCACCTGGCCATTAGGACATGAGTTCCATGAACTTATCCGTGGTCATCTCCAGTGCTCAGCACGGTGCCCGGCCCCCAGTATACACTCAGTACATAGTCACGGTATGAATGAATGAATGAATGAATGAGAGAAGTGATACGAGTTTTGACCAGTCAGGCCTCAAAACCCAGTGTCCTGCTCTTAACATTCATCCTGTTCCATTACCCCCAGGGGCCACGATTATGTGAATCTTTCTCTCATATATCATCCCCTTTTGGTCTTTAGTCGGGACTTGAGTTTTAGAGTCTGCCTGATTTACTCAAGTTTTTTTTTTTTTTAGGACTTATTTATCTATTTGAAAGAGAGAGAGAAAGCTCAAGCAGAGGGAGGGGCAGAGGGAGAGGGAGACGGAGGGAGGAAGACGGGAAGAAGCAGACTCCCCACTGACTGAGCGTGGAGCCCGACATGGAGTTCAATCTCATGACCTGAGATCATGACCTGAGGCGAAATCAAGAGTTGGACGCTTAACCCACTGAGCCACCGAAGAGCCCCTTGCTCGTCTTCTTCTGAAGCCGAAAGCTTTCAGCAGAAATCCAGCCAACTATTCAGGCATGGTTGCCTTTGGGCAGAAGCTGGTATCTGTGTGCAGGGAGAGAGGTCTCCAACTCCACGCGGAGAAACTTGGGAAATCAGAGGCAGCGGTCCAGCCCCGATGACCCTGACGGGGCTGTCCTCCATGGGGCGCAGCCTACTGTCAACCATCCTCAGTTCCTCGAGGCACACGGCCAGCAGGTAGCCAGCATGACCTGGGCACGGTGCTGAGTAAGACCTTCCCTCACACTGTCAGAAAAATAGAGCCCAGGAGTAGGCAGTGACCAGAGGAAAGGGTGCTGACGTTTCCTTGGAGCCTGGATGGCTTTATTTCCAAAGGGTATCTTAAAAAGCCATGGGGCCCCATACTCAGAAGCAAAGAAAAACTCTATTTGTGTGTGTGTGTGTGTGTGTGTGTCTTATATTTCTGTATTCAGGCAGAAAACCCACCTACAGGGCACTGGCTAAGATGACCCTTCCTAGGAGCCCCATGGCTTCCGGGGCTTAGCATCTTCGAACAGGTGAAATACAGAGCCATCTGGTCCAACACATGCACTCAGAGTTCCTGCTTCACCAGCTCGTTGGTGCCAACTCGGGCGTCTTTATCTCCTGCCCCAGCCACTGCCCGAGAGCCCGCATTGTCTCTCTGCAGCCAGCTTCCTGGGGTTGGTAGGAATTACATGCCCGGATGGAGGACGGGTGTGCAGAGAAATGTTCCCCTGGGGCTTCAGGTCAGAGCAAGATACAGAGATCAAAGGGAAGGCAGATGCCTTGAAAGGCTGAGCTGGAGAAATAGCACCGTGTCAAGAGTGAACACACTCCCGTGCCTGCCACCCAAGGGCACCGTCCGTGCAGGACAGCAGCCTCTGCAGACCGGGCTGTTCCCAGATGTCCTGGACAATGGCCCACTCAGGTGGCTTTCTGTGGGTTCTGAGAACACCTGCTCCCCCCCACCGATGAATGTGAATAGACACCAGTGGAGCTGAGACAGTGGGTACACCAGACTCAGGTTCTCTTGAAAAATAGTTCTGGGGGGCCCGGGGGGCTCAGTCGGTTAAGTATCTGCCTTTGCCTCAGTCATGATCCCGGGTTCCTGGGATTGAGCCCTGTGTCCCTGGGGCTCCCTGCTCAGCAGGGAGGCTGCTTCTCCCTCTCCCTCTGCCCCTTCCCCCAATTGTGCTCTCTCTCTCTCTCTCTCAAGTAAATAAATAAATCTTCAAAAGATTTATTATAAAAAATTAGATTATAAATTAAAGTTATAAAAATTATTTTAAAATAATAATTAATTTTTAAGTTAATTATAAAAATAAGATTATTAGAAAAATAAATCTTTAAAAAATAAATCTTAAAACAAAAAGCTTCCCTATCCTTGGTGTTTTCAAGCACAAACAAAAGGAAATAGTAATGATCCTTGTTTGGATCAACAGTAATGATCCTTGTTTCTTCCCCTCGTGGACTTCATAAACACACCATCCTGAACCATTAACAGGGTCTGCTGTAAGCTCCAGAAGCCAGCTTTTCTTCTTTATTGCTTCTAGGTTAAGCTTAGAAAGTTGTGAAAGTTTTGAAAGTTTTTACTGGTTTGAAAAGTGAGAAGAGGCTTTTAACCCAAACTTGTTATTTTCAGCTCCACGGAGCTTCCATCCTTGGGCTCCAGAAGTCATGGGAACTGGTCTGAGGTCCTGGCTGCCACGGCCCAGCAGGTGACCCAGCCACACAGCCACATTTCTCAGCCTGTGGGCTCTTTTTCTGTCGGATGTCAACCCTGTGCAGGTGACATGGCCAGCTTCCCCCAGAGCCTGCATGCAGACCCCTCCCAGCCTTTGTTGCTACTATTATCAGTTCCTAATGTATTTTTTTAAGATTTTATTTATTTATTTGACAGAGGGAGAGATTACAAGTAGGCAGAGAGGCAGGCAGAGAGGGAGAAGGAAGCAGGCTCCCTGCTGAGCAGGGAGCCCGATGGGGCCTTGATCCCAGGACCCTGAGATCATGACCTGAGCTGAAGGCAGAGGCTTTAACCCACTGAGCCACCCAGGCGCCCCAGTTCTGAGTGTATTAGGTGGAGGGCGACAGGAGGCTGAGAGCAAAGGACAGTCACTTTAACCAAGTTCCCTGGAGCGTACTTAAAATATCACCTTTGAGGTTGGCACAACTGGGAACTTTTTATTCAAGAGGAAACTGAGTTTCAAACAGCATGGAGGGGCACCCCAAGGCCACAGTGCAAGGGACAGGCTGTGGGGGCGGTGGGTGGGAAATCAATGCCTTCTGATTGCTAGCCCGAAAGACAGTGTCCCTGCTGGGGTGGAGCTGCCAAAGAGGAGTGACAGAGATGGGGGCACAGAGGGCAGCCACTTCAAGGGTGTATTTCCAATCTTCTAAGTCATTCTTTGTGAGTAAGTAAAAATGGGTAAATTGCTAATATTGTTATTATCTTTTTTAAATTTTAAGGAAATGAATTCTAGTATAGCTATAACTTACAAAGTTCAAGAAAGTATTTCTCTCTCCTTTTTCTAAATTTAATTTTTAAAAGTATTTCTTTCCCCTTAAGAACGGATAGGTACCAAGGGGTGCCTGGGTGGCTCAGTGGTTAAAGCCTCTGCCTTCGGCTCAGGTCATGATCTCAGGGTGCTGGGATCAAGGCCCGCATTGGGCTTTCTGCTCAGTGGGGAGCCTGCTTCCTCCTCTCTCTCTGCCTGCCTCTTTGCCTGCTTGTGATCTCTCTCTCTCTCTGTCAAATAAATAAAATCTTAAAAAAAAAAAAAAAGAATGGGTATCCAGTCTACTTCTTGTCCCTCTTCTTAAAAATACAACTTCTGATTTTTATCTGGGTACATGGTTACTCAGAGTAGATACCAGATCTCCCTGATTTGCTTGCAACCAGACATAGTGAAGCTATAAATTAACTTCCGGCAAGTAGGATATTAGAGGAAGTGTAGTGTGCAGTTTTCCCCCTTTTCTGCTGACTGGTAGGTTAATGTGATGACTGGAGCTTAAGCAACTATTTTGGACCATGAGGTTCAAGCTAAAGCTGGCAGAGAAGAAAGATAGGAGCCAAGATCATGGGGCTACCATCTCAACTTAGATTGCCTATCCATGAACCTTTATAGGAGAGAAAAATAAACTCTCTTATATAAGCCCATATTACTCTGGGTTTTCTGTCACGGCCAAATCTAATCCTGCCCATCTTTCCATATATTCCCCCATAGACCCCTCTCCAACCACTTATGACCCCTTCCCCCCTACGCGGCTGGTGATCTCTCTTTCTGACTTTATTTTTAAAATCTCTCCCATTGATTACATGTCCTTATTTCAAGATGTCAAACTTTGGAAATGGTATATAAATACCAATAAATACACAGTTGTAGTATAATCACTTATCCTGAGTGCATCAGAGAAAACTCTAACAGGGATTTTTTTTTTAAAGATTTTATTTATTTATTTCACAGAGGGAGAGAGATCACAAGTAGGCAGAGAGGCAGGCAGAGAGAGAGGGGGAAGCAGGCTCCCCGGTGAGCAGGGAGCCCGATGCGGGCCTCGATCCCAGGACCCTGAGATCATGACCTGAGCCGAAAGCAGAGGCATTAACCCACTGAGCCACCCAGGCGCCCACTAACAGGGATTTTTGTGGCTCTAAAAGAAAGTAGCTCTGGAAATACTTAAATGAACGGGAAACTGGGGTCCATTTACTATGACTCTTGGGTTCAAGAACTCAAGCACTTCTTGTGCAGAGGTCTCCATGGTCTCTCCAGAATAAGTGAACAGACTAGAGCCCATTAAGATTAACCACTATGTCCCCAACCAGAACTAAATCACCTTAGCCAAGAAGTTTAGACACTTGATAGATTCATGCTCGTGCTTTTAAGACCCTTCCTTGATGAGTTGAATGGGAATTCTTGATATTTGTTAATTTCTTAGAACAATTTTAAACTTCCATCTAGCTTTTATATACCCTGCGGAAAACACTCATTTTTGCTACCACTTGAGAAGGAGATTTTACTGGTGGATCAAAACCCCCAACTTCTTCCCAGCCTCACCCTTCCTGAGACCTCTCAAAAAACAACCACGTACCCAAATGTACCTGCAAAAGGCTTAAAACTATCAGCATTTCCCTTTTGTTTTTGGACTACTGAAAGATTTTCTGTGCTTCAGGAAGTTCACACAAACACCGAGGGCATTTTTGTCTTAGCAAACCATCTTACCGCTCCTCCAATTCCCTACCCCCACCAAAAAAACAAAACCCACACTGACCTCGCTGGCTCAGTCACAGGGACAGGCCGCTTGGCCCTGACCCGGGCGTACGCCTAGATTTTTCCTCTCAGGTATTGCCAAGGAGGTGCTTGCCATTTTCCAAAATGCAACTCTGGCAGGAATTACCGAAAGACACTCGGCAAAGTAAATAAAAAATAAAATGCAGGAGTTGAAAATATTCCAAATGCCATGACCATCATCTATCATGAGCTGACTCTCCTTGGAAGAAACAAGCACATAATTAGCTCCCACCATCTCTCCACTACTTCACATACCCGGGCGTGTGTGTGTGTACGTGAGTGTGCACATGTGTCTGGGTGTGTGTGTGCATGGGTATGTGCGTGCACATCTGATGTTGTTTTTGTTCTGTTCATAACCATTTGAACAAGTGCTTTAAGAAAAAACTTTCCTGGGAGCTATGACAAGTCCTACCTTAGACTCAGAAATAATTTCGAATTCAGTCCTTAAGCTCACACTTCCTCATCTGGGGACTGTGACTCTGCCGCAGAGAGTGGCATCTTCGGAGCCTGACAATGACAAGGCCAATGAAGGGTAAGAAAACAAGGCCCAGAGAGAAAGCTGAACGCGTGCTGGATGGTTGGGGACCGCAGACGACAGAGAGCAGAAAGCCTTCATAACAACCAGCAGGTGTCAAAGCCTCCTAGAGACCGTCCTTGTCTGTTCTCCGTCCTGGGAGAAGCCGTTCCCACTAAAGAGTCGGAGCCAAGAATGAAAGATTAAGGTACAACAAAAGCATAATTTCCTTGCCAGCGGCAGCATTAGTCAAGGGACGGGCCCCTGGGAAAAGCAGCGCTCGCTCATCGTCTGTGCATCTTTCAAAGGACAGAAGCCACTCACCTGGGCATGGAGCTGGAGGGTCGCGGGGGACATCTCTGCTTGTGGCGTGACAATGTACCACAGCTCAAGGTCACCTCCCAGTCCAGCATTCCACGTCCGCCTCGCCTCGGGGTGGGCAGCTTCTTCTGGAGGTGACATTCCCGAAGTTTCTGGAATCACGAGAGGCAGGTGTTAAGGAGCTCTCCGCACGACACAGCGTGTGAAGCCCCAGCTTTACCTGCGCGCGGTGCTGGATGCTGCGTAGGACGCTGGAGCATCCGAGTGCGAGCTACGGGCCTCTGCCAACAGCAAGCGCCGTGGAGACACAGCCCTCACCCGAAAATATTTATTTTAATAGAAAAACAAACACAAGCAAAAGTGCAATATTGCGGGAACATATTCCATGTATTCCAAGAGGTCTCTGAGCACCATCACTTGGAAATCGTGCAAGTAAACCCCAAGAGAAGCAGGGCGGTGTCAGGGCCTCGCGAAGGCTCCCTTCTTCCCTCCTCGTTCCGGCTATAAATGCAGTTCGGGTTCGGGCGTCGAGGCGCAGCTATGGTGGAGGCGATTACCGATGCATAAAAGCAAGGAAATTCCAGGTTATGAATCCCATCGCCACAGTGACTCACACACGTCGTGCCATCTGTTTGTACCGCGCACTACCGGACGCCGTGTGAACTTTTACAGTCTCCATCACATACGTGCGAGGTGAGGAGCTTATAGCGGGAGAGGGAGTCATAAGTCTGAATTTTCTGATAGTTATGACTTTCAAGTGAGCGTAAAATGGCTACTCTTTTTCCCTTGGTTTTTCTTGCTTTCTGGCTGAGTCTGTTTTTTGTTGTGTCTTGGTTTCTCAGAACTTTTCTGGCAGATGCTTGATTTCATCACAGAGATTGGTGATTTACTTCTGGCTGAAAAATATTTTTTAAGCCTGTCCTGGGAAGAGGAGCTCCAGGACACACGGGGTAGCTGAATAGCTTTTGTGTTCTCGATCTGCATCACGGGACACAGTAGGGCCGTGATGACCCAGGAAGGGTAGGAAGAGAATGCGTCACACAGAGGACGAGGAAGGGGAAGGGATCAAAATCAACCCTATTAGCCTCTACTGCAAAACAACATGCTAAGTAGCTTATGGACATAATATTTTATCCCCCATGTTTTATGCGAAAGACATTATCCCATGTTAAAGATGTGTGTACTGAGGCTCACACAGCTAATCCTAGCCACTAAGTAGTGGGAGGTGGCTCTGAACTTCAGTTTGACTAATTAAAAGCTCATTTTTTAAAAAGATTTTATTTATTTATTTGACAGAGAGAGAGAGATCACAGGTAGGCAGAGAGGCAGGCAGAGAGAGGAGGAAGCAGGCTCTCTGCTGAGCAGAGAGCCCGATGCGGGCCTCGATCCCAGGACCCTGAGATCATGACCTGAACTGAAGGCAGAGGCTTAACCCACTGAGCCACCCAGGTGCCCTAAAAGCTCATTTTCTTTTCTATCATCCGAAGATGAATTGTCTGCCATCCCAAGCGAGGTCTTGAAGAATACGTAGGTTTTATTTTTGAAATCCTTTTTTGTTTTTTCTTCCTTTCCTAGGGCAAAATATATTTAATATTAAGCATTCGGGAAACCCATAGGCGCCTGGGTGGTACAGTTGGTTAAGCGTCCAACTCTTGGTTTCAGCTCAGGCCATGATCTCAGGGTTGTGGGATCGAGCCCCATGTTGGGCTCCCTGCTTGGTGCAGAGCCTGCTTGAGATTCTCTCTCTCCTCTACCCCCTCTACCCCTCCTGCTCGTGCTCTCTAAATAAATATATCTTTTTTAAAAATTCAGGAAAGGGTGCCTGGGTGGCTCAGTGGGTTAAAGCCTCTGCCTTCGGCTCGGATCATGATCTCAGGGTCCTGGGATCGAGGCCCACATCGGGCTCTCTGCTCAGCAGGGAGCCTGCTTCCTCCTCTCTCTCTGCCTGCCTCTCTGCCTGCCTCTCTGCCTACGTGTGATCTCTCTCTCTCTGTGTCAAATAAATAAATAAAATCTTAAAAAAATAATAAATAAAAATAAATAAAAATTCAGGAAACACAGAAAGTAGAAAGAAAAAAAATGCATGCACTACTCCAGTACCCAGAAACTACCACTCTGAATATTTTAGTGTCTTTCCACAAGTTTTTTTTTTTTCTAAATGGGAGCTTTTGTTTATTGTTTATTATATAAGTGTTATTCTTTTACATGAATGTGCTCATGACTTTTTTTGAGAGAGAAAGAGAGAGAGCGCAAGCCTGTCTGCTTGGGGGTGGGAGGGGCAGAGGGAGAGGAAGAGGAACCTTAGGCAGGCTCCAGGCCTGGTGCAGAGCCCAAGAGGGGACTCCATCTCAGGACCCTGAAATCATGACCTGAGCCCAAATCGAGAGTCGGACCCTTGAACCAACTGAGCCACCCAGGCACCCTTCATGACTTTCTTTGTTAACTTATCACAAACTGTTCCAGGTGGGGAGAGTGCAACAGGTGAGTGGGAGGTGAGTGGAAAGGTGTGAGGGGAGGTGGACGCAGCAAACACAGGTCAAGGGGCATCCAGCACGCCACAGAGCTTGGCGGAAGCTTCTGAGAGCCAGGTGGGCTCCAACCAGGGCTCCCCGATGCTTGGTTTCAGGGTTGGACTCTATTTCATAAGTCCCACACATGCATACTCTTTAGCATACGGATGGCAGCTAAGAAAGGTTAAATACCCTCAGAGGGGGAGACGCTGAGGGGGGAATACAATTGCACTTGTGCCCTAGGTCTGTTATTCAGACAGCAGCGTGAGGTGGAGTGGCAGAGGCACCAAGAATTCCTCTTACCCCATCCACCAGGGGAGGGAAGGGCGATCGAAGGAAGGCAGATACAGAATAGGAAGAAGGGAGAAGATGGATGAGTGAAACATGGACGTTCTCCACGGAGCTATGCAAATTTTGGGATCCCAAACTCCAAAAGTAGGGACCCGCGAAAGCTTCAAGTGGTAAGAACTAAAAATAAACCCAAACTGTTTCCTGTTTGGTTTTTAGATTCTCCTTAAAGACCCATTTCAGGTAAGGAAGAAACCTCCATTACCATCCTAAGGCAAATTTGCATTCTACTTCATTAATTTTGCACATTTTTATCACTTCTAATGCATGGGGGGAAGTATCTACATCTTGGCACAGAATTCTCTGCTTTCTCCCTGAAGCCAGGCACGTGATCCCGCCACACGGAGGCTGGACTTCACAAGTGGGCGTGTGAAAGCAGGCAGGGCTGTGCACTTGGGAAGAAGTGGCTGCAAACATCCCATTGTGGTTCACGTCAGTGGTGTTATAATTATTTGTTTCCAGATATCACTCCTCTAGTTGTGAATTTCTCAGGCACAAACTGTGTTATCATCTGTATTCTAAGCTGCTAGCACCATAGCAAACAGAGCGAGCACTTGGTAAATGGTCCTCGAATGAAGCAGCAACTGCGAGAAACTGTGTGTGTGTGTGTGCGTGCGCGCGTGCGCGCGTGTAATCCCAGGGACGTGAATACGTGCATATCTGTGTATGGTTGTCTATCTACAGATATATGTACATGTGTATATATATTTCTGTGTATGTATATTCATCTATTCAGTTGTACCTGCCCCTCATCCGGCTGCACTACCCCCCTTCCTGACCTAAACAGTGTAAGAAAGAGATCTTGCTTATTCATCAGTGCCCCTTCTACTGAAGAGGAAGGCCTTGCTTCGTGTAAGTGTTCTGCAAGAAATTCCCTGCAAATCATAATTCTCTACACCGAATCCAATTCTAAATGTTCTGAAGGAGCCTGTTGTTCAATGTATCCTTTACATCTCATTTTGCAAAGTGCACTTTATAGAAATGCACATCAGCAATCTTAAATTTTCTGTTTTCAAATCCAAGTTTGACACACCAGGTCTGCTTAAAACTGGGGCATGCCTACCCCCGTCCAGTTCACACTTAGCTCATTTCCCAGGGCAGTTGGAACAGGGACTTCCCTTGCTCGCTTGGGTGGGGCAGGACTGGCTCAGTGGAACGTAGCGAAGGATCCGTGTGGGGAGGTCCTGGACCCTCAAACACTGGGATTCCTGGGGGGTATAATGAGCTTGGCCGTATCATCCTGATCATGGTTAGCACAGAAGTTTTACAAAATAATGTAATAGTTCAACTTCTGCTCCATTAAATGTGCCAATTACACATAACATCAAAGCTGGATAGGAGTACAAAAGAAAAAGGTAGGTCGCTCCGAAGCGATAGACAATGTTGTGTGCTAACTTTGCTTTAATGGCAGGGTCTCTGGTTTAGGAATGGGACATGTGTTTTTCTCCAGAGAAAGAGGAAAAGGGAGAGAGTTGGGCTGTGGCCTCAGCTGTCTTCACAGGGCCTTCACACATGCGTCTCCTATCACATGTCACCCACATGTCCAGTGGAGTTGGAAAATTGTTTGGGGGGAGGGTGTATTTATTTGCCAGGGTTCTCATAACAAAATGCCACAGATTGGGCAGCAGAGACAATAGAAATTTATTTTCTCACAGCTTCGGAGGTTGGAAGTCCAACATCGGACATGTTGGTTGGTTTGGTTTCTTCCAAGGCTTCTCTCCTTAGATTGGAGATGGCCACCTTCTTGCTGCGTCTTCATGTGGTCTTTCTCCTGTGCCCACATACTTCTGGTGTGTCTTTGCAGTCCAACCTCTTCTCACAAGGACACTGGTCAGAGTGGACTAGCCTCACCCTAACGGCCTTGTTTTCACTTCCTTCCTCAAAGATCCTCCACTTCTCATAAGGACACGGGTCAGAGTGGACTAGCCTCACCCTAACAGCCTTCCTTCCTCAAAGATCCTATCTCCAAATGCAGTCACACACTAAGGGGCTTGGGGTTATAAGGTCAACATATGAGTTCACACAAGGACACACTTCGGCCCATCACAGAACACTCCTCGCGACCATACCGAACACCGCGTCCTATGCAACTTCCAGAGCGTGTGAGGACCAGGACACAGAAACACCTGCCTGCCAGTTCCTTCCTCCCCCAGAACAACAAACTGGTCAAAGAAGAAGACCTGCTCTTTGCAAAGACCTCACCCCGGGAGCAGCTCTGGGAGCCCGAAACCTGTCTCTAAGATACGCAGCGTCCACCCAGGGGGAAAAGCGGCTCCCCTCACCCATGTAATTCATTCTCCATGCTGAAGCTATTCCCTGGTGTAGATTCCCACTGCCTTCTTCCCCCCCACACCCCCCCCCATCTCTGGCACAGTCGAAAGCAGCTTGATGTTGACAGGCGATTATGCAGACCCGTGAATTCATAATTCAAAATAAACCCATCAAAACATTTGCTCTTACTTTTAACCCCATTGTACCCTGAGTGGAAATGCTAACACACAACAGCAGAAGAGATAAATATGGCAGACAAAAGTTTTCCCACAGCCTTTAGCCCCTTAAACATTCTAATCCCATTGAGGATATTTATGCCTGGCCAAACACTGCGGCTGGGGGCTGGGCGCCCGCCGGTGGCCCTCTCGCCGTGCCTGCCGCCTTTGTAGAGACCAGCTGCCCGTTGCTATGGCGATTTGGTTACGGAAGGGCAACGCAGGGCACCTCACCCAAGTGCTTTTTTAACCAAACCACATGCTTATTAAAAGAAAGGCGAAAGTTTCCATTAAAATATCTGGGCTGATTACATTTGGAAACTTAATAACATGTGTTGATTCAAATAACTCCCATTGAACTGAACCCCAGCAGGACTTAAGAGTTCACCGGGGGAACAAATATCTCTGATGAAACTTGGCATCTTAACCCTGTTTAACATTTTAATTAAGAAGGGAAAATTCGGTGTCATTTGCTTTTCTGCGGTCTCCAGGAGCGGCAGGGGACACGCTTGAGAATTCCTCCAAGAGGGCAGGCGGAAAGAAATACATTAGCTAATTAGGGATGATGCAAACATCTATATACAAGATATATATGCCAGCACTCGCTTGCCCGCCCGCCTTTTCGGCCGCCCTTCTCCTGCCGGACAGATTTCTTAGAACTAAGGGTGCAGAAGTATTCCTTCTACTGCTTTTTAATACTGCTAATTGAGAATGAAATTATTGCTGGAGTCTTTTGCTCTAGGCAGCTAGAGAAAAGCCTAGGACAGGGACACCCATCTATGGCCCGGCTCCTGGGAAATGCCCAGAATTTGGTAACTTCGTGAAACTCTCTCCAAGCCCTCATTTCGTAAACATCAAAACTCATCTTTTTGTACGAGCATTTCCTTTTTCTGGGCCGGCAGGCACCCTGGGGAAAGCTGCTTCTTAGGATAGCCCAGTTCAGTAGAAAATATTATCTTCCCTGTTTTGCAAATGAGCTTGTGAAAGGGAGTTTAAAACAGCGGCCAGGAAAAATCCGCAGCCGGCTGTGGGGACAGTGGTCGCCTCTGTGCCCAGCTAGGGTTAGTCCCAGTCCTGAAAAAAAAGCGAATTGAAACAAGAAATAGTAGGAAAATCAGTTTCACCAGAGGGTGTATATAGATCAGTGTATTTCCAACTCAAAAAGGATCCAGAGACTTTTTCCTCTGTTTTAGTTTGTGTTGCTCTGCTCTGAAACACCGAGTCAAACACGCACCCTGAGTTTTTGTTAATTTTAAGCTCGTTCCTCTTTTGGACGTCCCTTAATATGCAACCCAGTCCTGTACCGCTGAGAGTTTCTTTCCTGGGAACCCTCCCTGCCCTGCTTGGCCTGCTGTCTCCCGTGGGCCCCAGGGAAAGCGACACCCCCAACCCCCTCCATCTTGGGGCCCCAAAGGGATGGGGAACAACTGAACTATGTGTTAATTGCGTTAAGGCGCTTTCTCTAATGAAATAGTGGCTTTCTCCATAGCAACGGTGATTAAAAGATGCAGAATGGCGGGTCCTCCAGGGCCCGTCTGTCTGGGAAGTGATTGCCACTTTACAGAACAATTCAGTCCAGATAGAAGTTTATTGTGTACATTTCGCCTAAGCTGACTGCTCAGGTCACACTTCCCAAAGCCGCTTTCTCTCCCTCTGAGCGCTATTTTCAGGCTGACTTGGGGGAGGGAGCCACAGGATATTTGCCTCCTGGCTGGGGGAGGGGGGTGGTTAGGGGTGGGCGGTGGTAGATGGGGGCTGTTTGGAGCTGGGGGTGAGGGGGAGAGAGATGAGACCTGCTCTCACCCGTGATCAGAGGATGGAGGAGAAAAAACCCAAAGCTTGCGGCTTGAATGTAAGTCAGTCCACTCTAAAGAAGCCCCATGCTTCATTAGGCATCTTTCAAAGTGCTCACTGAGGTGCCCAGAGGGGGTAAGGTAAATTCCCTTTCTATTTCATGCACCTTTCTAAAGCACAAGGCATTCCTACTTTATACACTGTAGGGTAAGTGATTTTCCAAGTTGGAGGGAGGGGAAATCAACATTATCTGAACCAAAACATGCACAACGGGGTAAGATAATGGTCCTAACAGATTGGAGGCTCCCAAACGGGTGGGTGGGAGGCATCCTTCCAGGGCTGCTGTCTCCTGCTTCTTTCACACCCAGGTCCCGGGTCTTCTCTTGTAGATAAACCAGAAATACGACGGTGGGGGTGGGGGGGAGGCTAGGACGCAGCTCATACACCGACGGCACCTGTGATGCGCATGGGAGGGACGTAGAGGCCACCCTTCAGAGACAATGAACTAAAACTTGCTGGGAGGCACTCCCGGTAGGTAAAGCACAGTTTGGAATAGGAAAAGAAACTAAATATGATTGTGATTTAAAAATCCAGACTCAAGTCTGAACATATCCCAGAATATGTTCTCAACTTATAATGGGATCAGATTTAAATGTAGCCAATTTAAGAGCGTGGGCTCTGGAGCCCCAGGCCTGGGGGAGATTCCTGGCTCCGTGGGCTCAGCTGCCCGAGCTTGGCTAAATTCCTGAATCCTTAGGTTTCTCCTGAGAACTAGAGATGAGAATTAAAGGAGAGGATTTTGTAGAACATTGACTTCCTGGCTTGTAGCAATGGCCCAAAAATTATTTAAAAAATAGTAATTTTTATTATGCAAAGTAATGCTCTACTGCGTTTGTATAGCACCCTATGACTCACAAAGTGCTTCTACTTATCTTCCCTCTTATAATCTTCCTAACGACCCCGACCCCGGGCTGTTTCGATAAGCTCTGGTTCTGTCTCGCTGGAGTGAGATCAAAGCCCTGGACCAGGCATTGCCAGGTCAAGCAGAAAAGGCCAGTTGCTGGGGACAAAACAAACCCAGAAATCCAAACTTCAGAATCTAGCCCTGGGAACTGGAAATGTTCTAGGCTGTGGGATCCAGGGCTGAACAAGGGCAGGACAGTCCTGCCAGCCTGGGGTGGACAGTTCTGGAGGGCCACACCGGAGAGGTGGAGGGTGCAGTGGGAGCCGGGAGCCCAGGCGGTGGACCCAGGCCCAGGGAAGCAAGGATATCTTCGCAGCTATTTTTATTAACAAAATTTTGCAGATAACATACTTAAAGGGCCTTCAAGTGTTTAGATTTCTCTCGGAAATAAAAATGCTATTTATACTGGCATAGAGTATAATTATTCACACTTTCAAAAGTGTTTGAAGAAAACTGGAGGAAGGCCACAAATCTAAATATTTAGAATGCCAAGAAATCTGTGTGCTACGGTGATTTGTTTTCTACTTAGAAAATAACTCATTTCAAAAATTATTATGACCCCAACTTTCTAATCCTAAGGGAAAACTTCAAATTCTAAACAAAAGCGAATATACAATTTAGCTTGAGCAAAGAGCCTTCTTTTTTTTTTTTTTTTTTTTTTTTTTTTTTTTAAAGATTTTATTTATTCATTTGACACAGAGAGAGAGATTACAAGTAGGCAGAGAGGCAGACAGAGAGAGAGGAGAGAGGAGGAAGCAGGCTCCCTGCTGAGCAGAGAGCCCGACGTGGGCCTCGATCCCAGGACCCTGGGATCATGACCTGAGCCGAAGGCAGCGGCTTTAACCCACTGAGCCACCCAGGCGCCCAGCAAAGAGCCTTCTAATTACACTTTGTACATGGCCCGTTATCTTGGTATTTAATACGAATCCTCAACATTCCCCAAAGGTATTTAACCAAACAGCTGCAGGAACATCCGTCACAGACTAATGACGACCACAGGGGTCTCTAGCACCCTGATAGCCACGACAACAGCAGACAGCCCCATCTATGAGATCACCTGTACCCTTGAAGTGTGGTGCCTAGACGTGGTCCAAAAACCAACCGTTTCTGCTCTACCTGGAAGCTTCTGGAAATGCAAAACTCCAACATCCCCACCCCCTACCCATGGCTACTGACTCAGGGTCTCCATTTTAACAAGATCCTCAGGTGATTCATATGCATATTAAATTTAGGGAGTGGAAGGTCTACCTACCCAGAGCTTGCACACAGCAGAGAGAAAAGGCACAGGCGTTGATCTGAGACTACATATCCCAGCCTCCCTTGCAGGGAGGCGTGGCCATATGGCCAAGTCCTGGCCATTGGTAGGTGAGCGGAAGTGATATGTACAACTTCCAGGTGCTGACCTTAAAAGGTGGAAGCCTGCCTTTCCCTTCCTCTCCACTTTTTTTTGCTGGCTGGGTATGAGACTTGTGGCGGAGGGTGTAGCAGCCATCTTAGGTCACAAAAGGGAATCCTCACGCTAAGGATGGCAGGGTGAAGAAGAGGCTGGATAGGTGACAAGTACACAGCTCACACCAGCTTTACCTCCAGATCACTACAACACACCTTTATTTCTCTACCTTTTATGACGCCACCTTCTAGTCGCCGTCTGTATACATGTTCGTTCTCATTACAGACTGCAAGCTTTTTATGGACAAGGACCAAATCTTATTTCTTTTTATACTCTTAACACTGTCTAGGGGTATAGGTTTCCTATGATAGGTACACAAAACTCTCAGCCGAATGAATGAGCAAAGGAAGTAAAGAATCTATGAATGATTTATTATCAAGAAGCACTTATTAATTTCCCACTGGACAAGGATGGTACTCTAGGAGTTTCAATAAGGATAACAATCACAATGGATTAACACTCATAGAATATGAGTGAATTTAAAGAGATCACTTTAAAGACACCTAGAATTCTGACTGAGATGCCTTCGAGGAGGACTTTCTTACTATTACCAAAAGGATTCACTTCATATGGCATAACATTAGCTTCTCTGTTTTCCAATTTGGTCATTCTGAAATGTTGACCATTATACAGTGTGGTCAGGTAACCTAAGAAAGAACCAGTCATTATACTTCTTTGCCATTTTCGTTATAGTTTCTGACATCTTTTTAGCTATGATAAAATTTAACTGAATTCCTAATAAAATAATTTTGTCCTTATGCAAATTGTTTGGATTTAATCTTCCCCCTTCCCACAACCAGCAAGAGGTCATCTCATGAACGTCCTTACCACCCTGCACATTCAATAAGAAATATACCGTAAGCACACCAGACGCACACCAGACTTCTCTGATACCCAATTTCCCTATCTGTAATATGAGGGTTGAACTAGATGTTCCCTGCGCTTGCAGTTCTTTTTAGATACAACATCCTGTGAAGCTGTGCCCACAAACCAGGAGCTCAAACAGAATTAGTTTAGGCCTAAAAGGAGGCCAGGCTATGTGGAAGGAGAATAATGTCTAATATGAAAATCTAAAAAAAAAAAAAGAAAGAAAAAAGAAAAGAAAATCTGACAACATGTGACCCAAGCTTCCTTTAACTAGCCTTACTGCACTGGGACATGTTGCAAACCCACCCCATCTGGACTTCACAGTTTCCAAAAGTTTCTTTGCAACTATCGATGAGGCCAGTCAAACTCCACTGAGTCATTCCTCTGTTGGCTGAATCCTCAGTGAGATCCTAATTCCCTGTGCGCATGCATATGATTGTCTCCCCCGTCTCTCTGCCTCTCCACCCACTTACCCTGGAAAGGACCTCCCTACACACACACACACACACACACACACACACACACACACACACACACACACACACATCCCTGAGATGGGGTTGGGGAAGAAGGCATTGTAGCTACCGTTCTGGAAGTCCAGCCCCCCTTTCCATCGCCAACCTCTGAAAGCTCAACCTTTGCTCCCTTGGGAGTCTTCATTCCTGGAGAAAGGAGTGTATGTTTCATAGAGTCAAGGCACAGACAATATTTTCAAGAGGTTCAACCCAGCCTTTAACTGGGATGTTATTGGTGGTGGGACGACAGGTGCAGCCAACATCAGAGAACTGCCACCGTCAGCCTGGGCACTTTTCCTCTGACCATTTCTCTACTCCCTCTTATTACTGTTGGGTTACTTGTGAACTGCTTGGTTATCCCTATGGCGAGAGATGGTGCAACAGCGACTTTAGTCCACAAACAAGACACGGCCCCTATTGCAACCACGCTTGCATCATCACTGTCCATTCTACAGAGGGACATCTTCTTGATGGCTATAGCCTGGGAAGCTGTACCATTTAAACAATTTGCATCATAGAGTCAAAAGAACATTCTTTTTCATTGTAGGCTCTTTTCAGTTATTATAGGGTAGTTCATCAATAATATAAAGCCATATGCATTCATCTTCTTATAAAGGGTAAATTATAATTAACTCATATAGACTGGAAAAAAAGTTAACTGTTCCCCAATTCCTTGTAATCACCAACTTCTTTTTCTACTGGAAAGTGGGAAAGAGGGGCGAGGGCTGACTTGCTTAATTGGTGGTCAAAATTGAATGAGTCCCGGAATGCCTGAGTGGCTCAGTAGGTCAAGCGTCTGCCTTCTGCTCAGGTCATGATCTCAGGACCAAGTCCCACGCTGGGCTCTTTGCTCAGCACGGAGCCTACTTCTCCCTCTGCCTCTCCCCACATTTGCTGTCTCTCTGACAAAAAAATAAAATCTTACAAAAAAAAAAGAGTAAATGAATCCCTACTGCCTAAACACATTCAATGAGCAATCTTAGACTGGAAAACAAAAAAAAAAAAAACAAAAAAAAAACTATAGGAGATATTACTGGAAAAATTGACCACATTAGATATACTGTAGATAAGTATTGTGCTCATGTTTCATTTCCTGATTCTGACCATTGTACTGTGACTATATGAGACACAGAGAGAGAAAGAGAAAGGCAAACTATGAGCAATGGATGAAACTGGGTAAAAGATTTGCAGTAGTTCTTTGTACTATTCCTGCAAATTTTCCATAAGCTTGCAATTATTTAAAAATACAAAATTTTAGAACATGGTGAGGAATCTGAGCACCAGGCCCACCGATGCTAGAACCTAGCCCTCGCCCAGGGCAGCCCGGCATGCTCCCACTCCCTCTGAGCAAGGCGGTATGATTCCAGAAGGACAGGGTATCAGGAAGCCAAGGAAGAAGTGATTCCTTTTCAAGGGTGGGAGATGAGCCGAATCAAAAGCTAGAGCCGTCAGCACTCTGTTAGGCCAGAAGCCCGGAGACATTTATTACCAAAACAAAATAGTGGCAATCAGAACAAAACAAATATTCCGTATGGTTTAATCTTTATTTTTACAGGATTTGGCAGGAGCCATAAGGTCTGGAGTGGTGGGTCTTTTGGGGAACTCTGTATTTATTAAAATGGTCTGGACACTGGCTCATATTATTCTTTCTCTTCCTTTGAAGCGGGAATGGAAAGTCTCCTGATAAATGGGCAGCACGTGGTCCAGATTTGGGTAGCTAACTAGTCTCATAGCCTTTCATGCTCCAGTACCCAAATGTACTCCTGCAATTTACCTTCTTGAGATTCTAAGTTCTCAGCTACCTAAACTTGCTAAAAATCCCGTGCCAAGTACGGCACATGGACCGTTGGTCATGTCAACAACAGGACAAAGTTTCACCTGGAAAGTTTCATCTTAAAGAATCTTATAGATATTATAAATTTACTACAGGGGATCTAATTCATCCTTCTTAGAAGAGAGATGGAGTTTATATTTTGTTATTCTACAAGTTCCACACAGTTTACAAAGTTAACTTCTTCTGCCAAATACTGAAATTCATCTTCACGAAACAGGGCAACAGATACTCAGGTTGCTCTATCATAATATAAGCTTAATTTAAAAATTATTTTAAAAATTTAACTGTTAAAATACACATAAGAGGGCGCCTGGGTGGCTCAGTGGGTTAAAGCCTCTGCCTTCGGCTTGGGTCATTGGTCTCAGGGTCCCGGGATCAAGCCCCATGTCGGGCTGCCTGCTCTGTGGGGAGCCTGCTTCCTCCTCTCTCTCTGCCTGCCTCTCTGCCTACTTGGGATCTCTCTCTCTCTGTCAAATAAATAAATAAAATCTCTTTTAAAAAAAATACACATAGGGCGCCTGGGTGGCTCAGTGGGTTAAAGCCTCTGCTTTCGGCTCAGGTCATGATCTCAGCGTCCTGGGATCGAGGCCCGCATCGGGCTCTCTGCTCAGCAGGGAGCCTGCTTCCTCCTCTCCCTGTCTCTCTGCCTGCCTCTCTGCCTACTTGTAATCTCTCTCTGTGTGTCAAATAAATAAATAAAATCTTTAAAAAAAAAAAATAAAAAATAAAAAAAATACACATAACAAAACCTACCATCTTAACCGTTGACAATGTACAGTTCAGTCGTGTTACATCTGTTCACACTGTTGTGCAACCAAATACCCAGGGCTTTTTCATCTTGCCAAACTGAAACTCAGTACCCTCAGAACAACAGCTCCCCATTCGCCTTCCCCAGCCCCTGGCAACCACCCTTCTGCTCCCCGTCTCCATGAATTTAACTCTTCTAGATATATCCATGGAATTACACAGTATTTGGCTCTTTGCAACTGGCTTGTTCCACTTAGCATAATGGAAGTTTCATCTGTGTTGTAGTGTCAGAACATGCTGCCTTTTTAAGGCCGGCTAGTATTCCATTATGCGTAGTCATATTTTGTTCATCCATTCATCCATGTGAAGACACCTGAGCTGCCCTCACCCACTGATAATTGTGATTAGTGCTGTCACGAACTAGGCATACAAATACATCACTGAGATCCTGCTTTCAATTCTCTCGTAAATATACCCACGAGGGGAATTGCTGGATTTTATGGTAACCCTATTTTTAATTTTTTGAGGCACCCCCTTATAGAAGCAGTATCATTTTTTCATTCCTACCAGCAGTGCACCAGGGTTCCAATTTCTCCACGTATTCACCAACACTTGTTCTGTTCTGATTTTTTTTTAATAATAGTCATGCTCCTGAGTAGGAGGTTAAATTTCTATGTTTGGCGTTTCATTGTACAATGACAAGCTAGCTCAAGGAAATATCAGGAATCAGTGAAAAGGCATGGAAGGCATTATCTTGTCTTTTATTAAGAGTTTTTTTTTTTTAAGTAATCTCTATACCGAACGTGGGGTTCAAACTTACAACCCGGAGATCCAGAGTCACACGCTCCCCCGACTAAGCCAGTCCAGGCATCTCTATCTTACCTCATTTTAGGAAGGAATGTCCTTTGCCAATTATTTAGCCAGACAGCCCTGCACTGGAGAGCAGACTGAAGCGAGCAAGCCCGTGAGGAGCCTGTTGTACTGGCTGAGCTGAGCACAAACGGGGTCCGCAAACTTCACCAGCGTCAGGGGAGCGAAGCGACCGAGGTGTGAGAACTACACTGGAGGTGGAATGGGTAGGGCTTTTCGAGTGACTCTATGTCGGACACCAGAGACTGGAGTCAACGATCCCACTGCACCGAGTGGCAGTGAAACAGCTCAAGAATGAAGGTGTCAGCAGGTGGAAGTGGGAGTAGAGAGGAGAAGGCGGCAGGCGACCCCCTGATGACACTGGTAAAAAGAAATCAGGGGACTTGGCTAGAATAAAGGAATTTTGGTTCATCCGTCCCATGTAGTCTTGTCCCGCCAACTATTTCGCCCAGAGCAGAGCCAGAAACCCTCCCCAGCTCTGGCCGAAGCTTTCCAGCAAAGGCATCGGCAAGGGCTGGGGGGCCGAGGAGCCGCTCTCAGCCTGAACGGGGACCCTCAGTTCTTCCTTCTGCTAAATGGAATCCACTGGGGGGTGGGGGGCGGGGTTGGGGGTGTGCTGCCAGCCAAGCCCTTCTTGGGAAAGCCAAGCCAGGCTCTGCTACCGCTCTACCAGTTGGGGGGGGTCCCTCCTTCTGGGGGCACGGACCCCCTCCAGCAGCGGGGGGTCCATGCCCCCGGGAGGGGCCCCCCATCCCCCACCCCACGGCGCCTCCTCCAGCAGCTGGGCAGTGCGGACGGCTCCTGCAGGGGAAGCATCAGAAGATCTGAGGCACCTCCAAGTTGGAAAGGCAGCTCCCTGAGGCGCAACACCGCGCTGTCAGCCAAACACGGAGCCCGCTGCTCTCCCCCAGAACAGAATTTGGTGATAAAGTCAGTGATTTCGGCCGTAACAGCAAGGAGAGAGCATGGTGTGCAGGAAGTCTCTGAGTCCCAGCGTTCTGCCTTCTAGAGAACCAGCAACAAGCTTACGTTTCAACAACAGCAACTACCCTTGGCCTATCGCACATAATGAATATTTGCAGCGTGTGTGTGTGTGTGTGTGTGTGTGTGTGTGTGTGTGTGTGTGTGTGTGTGTCTGCGGGGGTTTGCACACCACGGCAGACACATTTGGTTTTCATTGTCCTTGACTGACTGGAGGAGTAAGAGCTCTCTCCTCCCCGGAGAGAACGTGTGGGTCAGCCCATTCATTTTCCAAGCCCAGCATGTGGTTTCTGTCACATGTCCCTTATTAAAGTCCGTGGGAGGGGCGCCTGGGTGGCTCCGCGGGTTAAAGCCTCTGCCTTCGGCTCAGGTCATGATCTCAGGGTCCTGGGATCGAGCCCGCATCGGGCTCTCTGCTCAGCAGGGAGCCTGCTTCCTCCTCTCTCTGCCTGCCTCTCTGCCTACTTGTAATCTCTCTCTATCAAATAAATAAATAAAATCTTTAAAAAAAAGTCCATGAGAGCTGCGTGGGGGTCGGGGAACGCAGGGCCCCCAACACTCCCTGAGGAAAGGGGCACTAGGACCAGAGTTAGCAGCCAGAGCAACACATAGTAAGGGGTCTCATTCCAGACTGGGTCCCTGGGGTCCTAATGTCAGGGACTCCCCAGTGACCCCGGGGACCGGGACCTTGCTTATCGATCATGCATTTTATGGTCACGCCAAAAAGAGGCGGGCCGAGGACTGGGGAGAGCACGCGCACTGGGGCAGATGGGCCCTGCTGGCGGGCAGACAGCACAAAAAGGTTTGGACCCCCAACACCAGCCCCATGCAAACGGCCTCAGGGACAATCTGGGCTCCCGCAGAGACGAAAGTCACTCTACACTTAAGAAAGGCATAGCTCAGTGGGTTAAAGCCTCTGCTTTCGGCTCAGGTCATGATCTCAGGGTCCTGGGATCGAGGCCCGCATCGGGCTCCCTGCTCAGCGGGGAGCCTGCTTCCCCCTCTCTCTCT
>LNAC01000001.1:9388577-9406909 GCA_002007465.1 Ailurus styani | reverse complement strand
GATTTCTCTCCCTCTGTGAAATAAATAAATAAAATCTTAAAAAAAAAAAAAAAAAAGAAAGGCATAGGTGGGGATTTTCCAGTTTTGTTCTTACTAAGCCACAATTTAAATAAAGTGAATATTTGCTTTTTCTTTATCATTGGAGATATGTCCCAGTCCCCTTGATTATCACGTTTCCGAACTTCTAGAGAAAGAAAACAGGATCTGCGATGGATGTCCATACATAATCTCAAAGAAAAGCATGGAGTGACCTTCGCCGAGAACGCCTGTAATATTAATGCCAGGCATATGGAGAATTCCACCGGGTGCCTGCCTGCCTTCTTTAGTAGAACATGTGACTTGATCTCAGAGTTGTGGGTTCGAGCCCCACACTGGGTACAGAGATTACTTTGAAAGAAAGAACTTCAAATTTTTCTCGAGGCTTTCTCATTTTTATCTTCTTTTTCCCTCTGGTAAGTCCTACTCAGTCATTCAGAAAGTGTTTACTGAGAGCCTGCTAGGGGCTGTTAGGGGTCTGGTGATAGAGCTGCGGGCAGGCCAGGGGAGACCTCGCCCCAGAGCTGCCAGTCCACTGAGGAGACAGACAGGAAACAGGGTCTGCAGAGGGCAAGCATTCTAATTGTCATGTTGAAAGCCAATGGTTGGGTGCGAACTTAGATAGGGGGACAGGGGCCTCCCCAAGGGGAAGCCAGTAGAGCCAGAACAGGGAGAACGGCATTCTGGGGGGGACAGGCAGTGGGGCCCCCTACAGCGGGCGGGCACCTGGTTCTTCCTCGGGCCACGTGAGGGTAGACACCTGTCCAAGCCCCCAGCTCTCCCATATCAAATCCGGGGTGCGAACTAGACCATCCCTAGTCTCCGGTTCTCCTCATTGGCCCCAGGTGGCTCGTTGCCTTCATCCCTTCGTGTGTGTGCGCGCGCACACGTGCACGTGCGGACACTATTTATGATCAAGTCCATTTTCTTAGCTTTGCCTCCTCTTACCTCCTGCGATGCCCCCACAACTTCCTTCAAGCCCTAATTTCAGTCTTTCCAGATCACTCGTCTTACTTATGGCAACGTGTCCTTCTAGGTCCTCAGGATCAACGTGCCGCTCTCTTGAGGACTCTTCCCAGCAGCAACACCAGTAACGGCAAGGGGCTGACGACCGCAGCGCCCGACCGCAATCCCGGTGGCTACTCACCCCAGGAGGAGGAGGGCTGCAGGGACCGAGACTCCGGCGGGAGGCAGGAGGAGCTGGTGCGGGGCCGGGCAGCTGCTGCTGGGTGTTCTGCCTCTCCTGCCCCCGCTCGTTCTCCCGGGCCGACAGGTGTTTCTCCGTGGGCTCGGAGCTCTCCGTTCACACGCCCCAGCAGCAAAGGTTTCTGAGCTTTGTAGTGGACGCTGCCGGGCGCCCAGACCCCAAAGGCCGTGCGTGCGTGTGGGCCCTCAGCACCTCCCCCTACACTGCTGCAGGGGCGTGGCCCTGGGCTGAGCAGAAACCATCCCACCTGCAAGGTCATTGCCCCCACCTGGCAGGGGGCCGGGTGCGCTGAGCCCAGCCCTGCTCAGTCCCGGGCCTTGTGCCCTCTGCTTCCTCCTTCCCTCTTTCTCAGAGAGCCCCCTCTGTCCAACTAACCCCTGTCCAAGGAGCCCTGTAGGGCCCTGTGTCTGGGAAAACTGACCCAAGACCAACTCTCGCATAGACAGTTACTTACATATTCCACGCACCTGCTACTCCCAGTCGGCTCCTCTTCTAGGGAGTCCCTCTTCTGCTCTTCCTTTGATCCTAGCGCCCCGGTTCTGAGGATCAGAAGGATTAGAAGGCGGTTTCTTTCCCACACGGGTAGCACATGAATTTTGGTTTTTACACTTAACAATCCAGGACGCGCATTCCAGGAAGGAAATGGCAGTTTGCCGAGGGGCAAGGGCGGCCTCCCCCAGTTCACGGAGCAGCAGCAGGGGCCGGGGCGGGGAGGGCGAGCTGGGGAGCCCCGTGCTCTCGTCGGGGTGACGGGCGGCAGGTGTTCTGGGAAAACCGCAGGAGCCCCCGACAAGGACTGGTCAATGCTTTTCTCACGGACTGTTTTCGGAACTGGAATTTCTTGGTTCACCAGGTACGTTGCCCACGCGCTCTGTTGCATCCTTCTGGGGCTTTGCTCGTGGGGGGCCCTGCCTTTCCGTGTGGCCTCCCCCAGGGTCTCCCTCTGGGAGAGGCTTAGGATGCTCGTATATTCCACCCTAGGTCTCCTGGTGAGAACAACACACCAGGTTAGCTGATGCTGAGACGTTATCTGGCTTGTGCACTTTGTGGGTATTTCTGGTTTCTATCCCGGCTTCTCCCCTCCCGCTGGGACACGGCCCCTTCCAGCCATGGCTGCTCCCCCACTGCCGTCCAAAGGGGCTCCCGGGGGTGCTGCCAGGGGGACGTCGTGTGCACACGGTGGCATGCCAGTGTAGGAGCCCCCCCCCCGACCCCGCCCGAGGAGCTTCACTCTGCCTTCCACCCCAGCGCCCATGACTTTCAAATTTGTTATATTTCAGCCAGATGAAAGGGCACCCTGCTCCCTCGGCGTGCCTGTCTTTCTGCCTCCACACGGGGTCTTACCCCATCCCTCCTGCCGGGAGCGCCCTGACCCCCCTTTCTCAAAATCAACTGTAGGTCAGATCAACTCCCTCCAGGGCGCCTGGGTGGCTCAGTGGGTTAAAGCCTCTGCCTTCGGCTCGGGTCATGATCTCAGGGTCCTGGGATCGAGGCCCACAACGGGCTCTCTGCTCGGTGGGGAGCCTGCTTCCTCCTCTCTCTCTGCTTGCCTCTCCGCCTACTTGTGATCTCTCTCTCTCTGTCAAATAAGTAAATAAAATCTTAAAAAAAAAAATCAACTCCCTCCAGAAACGGCTCTGATCGCCTCCATGAGATGCAAGCTTTTCTTCCTGAGCGTCCGTGGGACTCCGTCTCCCCCCTGAGAGCGGTTCTTGGCCCAGCTCGTGGGCCTGAGTCAACCCTCCAAGACTGTGGTCTCCCGAAGAGCCAAGAACACGACCGCTCCGTCTCTGAATCTTTAGTAAGTCCACGCGTTCCAGCCACTCAACGCCCACGGACTGTCCCTGCCTCCACAGGCCGCCCCCGAACCCCTGTCCAAAGTGGCCTTTCGTGCGACGGACACAGTCCAGCAGTCTTGCTTCTCTCTTGGCTGCCAACCGCCTTCTCTCTGGAACGAAATTCCAAGAAGACGGGGACTCAGACTTGTTCACGTCTGTGGACGCACAACACTCAGCACAGGACAGGAGCTCAGAGAGCTTTGGGTGCACAGATCGATCCACCAAAAAATGCATGAGCGAAGCCTGTGTGGGGCTGGGATTCTGCGGAGAGCTTCCCAAGAGCGAACGTGTGGAGCACGCCCGGCCTCCAGCGATGTGGGCTGCAGCCCGTGATGTGCCCGCCGGACCCAAATGAGGCCTCTTGGCCCCGGAACCACCCCGACCCCCCGGCTGGTGTAACGGCCTGTTCTGCCGCTGGGCCAGGGCGTGATTCTCTACAAACGCTGCTGTGTCCTCCCCTGTCGAAGCAGTCACAGTCCACATGAGCCGAGCACCCGGGTCCCCCAGGTGGACCTGTTCTTGAGCGCCCTCCAGGAGAAGCAGTGGCCTGGTAAAGTTCAGGAAGAGTTAACAGGCTTTAAGACCAAGTGAAAGGACTAGCAAGGGAATCTTCCAGATGAATGCCGGGCCTCCCTGCAGCACCTGCACCTGAGCGCTCTCAGGGGCGCCCCGGGCGCGTGAGGTCCCCAAGGAGGGCCCTGGCTCCCCGAGGTGCCCGGGTGGTGCAGAGGGCCATTTGCAAGGGTTTTCTCCTGCTTTCGGGGTCTCAGGTAGGGCCAGGAGGATGGACTGCTCCCCGGGGCCAGAGCGCGTCAGCGTGGGCGAGAGGCCCTTTGTGTCCATTGCAAGAGCGTCTCACCATATGCAAAACGAATTAAGAGGAGAAGTCCAAATTAAGTAGGGATTACACTGATCCCCTTTAAGAATTTTCAATTCATGTTGGTGCCTTTTTTTTTTTTTTTTGGTGGGAGAGCACTAAACCAAAACAGCCCTGCCCTCAAGTACTGGGGTCCACAGACCCATTAGGTCAGGAATTCCTTATGCAAAACAGCCAAATGTCCCCCAACAGCTCCCCGAAAGCACCCCTGGCTGCCATGACCTGTCCGCACCCCGGCGCGCATGGGGTCCTTTATTCCTCTCCCTCGCGGTTTGGCAGCAGGTGACCATGAAGAGAGCTGTCGAGGCACAAGTATCCCCACAAGCATAACCTTCACCTCTGGTGACCGAAGTCGCTGTTCAGCACGTCCCTATTCACCCCTGTCCCCGTGTGTGAACACGCCGTCAGGCGGAACCACCATGCATTTCCGAGCGATCACCCTTAGTCACTGCCCATTACAAGGCAAACAGACTAGTGCTGCTCTAAGGTTGTAAAGAGAAACTCTTCATTTATGTACATCAAATTTACAACTCTCCTTCATGGGCATTTCTGATGTCCTTAATGTGTTAAGAGCCCTCCATGTTCAACCTCACTTCTTAGGAAGGCTTTCTGAACATCTCCACCCAGTGCTGTGAAGCTGAGTCCGAGAAGCAGATCCATCCTGGGGGCCTGGGAGCCGGGTCTCAGCACCCACCTGACGCAAACACACTTTCTCGAGGGAGGTTTCTCTGATGAATCCAGGCTCTGGCCAGCTCTCTGAGAGCAACGCGCATCATTCCCGTGGCCCAACTTGTGTTGCTTGTCTTGAGCCTTAAGAAAGGGCACCTGGGTGGCTCAGTTGGTTGAGCAAACTGCCTTCAGCTCAGTTTGTGATTCCGGAGTCCTGGGATTGAGTCCCGCATCGGGCTCCCAGCTCCATGGGGAGTCTGCTTCTCCCTCTGAACTTCTCCCCTCTCATGCTCTCTCTCACTTTTTCTCTCTCTCTCAAATAAATAAAAATCTTTAAAGAAAGAAAGAAAGAATTGTGACTTGAAGAAGAACCTCGGATATGGTAGACCAGGGACTCACAGGGAGGTGGCCCTTGGTGTAGACCTTGCAGATTTGAGTGTCTGCAGCAGGAAGAGGTTGGGCAAGACTGGCGAGGGGACAGACCCAGCAGAGGTCAAGAAACAGGCAAGAAATGGCTGACAGTAGGGTTTATGGAAGGGAGATGTAGCAAGGGGTTGAAAAAGGAATTGGGTATGCCAGGGGGGTGGTTGAGGCTTCATGCAGTAGGTAATGCAGAGCTGTCTGGTGTGGGACCAGGAGAGACAGATCAGAGTCAGATGTGTGCCGGGCATGTGAACTGGCTGGGAAGGTTGGCAGGCTACTGCAATGACCCTGGTAAAAAGGCCTGAGGCCTGCACTGGCCCAGTGAGGCTGGAGACAGGGAGGAAAATGCAGGACAGCCTGGGCTACTGTGTCAGGCCTAGAGATCTTGGAGCTAAGTCATCCAACAATATAAAAGTCTCGAATGTGCAGATTTCTCCTTCGTGGATTTCCTTGCAGAAAGACGACTTAATTCAAAGACAACCCAAATCTGAAAAAAATCAAGGATGTGGGAAATCAGAAATACAATTTTATCAAGAACATTGGCCCAAGTGGACCAAAGAGAAGGCTTACCTTCCCATGCAGAGTTTAGGGAGGGGTGGGGGAAGGCAAGAAAGTTTCTTTCTGCCCCCTGGTGGCTTCCGGGAGAATTGAACTGGAAGGGCAGAACGAAGAAAGGGGACCCGTTTCTCCACCTTGCGCCCCATGTCAACGGAGCAAACACCACACCAACCACAACGAAGACGTTTCAGACTCCTGACATCTCAGATCCTCTGCCTGAGGTCGGCAAGCGGAGGTCGGGCCCCCGCCAGTGTGGTCTGCTGAGTGCGAGCCTGTGGCTCAGCCCCCCCGCCCAGCCGGACAGTGGAGTTGGCCCCAGAGATCCCAACTCCACTTGCACTGAGCGGTTGCGAGAACGTGACCTGGGAGCAGAGCATCTCTGACAATGCTCAGGAAACAGCTCCACCGACCTCCGTGTCGAATCGCGCTGGCCCAGGCTCTGGGCACACAGTCTGCACAGAGCAGAATGCACTTTTAATGAGCTTAGGGTTTTCTGGTTTGGGGGGGGGGGTCGTGTTTCAGGGAGGCCGTAAAAGCGGCCAGTCTATTTCCCACTTTCACCTTTGGGTTCACCTCTCGTCCCCCACGACGGTGGCGTTCCTCAGCCCTGTGGCACATCTTTCCTTTTCCACCCGAAAAAATGTGCTTTTGATATCCTGACCTGTTTGATAACGCTCTTCGGCTAATGTGTGGCCCTGTGAAAAGCCAATTTTAAGAGGTAATGCCTCTTCCAGAATTTGCGTCCATGCAGAAGAATGATGCAGAAGGACGAAGAAAAGCAGGAGCAGTCGGGGGCTGTCTGCAAATAGTCCGGTCATTATCAGTTACACTGTAACTGGCCCCGCTGTGCGGGGCGTTCGGCAGGGCCTACAAAGTGCTGCTGGTTTTCCAGATATCCTGTTGTTTAGTTTTGTCTCAAACAAAACAAACAAAAATGCGCATAATTGTACCGGGCCTCAAAACCCATTTTATTCTCCCAGTATACCAAGGAAGTCCTGAATGGTGGCGCCACTGGGAGTGAGGCCCTCCGTGGGTTCCTATGAATAATTATTTATCCACATTTTATTAGAGAGAGGCCAGCCAGTAGAAAGTTTTTACCCTCCTAACATTAGAGCATCATTTCAAATGGATTCTAATTCCATAGTCTCGAAGACCTGTTTCAGTATGGTGAATTTTGCAGATAACTGTTAACTTATCCAGTTAATAGAATCTTTTTGTTACTTTAACAATTTTGAATGGAAATATTGGAATGCATTATACCCTTTTTCCTGTATTGGAATATACCGAATATACTTGAACTGTTTCCTTCAGCATTGTCATTACCAATGTCAACTCTGATTGACCTAATGATGTTGTGTGCTCAGGGGCTGTTGAGATGTCTGGGCTTCTATGCCTTGGATTGGTAGGGTCTATTCTTTCTTTTTTCCTTAATATTTTGTTCATACTTCGTTACCTTTCTTTTTGTCGACATCTGCTTTGGGCAAGGTGTAACGGGCTGCAGAGCAGGGGCTGGGCGAGGCCACTTCTACAAGGCAGCTGTCCTCGACCCCTACCCGCTGGTCCCCCACCTGCCCAATTCGCCTCTCCTGATGAGGAAGCTGAGGCTTGCTTGCCTTCTGGTCCTGGCCTAAGTTGCCACAATTAGTAAAGAGATCCAGGGACTTGAACCTGGTCCAGCTTGTCACTAGAGTCCAGGTTCTCTCCGTGTTTTGTTTTGTTAACTTACTAAGGTTAATAAAAGGATCCGGTTGCTAGTGGAACGTGGTCAGAAGGTCGCTCTTGGTCTGCTGTTGGCCCTCCCTCCTACAGGCCAACTTCCTTCTTCCAGAACAGGCTCCTGGCACCGCCGTCCATGGGGCAATGTCGAATGTCAGTGGGCACACAGTAAGAGCTGTCCAGGACGGGATGGACACCCTTCCACTAGCATGTCATTTCCAGCTCACTTTGTCCTTTTCCTTCGGCACCAAAAATTTCTTCATATGCCACGTGGCCCAAGTGGCTTTCCCTTGAATAAGGCATGAGCTCTAGAGCCTGGATTCAAGCCCAATTTAGCTTCTCAGAGGCAAGTTTGTTTGTTTCTTTTCTTTTCTTTTCTTTTCTTTTTCACCTTACTTTTGGATACTCCGTTCATGTTCCAGATGGTGAAGAGCCTGGAGAAGCAACCTGCGGATAAGCAAGGCCTGAGATCCATCACCACTCCCGGGTAATGCTGATGTAGGAGAGTTTCCATGTCTTCACAAAGGCAATAAAGGAGTAATAGAAATGAATAATGCGCTCATTATCGTAAGCTCAAAGTGGTCTCCAGACTTTCTCCTCCCAACTTGGATCCTTTATTTCCAGATTTTCTCGACAGCATCTTTGGTGACATTATCAGAAATATTAATTACTGCAAGCATGAACCACCAGCAGCTCTGGACGCAGAGCTCATAATTACACACAGTCGGCCACACACGGCTGTTTCTCTGGCTGTCTTATAAAAAGCACATGGAATAGAATTGAGTAAATCACAGTGTGGCTCTCGAGAAGAGGCAGAGACCAGGGAGGCCAGAGGCAGCAATCCTTAATTCCTGTAGGCATTGCCCTTCGCCCCTTGCAGAGCCCCTGGAGGCTGCTGAGCAAACTCGGATGCTCCTACGGACCTTCCCCGCCCCCGTGGCCAGCTCTGCTCGCGGGTGGCCGCCAGCAGTCTGGTGAAGTGAATCCAAACGGATGTCTCTGTATCTAAATCACACGCCTCTAGTGAAATTCCACGAAGATGTCCACGTTGAGAACACTGATAGGCAGTTTGGGTCTGAAGTAGGCTGTACCAGGGGGAGAAAACAACAAACTCAAAGTCACCCTTAAAAATACAATAGTAAAAGCATAAAAAACCTTTAAGGCAGACCTGTTAATCTGCCTTCCGGACTTACTCATGTGAGGTAACCCCCAGCTGTGTATTCAACAGGACAAGAGAGATGGGTAATGAGGATTTATTTTTCCCATTTTCTTTTGCACACAGGTTCACTGCATATTTTTGTGAGAGATGCATATATATCCTTTCATTGGTACAGACTCAAAGATTTTTATTGATAAATTTATTTTAAAAATTTTCTACTTGATCAAAATAACCATGTAACTAGAACTAGAAACCTGAAAGAAAATTTGAGATGCAATATAAAAATGGAAATAATAGGGGCGCCTGGGTGGCTCATTTGGTCAAGTGTTTGCCTTCAGCTCAGGTCATGATCTCAGGGTCCTGGGACTGAGCCCCGTGTCAGGCTCCCTGTTCAGTGAGGAGTCTGCTTCTCCTTCTCCCTCTGCCTGCTTCCCCTGCTTGTGCTCTTTCTCTCTCTTTCAAGTAAATAAATAAAATATTTTTTTTAAAAAAGGAAATAATAGGGACGCCTGGGTGGCTCAGTTGGTTAAGCGGCTGCCTTCGGCTCAGGTCATGATCCCAGGTTCCTGGGATCGAGTCTTGCATCGGGCTCCCTGCTCGGCGGGGAGCCTGCTTCTCTCTCTGCCTCTGCCTGCCACTCTGCCAGCTTGTGCTCTCTCTCTCTGACCAAAAATAAATAAAAAATTAAAAAAGGAAAAAGGAAATAATAGAAGAGCACAAATACTTAAGAAATACTTCTGGATTGATCTTTCAGCCATTCAAATTATTCATTAAACATTATCTCTGTACATGTTTTAACTTTAAAGATTTCATTTATTTACTTGGGGGTGTGGGCAGAGGGTGAGAGAGACTCTGACTCACTCAGCAAAGGGTCTGACACGGTGATCGATCATCTCACAACCCTGAGATCATGACCGGAGCTGATATCAAGAGTCAGACGCTTAACGAACTGAGCCACCCAGGAGCCCCCATAGTTTAACTTTAAATCACAGTGACATGGCAGTTACGTCAAGCAACTGAGGCAGCCTCACGGTAATGAGATACTGAGATACTGCAAATTCATATGTATGGGCAGCTGTACTTCAAAGATGAGACGAGACTGGTCAATGTAAATTACAATGAGAAACCAGAAAATGTCAAACGAAGTTGCCCTAATGTTCCGCTGTATTAGCTCCATGGTGTTTTGCCAGGTAGAAACATATAAAATATATCAAATCATGACATTTCCATTTCGTAAGATGGCCTTCCTGCAGCACCGTCCACTAGAACTTACAACAGTGGAATCGTTCTGTATCTGTACTGTCCAATGTGGCCACTCTGGTGGGTTCGATTGTGTCCCCCACAGTGCATCGAGAGCGTGTGACGCTCGATCTCAGAGTCATGAGTTCAAGCCCCCTGTTGGGCATGGAGCCTACTGAAGGAAAAGGAATTGGGTTCCCGCCCCCCAGCAAAAAGTTTGAAGTTCTAACTCGCAGCGCCTTGCTGACGTAATAAGATAAGGTCATACCAGATTAGGGTGAGTCCTAAATCCAATGTGACTGGTATCCTTGTGATGAGCCGACCCAGGAAAACACACAGAGAGACGATGGCCTTGAGAACAGGGAGGTAGAAACTGGGAATGAGGCAGCTGCCAGCCAAGGAACACAGAGCATTGCTGGTAACCAGCCGCAGCTGGAAGGCACAAGGCAAGATTTTCCCTGGACCCATCAGAGCGAGCACAACCCTGTCGATACCTTGAGTTTGGACTTCCAGCCTCCGGAACTGTGAGAATCAACACGTGTTGTTTTCAGTTGTGGGAACCTATTACAGCAGCCCAAGGGCCCCGCAGGGCTAGCTACGAACCCCTGAAATGTAGCTAGCGAGGCTGAGAACTGAATTTTAATTGTAATTAAGTGAAATACACACACGTGGCTACTGTGGACGGGGTAGCTTTATCAGTTTGTAGGACTTCTACAATAGTCCTATACATCGAAACCCTTTTAGTTGGCCCTTGAACAACACAGGGGTTAGGGACGCCGACCCCCTGTGTAGTCAAAAATCTGACTCCTCCAAAACTTAACTCATCACCTACTGTTGACCAGAAGCCTTACCGATAACATAAATGGTCAATTAACACATATTTCCTATGTCGTATGTGTCATACACTGTATTCCTACCATAAAGTCAGCTCTCTTAGAGAAAACACAATGTTATTAAGAAAATTAAGGAAAATATATTGACAGCATAGTACTGTATTTATTGCAAAAAATCTGTGTAGAAATGGACCCATGCAAGCCTGTGTTGCTGAAGAGGCAACTGTATTGAGCTGATTGAGTTAAAACTGAGAATAATCATAGCCTTACTAGTGAGCTTTCATTAAGCACACATTCCACTGTATATGGAGATACATATAATCTTTGCTTTAATGGTCAATTAAACAACATCAGCAATGGTTAGCTTCCAAATTCTAGTCTGGCCATCTCTGAACATTTGCAAATGTGCTGAAAGTATATAGAAGGGTCCACATACAACTGAGCTGAGATCCTCAAGCTCTGAATTCACAAACCCAAAATGCTATTTTTCTTATTTCATGATCAAAAAGCTCCGTTAGTTGAGAGATGCTATTCAGACTCACTGAATCCTGAGTTAACAAAGTGTGATGAATAGGACTTCATGAAGTATTCATGAGTCTTCATTTAACACTAATTAAATAAAATTTTATAAAAGGCCAGTGTTAAATGATTTTAAGACCCTGGCACAGACTGACGAAAGCCCGAAAAATTAAGTTTCAGGGGAAAATATGATCCAAAAATCACAGAGTTGAATTATGCAAGCAGGGAGCACAACATTTATAGTTTTTCGGTATGATGGCTTTAGCTTGCAGCATATAACTAGTTATAGAAACCACTTTCTGTCTATTGGTTTTAATCAAGCTGTAATGATCAAAGAAACAGATATTTGTGCTAGTCACTCGCGGTCTGCTTAATGCATGCCAGACAAGTTAAGGATGTCTTTCTCTCCTCCGAGGTGGCTGAAACATTTATTATTGAATTCCATATTAAAGGGTAATTCTTAAAAATCACAAATGCCATATAACATTAAGATTTGCTGTGCTGGGTTTCATTTTTTTTTAAAAAGATTTATTTATTTATTTATTTATTTGAGAGAGAGAACACACAAGGAGAGGGGTAGAAGGGGAGGGAGAAAGAGGGAGCGAATCCCAAGGGGACTCCCCACTGAGTGCAGAGCCCAATGTGGGGCTCGATCCCATGACCCTGAGATCACGACCTGAACTAAAATCAAGAGTCGGACGCTTAACTGACTGAGCCACCCAGGCACCCCCAGTTTTGTTTTTTTTAACAGCACATCCATTTGAAATTGCTTCTTCATGTAGCAGGTGGAGAGATACGGTGAGAAACCCAAGTGATAAAAACCTGCAAGCTATTTTGGAGCTCTCGGTGAATACAAATTTGGTATGCCAAGTATATTAAGCAACTTTAATTCTTGGTCTCATTGAGAATTAGACCGTCAATAGGAAACTATTTCCTGGACAGGATTGGACTGAAGATACCAACTGTGACAACCAACTGGATATAAAAATGCAGTTTTACTTAGAATTAAATCTTAGGGGCACCTGGGTGACTCAGTGGGTTAAGTCTCTGCCTTCGGCTCAGGTCATGATCCCACGGTCCTGGGATTGAGCCCAGCGTCGGGCTCCCTGCTCAGCAGGGAGCCCACTTCCTGCCCCGTTCTCTCTGCCTACCTCTCTACCTACTTGTGATCTGTCAAATAAATAAAATCTTAAAAAAAAAAGAATTAAATCTTAAAAAGCCAACATATTTTTCAAGCTAAGAAACTTGGCTGAATTAACGATAGCTCACCCTTTCCAGGTACCCATTTTAAGGGCCTCTGTTGTATAAAGAATCAATGAATCAGAACTTTAATCTGTTTTAAATAACCTTAAGCTTTTACGTAAGACATTTTCTAATAGGGAATTTTAGAGGCATTGAAACTGTAAAAATGGTAGGACAGTCTCCCAGAAAATAGTTAGTTGAGGGACAATGAGAGGAGGCGGAACTAACTTTTAAAAGCTATACCTGAATGTTCGAGTTCGGAGGAAATCCTTACTGTTGTGGAAAGGCATAGGATAGATGAAAATGAGAGAGAAGAACCATGTGATGGAGTGTTACAAACAACTGATGAGAACCATTAATGCCCGTCAATTACAACTCAGAGTGCCCAGAGCTGGGGCTCAAGTCTTAAGCCCCCTTTCTCAAAAGATACTAGGCACAGTGGACTATTATCGAATATCCATTAAAACAATCACATTCTGGATAAAGAAGATGTGGTATATATATACAATGGAATACCATGCAGCTATCAAAAGAAACGAAATCTTGCCATTTACAACGACGTGGATGGAACTAGAGGGTATTATGTTGAGCGAAATAAGTCAATCAGAGAAAGACAATTATCATATGATCTCTCTGATATGAGGAACTTGAGGGGCAGAGTGGCAGGTTGTGGGGGGTAGG
Source organism: Ailurus styani (assembly GCA_002007465.1). NCBI lineage: Eukaryota > Metazoa > Chordata > Mammalia > Carnivora > Ailuridae > Ailurus > Ailurus styani. The sequence continues at coordinate 9,393,912 of LNAC01000001.1, read as the reverse complement.
GAGGGAAAAATAATGAAATAAGATGGGATGGGGAAGGAGACAAACCATAAGAGACTCCTAATCTCACAAAACAAACTGAGGGTTACTGGGGGGTGGGAGGGTAGGGATAGAGTGGATGGGTTATGAACATTGGGGAGGGTTTGTGCTTTGGTGAGTGCTGCGAAAGGTGTAAGCCTGATGATTCACAGACCTGTACCCCTGGGGCAAATAATAAAAAAAATAAAAAATAAATAAAACAATCACATTCTTCATTTATTTTCATGTTCACCGTGGATTAAAATGTTCAAAATTATGAACAATATACATGGCATGATTCCATTTTTATTTAAAAATAAAGCAAGACGGGGCGCCTGGGTGACTCAGTCGGTTAAGTATCTGATTTCGCCTCAGGTCATGATCCCTGGGTCCTGGGATCGAGCCCCATGATGGGCTCCCTGCTCAGTGGGGAACCTGCTTCACCCTTTCCCCACTACTTGTGTGTAACTATCTCTCAAATAAAAATAAAATCTTTAAAAAAAAAGACATATACATACATGTAGGTAGAAAAGTTTGAAAGGGTATAACATCAAAATGTGAATGGCAAGGATGGTGGTTACTGATGGCACGGTAAGTGATTCTGTATTTTCTTTGGTAGATTAAAAAAAATGTCAGTGGGAATTATAACCAATATTTAAATCACTTGGAAAATAGGATTCATTTTATCCTAAACCTACCAGGGGCCTCTTTACTGTAAAAAAGACAAAATGCATATAAATGTATTCCATAAATATACTGTGTACTATTATGAATGATTAAAGTACACTTTGCTTTATGAGATATTTATTTATTTATTTTTAAAGATTTTTATTTTTCTTTGACAGAGATCACAAGTAGGCAGAGAGGCGGAGAGAGAGGAGGAGGCAGGCTTCCTGCTGAGCAGAGGGCCTGATGCGGGTCTCGATCCCAGGACCCTGGGATCATGACCTGAGCCGAAGGCAGAGGCTTTAAACCACTGAGCCACCCAGGCGCCCATTATGAGATATTTATGAGAATTTCTCTGTAAACTAAACTTTTTAAGAGAAACTATATTTGAGTTTGCTACCTAAATCCTATGCCTAATTCCTGTGGGTAAAAGAATGTCTATTTCCTAATTTATCATGTGAAATCCAGACATTTTGCTTCAGGTGAGATTTATTTTATTTTTATTTATTCCTTAGAAAGGAATCCATCATGCTTTGATTTAGGTAACCAAATGATCTGGAATTCCTGTAGTTACTGTAAATGAGATATTATGATTCATACACCCAATGTTCTACCTCCACTTTCTGCATGTTCACTACAGGTAAAATGTAGTAGAAAATTGAAAAGGATGGAAACACATGTCTTTTATTGACCAGCACAAGCTACTGCAGATAGAAACAGCTTTATTTTTTTCATTCAAGATTTATCAAATGGACTGTTCAAAAGGCATACACGAGAGCAAAACAAAAAAAAAATCACATGCAATCAAACCGGTTTTGCTTTAGTCACTGGTTTTCTTTTGGAAAGGATNTTCATTCAAGATTTATCAAATGGACTGTTCAAAAGGCATACACGAGAGCAAAACAAAAAAAATCACATGCAATCAAACCTGTTTTGCTTTAGTCACTGGTTTTCTTTTGGAAAGGATCACACATTTGAATAACTTCTAATTCAAACATTATGTTTTCATTTCATTTCGTTCTTTAACGTTAGCAACCACCAACACATTCTAGATAACTGGTCATCATATTCTTTCTCATTTTTATTCACACTGAAATAGTATAAAGCCTATAAAATCAAACCATATACTGCTCAAATATCTGAAAAGGTTCATTTACATAATAGATTCTGCTATGTTAAGAAACCACACACAAGTGATATTTTGCAAAATGGATAAAAAATAGAGGATACGTTGTCTGAAAGGAAAGCTAAACAGTAATAATTTCTTATCTAAATAATATTAATCAAATGAATAATATATTCATTTGGTAATAGCCTCTTTTATAGAATATTAAAAAAAAGTGCTCAGGTTACATTTTTAAAAAAATAACAAAAATCTCACAGAACTGGAAGGATTTAAATAAAGATGGCAGTATGGAAAACCTCGATGACATTTCTGCTCCAGAAACGAGGACGCAGGTATGCATCTACCTGCATCCAGAAAGGAGCTACAACTCTAAGAGGGTGAATGTGCAGCTTCCAGCCTTGAAAAGATAGAAACTGTCTTTGAAAGGTTCTCAAGTGTCTTTCTTTGGATGAAAGCCATGAACATAAAACCAGATTTCTCAGCGAGGCTGCAGGTCGACTGGCCAAGCTGGGTCACTTGCCTTGCTGCCCATTTCTAGCACGCTATCAATACTCTGCCAGGGCGCCAAAGAACAAATAATTAACTCATTAGGATCAATACACTGTCTCTTGCCAAAAGAAGAGCACATGAATACAGCAACCGAGCAAAAGAATCCTGGTGCCCAGCTCTCTCTGGAGGCTCACTGCAGCCAACCTTGAATGCCGCCCTCAGGGGCAGCACCCTAGCTCCCAGAGAGGGATGTGATTGACCACTTTGCTCTGAAAGAACCCACACTGAATTCTGCAGGAGGAAACCAGAGTCGCAGTAAGATATAAGAGTCAGGTTTTCTCTTCATGGGCTACTCAAGAGCCGTGATCTTTAGGGCTGCTGTTCCAGGCGCCAGTCACGGAGATAAAAGTGAGTGTGATGCAGCCAGCAGCAATAGAACATTCCAACACCAAGGGTCCCAAGATCCGATCCCACCCCACCGACTTTCCTAGTACTCAGATTGCTCAGCATTTCTGAAGTTGTACTTCGAAATTTCAGCTATGTCCACAAAACAGTGTATAGAGCATAATTCTATTTATATTCAAATTATATAGGTACATGTGTAGATATGTAAAAATTCCCTCTTTCTCTAGTATGGTAGGACTTCAGATTATATTTTACTTCTTATTTATAGTTCTATTAATGTTTGACTTGCTTACAGTGAATACTATTTTGTGATCCTAAAAACATTAAGCAATCTTCATTTTAGAGGGAAAAAGGAAAAAGAAGTTCTATAGATTCTGAAGGCAGTTCCAAACAAGAGTCTGTCAAATACTCTTGGGAGACTACTTCGAAGAACAAAATTTCAGAAGAATGCAAAATCCATGCGATCAGAGAAAATGACTTTCCTCACTACTCTAGTCTCAGTTGGCAAAGTACCTGCATGTGGCAGGTGTTACACACACACACGGACACACACACACACACAGACACACACATACACCCTGTCTGAATGAATAAATACACAGTTTATTTGGATGTTGAATTTCTAGACTTGTGACTTTTAAAATCATTGTTTAATGATCCTTTTAGCTAACTGAAATTATTTTCTAATATCTAAATTCAGTGCATTTAGAAGAAAAGTTTAAAACCAGTAGCGGGTTTCAAAGTACTGCATTTTATAATATGGTTTTTAAAAAAGATCAATAGAAAACAAGCAAAATTGGGAATGCAATGAACTCAGTGGCCAAGCAGCTGCTAGAAGACGGGGGTCGGCTGAGAAAGAGCGCAGGAAACTAACCCTCCTCTGTCATTCATGGTCTCCAACGACTCCATTCTATGCGGCTGAGTCTCCTTCCTGCCAGCACAGGGCCTGCCACCTTGAGGGACAGGGGACATTTGCTGACTGGGTGAGGGGCCAAAAGAAAGGAGAGGACACGGAGCTAGCATGCACAGACTCCCAAATCAGAGGGCAAGAAATGGATTGCTCCGCGTCTTGCCCTGGAACAGAGGTCAAAATGATTCCTACGCTTCATTTAATGTGATTTGTAGCACAGCTATAAAAGTAGTCAGATATTAACTAATTTTTAATCAATAACCAAAGACAAGTGTCCTGAGTTCCAAGGAGTGAAAAATTTCGTATATAGTTACTTCTGACGGGTCTTAGGTCAAGGCAGGAGACAACGTTTTTCTAAAACAATACAAAACAAAAAACCAAAACAAAAAAAAAAAAAAAAAAAGCCCCACAAAAACCTCCATTTCTTCGATTTTTAGAAATAGAACGAATAATATATACAATTAGGGTAATTATATATTTTGTCGTCAAACTGGGAGACTTTCGAGAGTAAAATTATTTGAGAGTAGTGATCATTCTAGGAAAAAACAACTGTGTCAAGACAACAGACATGACGGGGGGCCGCCCTGGGTAAATGAACATCTGATGTTCACACGACGTCCTTTCTTTAAGGTTTGTATTTTCTTGTTCTGAGCTTTCTGTTAACTACATAACATCCGGCAGTGATACTGGACACTGAGTTCTCTTGAGAAGACGTTTTCGAAGCCATAAAACCGACTCCCCACCTTCCTCCCTGGCCTTACGGTCTCACAGCATCAACTGATGTCTTCAACGGCTCTGAGCAAAGTCGGCTGTAATTTCTTTGACAAAGAAAGCATGACGGTGATTTCAAGGACTTAAGATCCACTTACTCATTTTACTTTCTGAAATATTAACACGAGACGTTGATAACGTATCTTGTTCATAAAACAAACTTCTAAAATGAGAAGCCCCCACGAGGAGGCTAGGCCACAGCCTATTTTTAAAATCTTTACATGAACCGGGAGATTCTCACGAATACACTGCCACAAAATAAGTTAGAAAAGCCACAGAAGAGTCAAAATAAAAACCGCCTCATCTGCGGGCAGGCCGGGAGCCTCCCCGGGGCCGCAGGGGTGCGGGCGTGCGGGGAGAGGGGGTGCGGTGCGGGGGGCGTCAGTTCCGCAGCAGCAGCATCCGCTCCGAGCATGCCTGGCCCACCAGCCCCGCGTACTGCAGCACCGCCGCCTCCTCGCCCGGGTCCTTCTGCTGCCGCCTGTAGACGCCGTAGGGCATGACGGCCTTCTTGTGGAACACCTGCAGACGGTCAGGCTCCTTACTGCGCCCCTCGTCCACTGCAAGGACCAAGAAGACTCATTAAAAAAGCCAACGTCGAACTACTTTTTATACCCGAATGTAACAGTATGTAACCCGAATACTAAGGACGTAGGAAGAGGCCCCCCTTGAGCACGTGCTGGAAGGAGGACGTTGGGAGTAACAGCCCGCTGGCGGCGAAGGGAGTCCCTCCCCGAGGGGGCGCAAACATCAGAGGGGAACTGTCCGCAGGAAAAACCGGCCCGTTATTTTCTGCTCTCGGTCAAGTTTACAACCGTCTTTTCCTGAGTCTCACCTGCACTGGATTTGCGTCTCCCCCAAGCCGACGTACTGTGTGAGGTTCTCACTGTGACTTAGAGCCTGGGCGGACTGGAGCCGAGGGGACGCTCGCAGCTCTGGGGGGCGGGGGGGGG
>LNAC01000001.1:9231968-9388431 GCA_002007465.1 Ailurus styani | reverse complement strand
GGGGGGGGGGGGGTGCAGGGGGAGACGACGGGGCAGGGGTGGCTAGTGGCTGCGGGTCCTGGTTCTTCTTTTCCAGACAAGCAAAGCCCTGGCTTCTACAGGACACACCGGTCACCTGGAGGAAAGCCTGTGTCCCAGCTTCCCCTGCAGTTGGGTACGGCCTTGTGACCAAGCTCTGGCCTTGCGACACAAGCCTAAGGGTTCTGTGGAAGTTTCTAGGCATCTTTTGAGAGAACAGCTTGTCTGTGCCCCTCAACCCTTCTTCCCTCATTGTGTTGCCTGCAATCTGAACATCATGGCAGGAGCCCTAGCCCCTCTTCTCTCTCTCTCTGTCTCTCTTGAGCTTGAGTTTAAAAGATTTCCCTTAGGTCGGCAAAAAACAAATGCCAGAAGGAACTCAGGTACCCGAGGACCCCGTGTAATAAAACTACTGTACTAGCCCTGGACTGCCTATGTTAAGAATTACATAGAAAAAAGAAACGATCTTGTTTAAGCCAACTTACTTTAGGTTTCTACTATTGGCAGTTGCTCCTAATTTTAATACAGGGAACAACTTTACATTATCAACTAAAATGTACCATGTCAGGGCGCCTGAGTGGCTCAGTGGGTTAAAGCCTCTGCCTTTGGCTCAGGTCATGATCTCAGGGTCCTAAAATCGAGCCCTGCATCGGGCTCCCTGCTCGGCGGGGAGCCTGTTTCCCCCTCTCTCTCTGCCTGTCTCTCTGCCTACTTGTGATCTCTCTCTGTGTCAAATAAATAAATAAAATCTTTAAAAAATAAAATAAAATAAAATAAAATAAAATGTACCATGTCTTTTACCACTGACTCTAAGAATCATCCTGCAGCTGTGGTTCTAGACCCTGACCACATACTAGAATCATCCAAGGAACTTGTAAAAAATACCAAAAAAGTCCTGGATCCCACCTCCAGACTATCCTGATGGAGAAACTGGTCTGAATAAAACCTGAACTTTGGTATTTTCCTAAGCCTTTTAAAGTGGGTTGAGTTGGGACGCCTGGGTAGCTCAGCTGGTTGGGCACCCAGCTCTTGGTTTTGGCTCAGGTCATGGACTCAGGGTCATGAAATCAAGCCCCCCCTGAGCTCAGCATGGAGTCTTCTTGAGATTCTTTCCACCTCCCTCTCCCTCTGCTCCTCCCCCACTCGCTCTTTCTCTCTCTGAAATAAATGAATAGATAAAATCTTAAAAAAATAATTTAAAAAATAAGGTGGGCTGAGAACCACTGTTGCAGAGAAACACACGTCAGTATTTATATACGTGCAGAAGGATGTTTGGAGCCACACTCTCAGCAGTACTGAGAACCTGGAAACAATGCAGATATTCACCAATGGAGTCAAATATGTTAAGGTATAGGCATATAATAAAATGCTACACAGCTATTAAAAAGTCAAAGGAAGGCAGACTGTTAAAGTGAAAAAAACGGAGGTACAGTGTAAACTACTGTTCTTTATAAGCCTAGTATATGCACACAAAGAATCTGAGCAAATACGCATCAACCTTTTTACAGTACTTCCTCTCCATTGCCTTTGCCTAGAAAGACCCTTTCTTTCCCCCAGAAAAAACATGGCTCGCTCTCTTGCTTCATCACATGACTTCAAATGCTGGCTCCTCAGAGGGCCTCCCCTCTCTACGAAACAGCATCCTGGCTCTCCTTAACTCCCTTCCTTGCACTGACTACCACACTACCACCTGACATACATATTTATTATCTGTTTCCTTTTCCACTAGAAAGTCCTACGAGAATACAAATTAAATGAAAAATTGTGACTGTTTTGCACACTAATATTTCCCTGGTGTCTAGTACAATGCCTGACAGCAGGTGCTCCGTACACATTTGCTGAATGAATGAACCACTCTGTCTCTGGAGACAGGAGCATTACAGGAGACTTTCACATTATGGGAAACATACACACACACATACACATACTCTCGTCATTTTTTGGATTTTCTATAATTCGCATAGGGCTCTTATAATTTTAAAACATTGTTTTTAAGGCTGATTTAGGCATTTTTAAAAAATTAATTTGGGTCGGGCGCCTGGGTGGCTCAGTGGGTTAAAGTCTCTGCCTTCAGCTCAGGTCATGATCTCAGGGTCCTGGGATCGAGTCCCGCATTGGGCTCTTATCTCGGCAGGAGCCTGCTTCCCCCTCTCCCTCTGCCTGCCTCTCTGCCTACTTGTGATCTCTCTCTGTCAAATAAAGAAAATAAAATCTTAAAAAAAATGTTAATAACCTTTAAAAAATTAATTTGGGTCTTCTGAAATTAAAAAGTGGAAATGCTAGTTTCCTTTTCAACAAAAGGATTCTTTTAGAAGATTTCTCAGGATCCTTCAGCTATAAATTTCTTCAAGTCAAATCATAAAAGTCATAATAGCTTTCACAATAGAGTTGCTATAAATTCAACAATTGGGCATCTCACAGAAGGCTCTATGTTTTTGAACATTTGAATTGGATTACATCCCTTTTTATTGTATAATGAAAGCAATAATTAAATGCTTATTCTTCCTCAATGGATGCTGTTTCCCCTACTGGGTATTCATTAATTAGTCTGGATTAATCATCCAAGATCAGTTTCAGAAGAGACAAAAGTCAAACTACTCTTCCAATATCTAAAAGAGAAAGAGAGGGTGCCTGGGTGGCTCAGTGGGTTAAAGCCTCTGCCTTCGGCTCAAGTCATGATCTCAGGGTCCTAGGATCGAGCCCCAACATTGGGCTCCCTGCTCAGAGGGGAGCCTGCTTCCTCCCTCTCTCTCTGCCTGCCTCTCTGCCTACTTGTGATCTGATCTCTCTCTGTGTCAAATAAATAAATAAAATATTTAAAAAAAAGAGAGAGAGAAAGAGATAACACATTTTATGGACTCATATCATGGGCTAGTTCATCTGAATCATCAGAAAGGGATAAAGTGAGATAGGGCATTCCAAAATTATACTGTTTAGAGTATATATCTGTTTAGAAATTTGTCAGAGGGAGATGCAAGGTAATCATGTACTATTACCCCCAAAGAAGCTCTCCATTGTTAGAGAAGGCCCCGTTGGTCCACTTAGAACCCTACTTGGGAAGGCATGCAGATGTGAAGGGAAAGGGGATATCGAGGATGCCAGCCAGAGGGCCCTCATGTCCTCAGAACCGAGTGCCAGTGTAGCTTTAGATTTTCACTTTACCCAGGACACATTCGGGGGAGATCAAGGTGAAGGGGGACAGAATCCGGAGAGGCAGGGATCCAACCCCTCACTACTGATTTATCTCCAGCACCAGGCCTGGGCCTGCCTGTTTGCCCTCCCTGCTTCTACTGCTTGGCTCCGCGCTGCAGGAGGCTCGGGGGGAGGGGAGGAGAAGGAGCCAGGGTTTCTGTTTCTCCCCCTAACCCGGCCTCTTCCTTCCTTGGCTCTGCTTTTTGGCAGCAGCACCAGCTATGCTTGAAGTGGTCAAGGTTCCAGCTTCTATTGGTAGCCCTGGCGTGGCTCAGGGGTGGCCCAGGGGTGGCCCAGCAGTGGCAGTGGCTTCCAGCTGTCACTCATCTCTGGGTCACTCTGTGTCTTGCCCGGCTCTCAGCAGCACCACTCTCTGTTATCAATTCTCTGCATTAAATCTTCACTGTTGTAAGTACCTGAAGTGGTTTTGGTGCTCTGGTTGAACATACCAACTTCAAAATATGTGTTCTTAACAAATTACTTTGTCCAGCTGAAGCAGAAAATCCACACACTTTAACACAATGAAATATTTTGCATTTACTAGGTTCCACACCCCTTACTAGGGTAAGTGACAAAGGCAAAGGGCAACGACCTGGTTCCTGATGTCAGCTTCAGGCATTTTAATGTCCGCATACTGCAACACAGACAACTAACTCCATCACTTGGGTATAAATGTAGCAGAAAAAAGGTAGGTTCAAGTACGTTTAGAGTCTAATACAAATAGAAAACTGGTAAAGGTCACTGAGAGCAGCAAAGGACCAAGAACACTAGCAAAACTATACAAAATCTTCTAAATCTAAAACCTTTGAATTTTTTAAATTGGAATTTTAAAGTATGTGTGATGAGAGACAGCAGCAGAAAGATGCTCACCTTTAGCCCAGAAGGCTGACCTCCAGCCTGCATAGTTCCGATAAGGATCAAATACGTGCCGGTTGCTACATTCTTAAAGGGTCTCATGACTGCCTGTACATCTCACTGATAGTTAACATCAAGCTGAATGATAAGCACCGGAAAAACGTTGCAGAAATAGTTTTATGAGTAGAAATTCACAGATATTTATGATCGAATACTCCCTGCATACCCCCTCCGCCTGGAGCATTAGCATATGGTTATATGCTTCCTACACCAAACATGCGCCTCTTCCTGCCCATGAGTCCTGTGCCAGTGCTGTCGTAAAAGCACCTTTTTGCACCGAAATCATCTCACTTGTCAAAATACAGATTTCATTTCTCTAATTAAGATTACAGGAAGAGTTTCCAAATGATATACATGTCAAATCTGGGAGAAGGACTATGAATACGCAAGCTTCAACCACTGAATTCCAAGTGAGCTTGTGATGCCATGCTGCTGCATCTATTGTTAAACATCTATAGCTGATTAATTTTCATAGAGCTTCTAAATTAATTTGTAGCATTTTTAGAGAGCCTTAGAGCACAGAAATCAATCAAGTTCCCTAGTTTTTTTACTCCAAATACTTTTGAGGCCTTGTTCTGAGTCAAAGTAATCAAATGCATAATACACTTAAAAAGTACGTATGGGGGGCGCCTGGGTGGCTCAGATGGTTGAACATCTACCTTCAGCTCGGGTCGTGGACCCAGGGAGGGTCCTGGGATGGAGCCCCATGTCGGGCTCCCAGCTCGGCGGGGAGTCTGCTACTCCCTCTGCCTTTCTCCCCTGCTCATGCTCTGTCTCTCAAATGAATAAATAAAATCTTTTTTAAAAAAAAAGTAGGTATTGACCAGGTATTCACTTCTTAACATCGTATGTAATTACATAAAAAGAGGTAATGATCAATTTTAAAATCCTCTCCTCATCCTCTTTAGTGTTAATACATCCACGTTATTTGGAAATGCAAATATATTTGGTCTTGCTATTTATTTTTTTTATTTATTTTTTTAAAAAGATTTTATTTATTTATTTGACAGAGAGAGATTACAAGTAGGCAGAGAGAGAGGAGGAAGCAGGCTCCCCGCTGAGCAGAGAGCCCGATGCGGGCCTCGATCCCAAGACCCTTGAGATCATGACCTGAGCCGAAGGCAGAGGCTTTAACCCACTGAGCCACCCAGGCGCCCTTGGTCTTGCTATTTAAATACTTTGGAAGTTCATGGGGTTAGTGTTACTGTCATGTTGTTTAACACGGCACTGACTCTATCACCAATTCACTTATCTGAAGCTTTTCATTAATTTACTGAAATACACATTAGCGTTCTTAATTGCCTCAAATCTTCAGTTTCTCCGTTAAAACACTCTGATCATAAAAAAGGCAATGAAACACAATACAGATAAGAAGTAGCACTAACGCATTTCTTTCCCCCACCTAAAAAGACCTAAATTGCAAGTCAAACTTGGAATGTAAACTAGAATTCTGCCTACCCCAAGATGCCAAAGATATGCCTCTAAAACTGTCAGAAAAAGGGGACGCAGAGCCACAAGACATATAGTAAGAGAAACAAAGGAAAGATACACTTTTATAAATTTTTTAAAACCTGACATTTCAGTAACTTGAACTAACACAACAAAACTTCTGGGAATTAGTCAACAAAATTACCAAATACTCCGATAGACACATTTGTTCTTACATTTTTGTATCTTTTTAATCATAAAAGTAATGCTTGAAAAAACTCAAATAATCTAGAAATAAACACATAGAGCGATGTCAGCCCCACACAGAACCCTTTCTCTCCCACTTTCTCCCTGCCTCACTAAACTTCCATCCACATTACCAGTGCTTAACAATTGCGGAGGATGCATTTAAATATTAGGAGTTTTGGATCACACTCTATCCAAACCTTAAATTAAGGCCAGAAAGTCAAATCAATCACCCTTTCAATGGGCACACTGTATTAAACTTCAGAAACCGGGGTGCCTAGGTGGCTTAGTGGGTTAAGTGTCCGACTCTTGATTTCAGCTCAGGGTTGTGATCTCAGGGCTGTGAGATGGAGCCCCACATAGGGCTCCACACTTAAGATGCTCCCACCTCTCCCTCAGCCCCTCCCCCCTGCTCATGTGTGCCTTCTCCCTCTCTCTAAAAAAATTAAAATAAAAAATAAAGTCTTAATTGTTAAAAAAACAAAACAAAACAAAACTTCAGAAACCACCGATCATCATTATAGACAAAATTGCTTCTGGGCTTAACAATCTTATCACTAGTTACATTTGCAATGAAGGCTAATTCTGATTCTTAGCACATTTATTAAAAACAATTTAAAACCTAAACAAGAAAAATTCTGCCGGATACTTAAAACACCAAAAAAAAAGTTATGATTTACTTGCTAAAGTAAAAAAAAAAAAAAAAATCCCAACCCTCACAAAACCTTGTGTGGTCACGCTGACTCGCTTGCCTGATGAATGCCTTCAGTGCTTGTAGACAAAAATCTCCATAGTTCAGCCCATCCAGCACAACAGGCCTCTTCTTGAGGGAATCCCAAAGAGACCGGAAAAAATAAGTCATTCTGAGATTAAAGACCATTTGCCATCTCATCCAAGGGAAACTGCCAGCTTACTGGGAGGTCTTAGAAATGCGTGCAGGGGCACGGGTGGCTCAGTCGGTTGAGCGTCCGCCTTCAGCTCAGGTCAGGATCCTGGAATCTCAGGATCGAGTCCCGCATTGGGCTCTTCGCCCTCTCCCACTCACCCTGCTCAAGCTCTCTTTCCCTCAAATAAATAAATGAAATCTTAAAAAAAAAAAAAAAGGGAAATGTGTGCCAACAAGGACCTCTTCTACCTTTTCTTTCTCTAATGTATCACAATTTAATTTCGTAAACTAAAAACCAAAGGCAATCCTGAGAACTCTGAGTTGAGCATCTGACTACTGGCAATACAAACATACTGTTAAATCAATGATGTTTTAATCTTCAGGAAAACTCGTCATGATGGGCAATGACTGCTTGATTTTTATTCACAGGAGATGAACTGCGCGTCACAGGTATCTTCCAAGGGAAAAAATCTACAGATGAGGCTTTACTTCTTCTTATGGGGATTTGACTCATTCATTATTCTTATAACATCTAGGCTTTCCTGAAAATGATGAAACCGTGTATTTTCCTAAGTTCATTATTTATTGCTATAGCATTATTACATAAAGATGAAAACAAGTTACATACTTGACAGTTTCTCATGAAGAAGGTGGTACAGGTGGCAGCCTGGCAATGTGAATGAAGCAAAATACAGTTGGGTAAAATTGTGACATTATGAATGTGAAACTGTGAAGAAAGCCACGATAGAACTCAACTCTGAAACCAAATGCAACCCTGGAAAGTTCAAAATCAAGTATGATTTAGAATATTCTCGAGCGACAGGAGGTATTAACAAATAATCCCATCACTGTGGAGGAGGGTGGGGAGAATCTGTGAACAGAGTATTTTAGTCTGGGGAGCAAAGGGCTCTGCAAGGGAACACGTCATACATGTGACAGAAATGAACTCAGCTCAGTCAGCTAATTCTTCAAGTCTACTTGGTGGGAGGCTCAAAAAATTGCTTTGGGAATCCAAAAGCAATCAGGAAGAATTACACATTTTCATCATCCAAAAGGAATAATATTGCCAGTCATTTCACTTGGAATATTCTTTTGGACAAAATGAAAACAAGTCTAAACTTAGCTTATGTAAAACACCACTTACTAACAGCTTTCTTGAGAATATATATAATCTGGATACTAGATCCTTATCAGATATACGATAGCAAATACATTCTCCTGTTCTATGAATTGTCTCTTTACTTGTTGATGGTGTCTCTGGAAGTATAAAAGTTTTTAAATTTTAATGAAGCCTAATTTATCCATTTTTTTTAAAGATTTTATTTATTTATTTGACACAGAGAGGGAGATCACAAGTAGGCAGAGAGGCAGGCAGAGAGAGAGGAGGAAGCAGGCTCCCCGCTAAGCAGGGAGCCCGATGCGAGCCTCGATCCCAGGACCCTGAGATCACGACCTGAGCCGAAGGCAGAGGCTTTAACCCACTGAGCCACCCAGGCGCCCCCATTTTTTTCTTTTTTGTTGCTTGTGCTTTGGGTGTCATATTTAAGAAATCATGCCTAATCCATGGTTATGAAGATTTACTCCTATTTTTTTCTAAGAGTTTTTTGGTTTAGGTCTCCCATTTTGGTACAATCTATTTTGAGTTCATTTTTGTATACACTGTGAAACAGGGAACTAGTTTCATTCTTTTGTGTGTGGATACCCAGTTGATCCAGGACCATTTGTTTTTTTTTTTTTGTTTTTTTTTGTTTTTGTTTTTTTTTATTTATTTATTTCACAGAGGGAGAGAGATCACAAGGAGGCAGAGAGACAGGCAGAGAGAGGGGGGAAGCAGGCTCCCCGCTGAGCAGGGAGCCCGATGCGGGCTTCGATCCCAGGACCCTGAGATCATGACCTGAGCCGAAAGCAGAGGCTTTAACCCACTGAGCCACCCAGGCGCCCTGACCATTTGTTGAAAGATTATTTTTCCTTCACTGAATTGTCTTGGAATCATTACTGAAAATCAACTGACCATGAATATGAGAGTTAATTTCTAGACTCTCAATTCTAGTCCATGGATATATATATATATATNTATATATATATATATATATATATATATATATATATATATATATATATATATATGTCTATATGAGACTAACACAATTTTAACTTTATTCTTCAAGATTGTTTGGCCATTCTGGGTTCCTTTGATTTTCATGTGAATTTTGGGATCGATTGTCAATATCTGCATAGAAGCCAGCTGTTATTTTTATAGGGATTGCATTTAACCTGTTTGAGGAACCGCCATTTCACCAGTATTAGTCTTCCAATCCATAAACATGGAATGTTTTTCCATTTACTTAGGCCTTCTGTAATTTCTTTCAACAATATTTTGTATTTTTCAGATTTTAAGTTTCATACTTTTATGTTAAATTTATTCTAGCACTAATTCTATCTTTTTGATACTATTATAAATGAAATAGTTTACTTAATTTCATTTTTAGGTTGTTCATTGCAAGTGTATAGAAATAAAACTGATTTTGTGTGATTTTTCAAAGTTTTATTTAAATTCCAGCTAGTTAACATACAGTGTAATATTAGTTTCAGGTGTACAATACAGTGATTCAAAACTTCCATACATCACCCAGTGCTCATCACGACAAGTGCCCTGCTTAATCCCTATCACCTATTTCACCCATCCCCTCCCCACCCCTCCCCACTGGTATGTGTGTTGATCTTTTATCCAGCAAGCTTGGTGAACTCATTTATTAGTTCTGACAGTTTTTTAGTACATTCTTTAGGATTTTCTATATATGAGATCCTGTCATTTGCAAATAAAAATAATTTTACTTCTTCCTTTCCAATCTGGATGCCTTTTATTTCATTTTTGCCTAATTATCTTAATGAAGTATCATTTTTCTAAGGAAAAAAATTATGTAATTTTGTTAAACTTATCACATGATGGTAACAAAAATAACTCCTGGTTCTCAGAAAAAGGTCACCAGAAGAAAACAGGATGATACTAGGCACATAATCAATTGTGTGCAAACATCACACCAACTTTACCTCCTGCCTCAGCACACTGCCAGCATGAATAAATACTGTTATCTTAAGTAAAATGGTAATAAATAACCCTCTTCTTTTTTTTTAAATAAACCTCTTCTGATGATGAATAAGGGTGTAGTCTCTCAAATTTCTATTCTATGTTTTAAGATTTTATTTATTTTTTTAAGTAATCTCTGTACCCAACGTGAGGCTCAAACTCACAACGCTGAGACCAAGAGTTGCGTGCTCCCCCGACTGAGCCAGCCAGGTGCCCCTACTCTCTGAGTTTTGACGCTTAAATACTCTCTTAAATACTTCCTATTTCACCATCACTGTTTACCCTGAGAAAGGCTACATTTAAAAACTGATGACAATATAATGAAAGAAATGTCAACTAAAACACACAAAACATGCCATTACAGAATTTCTCCAAGACAAAAGGGAAGCTGCTTTTGCACAGCTGCTGTTGTGTGCAGGGGCTGGGGCTGGAGCCAAAGAGGTGGTCTGGCAAGTTCAGGGCTGGCAGGACTGGGCCACCTCTGACCTGTGCGGTCAAGTGATTAGTAACATGCAAGGGAACTGGTTATATAAATACATATATTGAGAAAAATGGGAGTCAGATTGCTCTGTCAGAGAAGGGAGAGACAGAAGACTAGAACAAATTCTACTGTGTTGGATTAGAACTGGAGATACTGGTGAAAACTCATGGTTCTTACACATTGTATAGACAAATAGATGTAAAAACAGAAGTGTGTATGTGTGCACGCCTGTGCTCATGTGCACGCCTGTGCACGTGCACAATCTGTTCTAGATCTGTCTGCTAAGAGGACTTGCAAGCAATGAAACCCCTGCAGTGATGAGCACACTTACTGTCCAGATCTTGTTTTCCAAATATGCTCTCCATGAAAAAAATGAGAGCTCCTCAAAGAAAAGCCTGAATGAGAGCTGGATTAGGTAAAGTACAAGATGAGCCTGGAATATTTTGTGCCACAAAGTAATTAAATGGTCAAACAATGATGGGGAGATGTCAAAAGAACACAGCAGTTACCCTGAAAAGGTTCCTGCTGGCCAAATCTGAGACAATTTGAGCGTTCAAAATAAATAATGAGAGCAATGGATTATAATACATTGACTAAAACACTAGGATTCCAGGAGTCCACACTGATATAAAGGAACAAGGAGAAGGAACTGCTCTCTCTTCCAGCAGAATGCCAATCAACAGAAAGAGAAGGAATGATGGAATTAGAAAATCCTCATTGGCAGCCATCTCAGTAATAAATGATTCAAGCAAGAATCATTGTTAGTGGATGTAAAAACTAGCAGACATAAGTTTGATAGAACAGGATATATGCACTGTCTCAAAGTACCTCCCAGCAAGATATTTATTACGTATTAACATATACAAAATAGTTACTAATTTTAGAGTGGAGACACTTGGCATTTATTACTTTAACACATGATACAAATTCACGTGCCCAGCAGTGAGATAGGTGGACAGTGTGCACTTCCTCAGATGATACAGTAAGACCACAGCTTCAGTTCTAGGCTATTCTTGCCAAAACTATGTAACCTACATCTAATTATGAAGAAACATCTGATGAATAGAATTGAGGAATGTTCTACGAAGTGATTGGATAGTACGTTCAAAAATATCAAGGTACAAACCATAAGAGACTCTTAATCTCACGAAAGAAACTGAGGGTTACTGGAGGGTGGGAGGGTAGGGACAGGTTATGGACATTGGGGAGGGTTTGTGCTACGATGAGTGCTGTGAAATGTGTAAGTCTGATGATTCACAGACCTGCACCCCTGGGGCAAACAATACATTATATGTAAGGGAAAAAAAAGAAAAAAAAAAAAGTCAAGGTAACGAAAGACAAGGGTGCATACTAAGGATCTGTTCCAGACAAAAGGAGATTGAAGAGACACAACAGTAAACGTAGCACACAATCCTGACTTGCACTCTGGATTAAAAAAAAAGGAAAACGGAAAGTAGGTTTGCATGTGTGTGCATGCACTTCTGTGTCATAAAGGACATTATTGGGAAAATCTGGGAAGTCTGAACAGGGTGTATGGATTAGATGGCGGTAATATAACATTGCTACCTTCCTGGTCTGGATGGCTGGTTATGTAGGGAAGTATCCTTGTTTTCGGACAATATACACTGAAATATTTAAGCATGACGGAGCAATATATCTACACCTTATTCTCAAATGGTTCAGAAAAAAAATACAGAATAAAGGGGGATAAGTGAAAAGGCCAATTTTACAAGTGGGGAATCTGGATGAAGGGAGTGCAGAAGTTCTCTGGATTAGTCCTACGATTTCTCCACAAATTTGAAATTTCAGAATAAAAAATTAACAAATGCTAAACTGTTTTCTTTAGCCTCTCGTCATATTGCATTTGTGTATTCTGAAACCCAAGCATTACATCTGTACTTTCTGTTAAATTTTGTTCTGACATATCCCCATCATTATAGCCTCTTGAGGTATTTTCAGCTTCTGTTTCTTCTGACATGTTAGAGACCATAATATCTGGAAATTCAGCTATCAAGATTAAGAATAAAAATCTTAATATTTATTACATCTGAAAAAAGGCAAAGGAAAGGATAATACTGCTTTTCATGTAGGTCAATACATGGATAGCTGATGATATTTTGATTATCGAATACATGGAATTAGTTCATTTTATGATCTATGATGTTCAGTTGGTTTGACAAGTTAGGTTTTTTTTTAATCAATAACTTTAAATTCCATATTTGACAATTCATGAAAGTTATCGCCATGATAACAGGTAATCTCATCGGTAACCTCACTGATATGTGACCTGAGTCATAAAACCATTTACAATGAAAGCTAGCCACAATGCTCATTTCCAACAAATGAACCTAGCATTGGGTTAATTCTAATTCTGACTTCTTCCAAGGGATTTGAAATTGAGCTAGAAACTTCCAAAAGTACCTTCAAACAGAGCAAAACCTTTCAGAATTTTTTCTGAAAGGGCATAAAATTCAATTCAAAATTATAGTATTTTTACCTTATGAGCAAATACAAATTCACTTTTCTTTGCCAAAGGTCTCAGTCTGGAAATGTGTCCTCTTCCCCATTCTTGGCCTCAACCCAATCTGCATACAATCTCTGTAAATTACAACAGCTCCTGTAATCCATTTTTTTTAACTAGTTCCTTTCTACTACCTTTCACAAAAGCTTAAGACTGCCTTCTGACAGAAACAAACAAAACTCCGTGGTCTCTGCTTACCCTCCAGCTATCTCACTCCACTTCACTCTCCTTCTTTAAAGGATATTTACTTAACGGCCATTTCCTGGCCTCCCACTCACCGCACAATCTATTTCAATGTGTGTCTTGCCCCATCAAGTCCACTCTATTCACTAAGGTCAAAGGTCTCACTGTTCTTGAATATAATGAACACATTTCAGTCTTCATCCCCCTCAGCAAAGTGTAAACTCAGAGGACCACGATCAAATCTTCCCTGATATCCACTCCAGCCTTTCTGACAACGTTCACCCCAGGTCTTCTCTGTCCACCAGGGCACTTCTTTACCTGACCGGTAGACATTGGGAGTTAGTGTTGTGTTCTAGGTCATCCCCTCCTTCACTCTACACTTTCTTCCTGGAAAACTTCATCCATGTGCATGGATTCAGTTACCATCATTAAGTCTGACCTCCAGATCCTCAGGTTATAGCCTAAATCTTTCTCTTGAGCCTCAGGAAGATGTGATTAATACCAAGTGCAGCTGAGGTTAGGAGGCTGTAGTCTACAACTTGCCTTTTGCCAGGCAAACTCACGTGGTCTTAGAGCAATTCTTTTAGGAATGTGTCCTGCAGAAATATTAGTATGTGTACAAAAAGATGTATTTAAAAGTATGTTGAAGTATTATTTTTAATAGCAAAAAATGTAAAACTTAAATGTCCATCAATGAGGTAATGGTTACCAAAAATATATATCACTATGGCTATATATTATATAATGGCCATATATATATATCTGTACACACACACACACACATATAGCCATTAAGAAAGAACAGTAATCACACTTATACCATATGGTCCAATAAATATGCTTCTTGGTATTTCCCCAAAGGAGCTAAAAACTTTTTTTTTCTTCAGTTTTTTTAAAAATATTTTTTAAAAATAATCTCTGCACCCAATGTGGGGCTCAAACTTATAACGCCAAGATCAAGAGTCCCATACTCTATCAACTGAGCCAGCCTCGTGCCCCCAAGGAGCTGAAAACTTACGTCCATACAAAAACCTGCAAACAAATGTTTAAAACAGCTTTATTCGTAACTGCCAAAATACAAAGGCAACAGAACAAATCGTGTTACTATCATTCAATAATGGAAAGAAATAAATTTTCGAGCCATGAAAAGACATGGAGGAATTTAAAATGCATATGACTAAGTGTAAGAAGCCAACCTGACAAAGCTACATACTGTAGGATTCCAAGTCTAGGACATTCTGGAAAGGACAAAACTGTGGAGACAGAAAAACATGAGTGGTTGATGGGGGTTTATGGCAGGGAAGGGGGGATGAATAAGTGGAGCACAGAGGATATTTAGGGCAATGAGACTATTCTGCAGGATACATGTCACTATACTTTCGTCAAAACTCATACAATGTACAACACAAAGAGCAAACCCTAACGTAAACTGTGGACTTTGGTTGAAAATAAGAATCAATATTGGCTTATCAATTGTATCCAAAGTATCCCACTAATGCAAGATGTTAATAATAGGGCAAATGGGGGGTGGGAGTTGGAGGCAGATGGAAATTCTCTGTACTTTCTGCTCAATTTTTCTGTATACCGAAAACTCCAAAATGTCTATTTAAAAGCAAGAATGATGGGGCGCCTGGGTGGCTCAGTGGGTTAGAGCCTCTGCCTTCGGCTCAGGTCATGGTCTCAGGGTCCTGGGATCTAGCCCCACATCAGGCTGCCTGCTCAGCAGGGAGCCTGCTTCCTCCTCTCTTTCTGCCTGCCTCTCTGCCTACTTGTAATCTCTCTCTGTCAAATAAATAAATAAAATCTTAAAAAAAAAAAAGCAAGAATGAGAAAAATGTAAGATACCGACAAGAGAGGAAACTGGGTATGGAGTATGGGAGAACGCTCTACACTATATCTGTAATTTTTCTGTAAAGCTACAACTCTTCTAAAAAAGTTTATTTTTAAAAAGAATGAGGAAGTCTATTATATAATAATAAAGATTTTCAAGATAACCTAATGTTAATGTAAAAAATGAGCCACAGGATATTTTTAGAATGATTTAGTTTATATGTATAAATTGTATGTTTAAATAAATGATATAATTAAAAATTGAAATTAAAAAACATATGCACAGAAAAGAACCAGAGGTCTTGCCACCGAACTTCAACAGTGCTCACCTCTGCAGAGCCAGGGGTATGGGAGTGTGTGCTCAAGCTCCTGCGGACTGGGTTATGTTGTGGGATTGTCACTTTCCGCATCGTACTTTTAATAATCACAAGCACGTTGCCCAATCACATTTCTAGTAAAAAAAAATTGTTAAACCAAAAGAAGCCACCCGGAGGTCAAGTGCTGGTGAATAAATAAATGTGAAGCATCCAGCCCAAGCTGGATGCTCAGAGGGCAGTATGACTATGCCTGCTGATCTCAGTAAATGCAGTGCCACTGTTTTCAGCACCACCGAGAATTCCCACTTCGGGCACGAAGCCTCTGTGTAAAGAGAGTGCTCACATCTGGGCTGCCTTTACCGTGTGAAGCTGTGGGCCAGAGCTGGGAATGGGGAGTGCCTGCTTGCCCCGAGCTCCTGGAACCAGGAGGGAGCTTCTGAGTCAGCTGACTGGGACTGCTCATGGGGCAGGGGCCCACGGGGCAGGGGCCCCCGCAGCAAGGCCGGTCGTAGGCCCAGACCCGCCTCCGTGCAAAGTCACCCCTGAGGGCTCATCTAAACTTCTGTATGAATGAATGGTCCCAGAGGAAGAAGAAAGTGCTGCCCGTTTCCCAAAGAAAACACGTATTACAGACAGTAAGCTAAAGTCTACTGCACTGGCGCTCCACTTTGGGTGCATCTCGGAGTCATGGGCGGGGCTGTAGGGAATTCTGCTGCTCAGCACACACGGCGGGGCCATCAGAGTCTCAGGGAGTGGAGCCCACAGATAATGGTACAGAAACACCCCCATCATGTAGTCAGACATGCAGGAGACCTTTACAATACACCAGGGCGTGAATCTAAGGGTATGTTAACAATTTCTTGCAACTGGCTTTAAAAATAGTGCTCTAGGAGAGAATTACCAATTCCCCCCACCGCGCAAAAAATACAACCAAAAAAACCCATATCGAAAACCAAAAACCAAGGCTACAGCAGGGAATTCCTATGCTACCACCTTCATGTGGCCGTTTTTCATTTCTGCTCCCATTAAAGCTTCAGAATGGAGAGGGTGGAACTCAGGTGTGCCTGAACAATAGCACAAATAAGAACCTGAAATAACCCTGCTTGTCTTTTTATATCTGATATAATAATGTTTGATCCACTAATTTGGTGTTAGAAGTCAGCAGACTTCCACTTTATTTTATTTGTAATGTGATACGGAGACTCTGTGGAGACTTAAAAAACCAATACATTAACACAGATAAGAGAAAAAGAGAGAGAGATTGATAGTTCCTTAAGAATCAGTTTACAGACCATCAAAATGTATTGAGTGAGGGTCAGTGGTACCATCTGCTGTAAGTGCTTTGTTACTGTCCAGCTTTATGCTTTGGAAAGTTTTCTTTTCTGGATTTTTAAACCTAAAACTGGTTGCTGTAATGTCTCTGAAAGTTCATACAGTACGTAATATTAGTGATACAAATAAGCCTTTTACAAAACTTGGATCAGATTTTATCAGGTCTGATTTTTACCAGGTAGTAAATTAACTTCAGATTTTCTCGATTACTCATTTGTAGCATGTTTAATATTCTTCCCAGTATAGCTGGAAATGCACAGCTTCAACAACAGTAATAGTTTACACATTCCTAACCAGCAGAAAAGTGGTTCTTGGACTTTTTTTTTTTTTTTCTAAATTAAGACAAGACAGGAGGGCTTCCACTTCCAGAAGATAAGCTCTGCCTACTTCCCCTACTGCCCCACTATGTATGACAGAAAACCCTGCACATTATACAACAAACATAAGAAGACTCTGAAACGAGAGAAAAGGCAGCCCAGTAGGGACTCTGCACCCTGGGCTTTCTTTTTTCCTCAGGTCTTGCAGAGGGGATACTGGAAGAGCTGGCAACCCTGAAAAACGAATACACGGAGGCCAAAAAAAAAAAAAAAAAAAAGTAACAAGAAAAACCTTCCTCTAACCAGAGATCCAGGAAAGTGGCAGCCTAGCAAGAAAGGAAACTTTCCATCAATAATGTCAAAAAAACATAAACTGCCACAATTCACCCAATATGAAAGATAAAGAAAGATAATGTAAACAGCGCTATAGCTAGTGAAGAAACTGAGTTCGTAATTAATTTTGAAAAAGAAATCTCTAGGCCATACTGGTTTCACTGGAGAATTCTACCAAGTATTTAAATAAGAATTAACACCAATTCTACACAATCTCTTTCAGAAAATAAAAGGAACCTAAATTAGACAAGGCACAAGAAAACTGCAAAGCGGTACCCCTTATCAATACTGATGTAAAAATCCTTTACAAGATGTTAGCAAACACAGATTCAGTGGCTGCCTGTATTCCCAGGATGCAAGGCTGATTCAGTATTTGAAAGCCAATCAATATAACCTCCCATATTAACAGTTTAGAGAAAACAATTACATAGTCACATCAACTGATGCGAAAATACACCTGACAGATTCAACCAACCATGCATGATTAAAACTCTTAGAAAACTAGGATTACACAGGGATTTCCTTAACTTGATAAAGAATGAATGCTTTCCCCCTAAGATTAGAAATAAGGCAAGGAAGTGTACCCTCACCATTTTTATTCAAAATAGTGCTGGAAGTCCTAGCTAATGCAATAGAATGAAAACAGAAACTGAAATGCACACGGATAGGAAAAGAGGAAATAAAGCTGTCCCTATTTGCATACGATGTAACAGTGTCTATAGAGAATCTCAAGGGTGCTATAAAACAAATCCTCCTAGAACTGTAAATGATCCCAGCAAAATCATAGGATAAAAGATCAACATACAACAATCAACTGAACTGCAAATCACACACCTGGTAAGGGACTAATATCCGGGATATAAAGAACTCCTAAAATTCAACCATAAAAGAACCCAAATAAGTTGATTCATAAACAGGCAAAAGACGTGAATAGACATTTCTCCAAAGAAGACATACAGGTGGCCAATGATCATATGAAAAGATGCTCAACATCACTCATTAGGGAAATGCAAATTGAAACCACAATAAAATACCATGTCCCACTCATTAAGATGGTTATTGTCAAAAAACCAGAAAAGAGCAAGTGCTGACACAGATGTGGAGAAACTGGAATGCTTGCACCACTTCTGGTGAGAATGTAAAGTAGTGTGGCCACTGGGAAAACCAGTATAGTTCTTCCTCAAAAAAGTCAGAATTATTATATAATTCAGAATTCCATTTCTGGACATAGACTCAAAAAACAGAAAGCAGGGTTTCAAAGAGATATTTGGATACTCATGTTCATAGCAGCATTATCTAAACAGCCACAAGGTGGAAATAACCCAAATGTCCATGAATGGTTGAATGGGTAAACAAAATATGGTCTATATGTACAATGGACATTATAAAAAAAAATGAAGTTCTAATATATGCTACAATGTGAATGAACCCTGAAGGCATGAATGAACCCAAAAGGACAAATAATATATGATACCACTCCTATGAAGGACTTAATAGTCAAATTCGTAAAGACAGCAATTAGACTTGTGGCTGCCAGGAGCTGAGGGAGAAAGGAATGGGAGTTATTGTTTAATAGGTACAGAGTTTAGATACGGGACCATGAAAAAAGTTCTGAAGATGGATGGTGATGGTTGCACAACAGTGTGAATGTACTTAATGCACTGAATCATATACTTAAAAATAGTTAAAACAGTAAATTTTATGTTATATGTATATTTTGCCACAATTGAAATAATTTCATTTATTTTTTAGATATTTGTTTATTTTAGAGAGAGAGCACATGCATGCAGGGGTGGGGCAGAGGGAGAGGGAGAGAAGCGGACTCCTTGCTGAGCTAGGAGCCTGACTTGATCCCAGGACCCTGAGATCATGACCTGAGCCAAAATCTAGTTGGCCGGTTACCCAACTGAGCCAACCAAATGCCCCAATAATTTCATTTTAAAAGGCCTACTGTATTTCAATATACTAATAGTGAACATATGGAAATGATGAAGTATAAAAAATTACTTGAAGAAAAAGATACCTGTAATTCTAAAAGAACGTGTATAGGAATTGCATGCTGAAAACTATACAACACTGATGGAAGAAATCAAAGAAGACCTAAATAAATGGATAGAAAATCCATGTTCATGGATTGGAAGACTTTTGAGAAATATATTAATTCTCTCCAAGTTGATACATAGATTTAACACAGTTCCTAACAAAATCTTTGCAAGTACTTTTATGGATATAGGCAAGATTATTCTAAAATTTATACAGAAAGACTGGGAGAGTTGAAACAATTCTGAAAAAGAGTAAAGTTGGAGAAGAATCATTTGACCTAATTTCAAGACTTGTCTCATAGCTCCAATAATCAAGACTGTGTAGTATTTACATGGGTGGACACACAGATCTGTGGAACAGAACAGAGGATCCAGACATAGCGCCACACAAGTCTGGCCAACTGATTTTGACAAAAATGCAAAAGCAATTCAGTGGAGGAAGAGCTTTTTTTTTTTTTTAAAGATTTTATTTATTTCACAGAGGGAGAGAGATCACAAGGAGGCAGAGAGGCAGGCAGAGAGAGAGGGGGAAGCAGGCTCCCTGCCGAGCAGAGAGCCCGATGCGGGCCTCGATCCCAGGACCCTGAGATCATGACCTGAGCCGAAAGCAGAGGCTTTAACCCACTGAGCCACCCAGGCGCCCGGAGGAAGAGCTTTTGCAACCAAAAGTTTTGGAGCAATTGGATATCCACAGACAAAAAACTAAATCTTGATCTAAACTTTTCATCTTAAACAAAAATTAACTCATGAATCATATGTTACATGTAAAAGTATAAAACTAACAAGGGAAAATCCCTGGTACCTAGGGCTTAATGAAGAGTTCTTAGGACACCAAAAGCATGACTCATAAAAGAAAAAAATTATAAAATGGACAGCATCAAAATTAAAAACTTTTGCTTTGTGAAAACCAACAAAGGACAAAAAGACAAGCTACTGAGGACTTGTATTTAAAATACATAAAGAAGAGCACCTGGGGCGCCTGGGTGGCTTGGTGGGTTAAAGCCTCTGCCTTCGGCTCAGGTCATGATCTCAGTGTCCTGGGATCGAGGCCTGCATCGGGCTCTCTGCTCTGTGGGGAGCCTGCTTCCTCCTCTCTCTCTGCCTGCCTCTCTGCCTGCTTGTGATCTCTCTCTCTGTGTCAAAAAAATAAATAAAATCTTTAAAAAAAAAAAAAAAAGAAGAGCATGCGACTCTTGATCTTGCATGAATTTCAGCCCCACACTGAGTGTAGAAATTCCTTAAATAAAAAAACTTCACAAAAATAAATAAAAAACTCTCATAACTCAACCATATAAAAACAAATAAGACATGAGGATACATTTCACTGAAGGGAATATATGGAGAGCAAATAAGCACATGAAAAGATGTTCAACAGCTATCAGGGAAACACAAATTAAGACCATAGTGAGATACCGCTGTCCACCTATTAGAACAGCTAAAACAAAAACAGTAATAAAACCAATGTTGGCAAGAATGTGAAGAAACTGTCTTTCACACATGTTGGTGGTAATGGAAAACGGCACAGCCACTCTGGAAAACGGTTTGGCAGCTCCTTATGAAACTAAACATATACATACCATACAACCTAGCAATTATACCCGTGGTCATTTATCCCAGAGAAACAAAAAATAAGTTTACACAAAAACCTGTGTAACAGATGTTTACAGCAGGTTTTTTGGTGAGAGTTCTAAAATGGAAACAATTCAGATGTCCTTCAACAGGTAAATAATTAAACAAGCTGTGGTACAACTATCGTCCATACCAAGGACTACTACTCAGCAGTAAGAAGGAATGGATTATTAATACATGAAGGAAGAGAGAGAAACACACACACATATACTCCACCCTCCAACCCCAACCCCTCACACATATAAAGAAGGAAAGAGGGAACTCACCAAATAAATTTAGTAAAACATCTAGGACATTCTTATTGGGCTATGTCTTTGTAATTAAGTTATTTTAGCATAAAAATCCCTAAATCTCTGAGATTAGTGGTCAAAGGTAGTATTTTAGGATTTTACTGATTTTCATAAGCAAAAACAAAACTATAGCATTTTATGTACAAATTTAAAATATCTTCAGGTTTTACTACATATTGTGCTCTTTAAAATTATCTATCTGCTTTTGAACCTTAAGATCAATTACTTTCTTTTACCTCTGGTTAAAAGTTCACACAATGCTATAAACCAAATACTTTGATCAATAAAGCCAAACTTCAGTAAGTCTGATCTGACTTAATAAAACAATAGCTCATTGTGCTTGATTTTTAATAATTTACTATTCAAGATGAGTAAGGGATTTATAAGGTATTTTCTTAACTGAAAAAAATAATTGTATCAGGACCTTTCATGATGTACTGCAATTAAGAGAAATCTCAAAATGAGACTTGACCTATTCACTGTTTTAAAGAATCTTGAATGAATGAATGAACAGATGTCTAAAACTTCTGAAACATAAAAAATTCAAGTCTTAGGGCGCCTGGATGGCACAGTCAGTTAAGCGTCTGACTCCCGGTTTAGGGATGGGATGGAGCCCTGTGTTTGGACTTTGCTCAGCATGGCGTCTGCTTGAGAGTCTCTCTCTGGCTCCCTCTACCCCTCCTACTCATGCTCTCTCTAAATAAATAAATAAATAAATAAATCTTAAAACAAATAAAACTCAAGTCTCAGAGCTAACCAGGATATCTATAAAATGACACTTGCCTCGTTGAAGCTTGCAAAAAAATTTAAATAAAGAAATATACAATACTAGCAAATGAAACCAAGGCTGTCGGAGAAAAAAGAAAAAGCAGTCAAAACAAAACATTAAATTAGGTCCCTCAAAAATCCTCATAAGGTGAGTGCTGTGAAAGGTGTAAGCCTGATGATTCACAGACCTGTACCCCTGGGGCAAATAATACAAAAATTAAAAAAAAAATCCTCATAAAAGATAAGTGGAGACCATCTCTCTCCACTGTAAATAGTGGTTATTACTATTTTTTAAAAGATTTTATTTATTTATTTGAGAGACAGCAGGCGAGAAAGTGAGCCCAAGTGGTAGGGAGGGGCAGAGGGAGAGGGAGGAAGCAGGCCTCCCACTGAGCAGGGAGCCCAACGCAGGGCTCAATCCCAGGGTCCTGGGATCATGACCTGAGTGGAAGGCAGAGGTTTAACTCACTGAGCCACCCAGACACCCCTGATTTTTCTGAATGTCAAGATAAAGACAATCTGCGGGGTCATGCACCATGCTTAATGCAAACAGAGGCACTGTTCACCTAGGAAGAAAGGTCAGAAGAAGCTCCTCTTCCAGCCCCAGATTCACCAGCCACTAACAACCCTAAAGCTAAAGCTTTAAACCCTAAAGCTAAAGCTTTAAACCCTAAAGCTTTTTCATACTCAAAACACACCTGAGACTTTATTTTTAAACCCAAACAATGGTGGTAATGCAAAGGCCAATGAATAGAGTTAACGGCCATAATCAAAGTTTCCAAGATCTTTTCCGCAAATTAGAGAAAATGCAACTTTTTTTTTTAAATCCTCACCCCATCCATCCCCCAGATCTCTGCCTGAAGGGTCTGATGGAAGCCAAAGTGGCGAGAAGAAAAGGAAACTCTTACATCCCTTTTTTTTTTTTTTTTAAAGATTTTATTTATTTATTTCACAGAGGGAGAGAGATCACAAGGAGGCAGAGAGGCAGGCAGAGAGAGAGGGGGGAAGCAGGCTCCCCGCTGAGCAGGGAGCCCGATGCGGGCCTCGATCCCAGGACGCTGAGATCATGACCTGAGCCGAAAGCAGAGGCTTTAACCCACTGAGCCACCCAGGCGCCCTTACATCCCTTTTTAAAAATGCAAAGATTATACATTTCTAATAATTTTTAAAATGTTCTCACAATTCAGAGACTAAAATGGAATGAGCAATAAATTCAATAATTAAGAAAAATTAGCCATGAGGAAAATGCATGCATTTTTTTCTATTTCGGCCAATCTTGCTTAGGAAAATGCAATTTAAAACCTTAGCAATTTTGTCCCTGTAAGCCATCTACTGTCAACTGAGTTCTTCCTTTTTTCTATGACCACTTAAAACTGGAGCTTTCCTCCCCACCCAGCTTCACTGAGGCAGACCTGACAAGATCAGGATTGTGCATATGTAGGAGGTACAGCATGGTATGTGGATATATGTACACACTGTGAAGTGGTTATCACTGTCAAGCAAATTAACACATCTATCAGAAGTGGTTTTTCAGGGGCGCCTGGGTGGCTCAGTGGGTTAAAGCCTCTGCTTTCGGCTCGGGTCATGACCTCAGCGTCCTGGGATCGAGGCCCGCATCGGGCTCTCTGCTCGGCAGGGAGCCTTCCTCCTCCTCTCCCTGTCTCTCTGCCTGCCTCTCTGCCTACTTGTGATCTCTCTCTCTGTGTCAAATGAATAAATAAAATCTTTAAAAAAAAAAAGTGGTTTTTCGGGCGCCTGGGTGGCTCAGCGGGTTAAAGCCTCTGCCTTCGGCTCAGGTCATGATCTCGGGGTCCTGGGATGGAGGCCTGCATCAGGCTCCCTGCTCAGTGGGGAACCTGCTTCCTCCTCTCTCTCTGCCTGCCTCTCTGCCTACTTGTGATCTCTCTGTCAGATAAATAAATAAAATCTTTTTAAAAATGTGGTTTTTCATGCAGAAAAGGACTTTTATAGGATCAGTATTCTGGTTGCAGTTTGTCATCTTCTATGTGGGTAGCCTTCCCAACCTGACAGTAAACTACCTGAGGGCAGGAAGCAAGTCTTGTGCTTCCCGTCAGCCAAGGGCCCAGGCACCACATTCCCGAGATGCTGGAGCTACAGAGACACACACAGCACGGGGCTGAGTGAGCACCCCATCCATGTTTGTGGTTCCTGGTGCTCCTCTTTCTCCCACTCTAATTAATAGACAAGCAACAGAAGACAGATCTTCAGAGCAACTACCCAGCTTTCATCTGCCTTCTTGTTAATTAGCACCTCATGTTTATTACTTAATGTCTGAATTTACCAATTAAATCATTCTTGGATTATTTTGTTTCTGAATGTGTAATAAATATTGAAATTAATCAGATCACAAAACCTTTAAATTGTGCTCTGTGCTAATCCATTTTTAGGACAAGAATGGTATCTGGCATCTTCATAAAACTCCCATTAATTAACCACAGTAAAATGTAAGGAAATGATGTTAACTGCAAACAACCCGTCAAACATGCCCTGTTTATTTGGAATGAAAGGCTGTGTCTCATGCTTCACAGCCTAGACTAGTCTATGGCTGCTTCTCCAGAGAGACTAAGAATTCCAGAAACAAAGACACTGTGTGTGGAATACCCACCCTCCAGATCTTTTATGAACTGGCAGAGCTGAACTGATGATTTGTACAAAGAGAGGAATCTGGGCCCGAACCCGACAGTGAGCCACAGCCAAAGTCAACGGCGTTCGCAGCATTTACGGATACTTCTGAGACAGCCACGAGCTATGAATTGCTTTGCTACTGCTGGAAGGCCCTGATGATCATTGGTCCCTAATCCAGGGAGCATAATCACCTGAGTATTTGATTCTACTATCTTTGGTACTAGATCAGAACCTGCAATCCACTTTCACAAAGCAAGCTACCTTTTCCAAGGTGATAAACAAAAGTATGAAACCAAATCGGTTTTGCTGTCTGTTCTCCTGGTATACTATCCTCTTGCTCAGAGGAAGAAATGTTTTCTTTGACCCTCGTAGAGCCACGCAGATTTTGCTGTTTTTGCTTTAATCTTATTAGATCCTTCTATCCCTCTCTTGTGCTATCAGGCCGGTGGATTGTTCCATGTGCTTCCAGAGTTTCTGCCGGGATTTCACTAGGTCACATTTTCTTATGATGAAATCCATTTGCTACTTGCTGACTCAAATCTCCCCACGTGACTTAATGCTCTTGGTTTTCATTATCTTCGCAGTGCACTGAAAAGGTCTACTTTGAAGTAAAATGCTTTAACATTGAAAATGTGTGCGAGGGACACTATAATAACAACATTAAAACTTTTTTTTTTTTAAAGATTTTATTTATTTATTTCACAGAGGGAGAGAGATCACAAGGAGGCAGAGAGGCAGGCAGACAGAGAGAGGGGGAAGCAGGCTCCCCGCCGAGCAGGGAGCCCGATGCGGGCCTCGATCCCAGGACCCTGAGATCATGACCTGAGCCGAAAGCAGAGGCTTTAACCTACTGAGCCACCCAGGCGCCCTAAAACTTTCTTGTCATTAAATAAACTAACCAGCAACTGAATGAGTTAAGGCAAAATTTCACCATCGATTCATAGAACCTCTGAACAACAACAGAAGAATTCTCTTTTGTTCCAGGCCACATCTCGGACTCTCTCCTGTGCTCTTCATCAGCTCTGATGGGTCTGACACAGAAACTGAGTTTTTGTCTTCATGTTGCTCAGCTACACGATTTATTCAGAAGCCCCAAAACTTGAGACTTCCTAAAGTAAATTACAGTTTTTTTAAGTTTAAAATAAATCTCTAAGAACTCTTCCTATATCCCTACTTCTTCTTCTTCTTTTATTTTATTTTTTTAGATTTTTATTTATTTGACAAAGAGAGAGACAGTGAGAGAGGGAACACAAGCCAGGGGGAGTGGGAGAGGGAGAACCAGGCTTCCTGCTGAGCAGGGAGCCCAATGCGGGGCTCGATCCCAGGACCCCGGGATCATGACTTGAACCGAAGGCAGATACTCAACAACTGAGCCACCCAGGCACCTCCAACTACTTTTTTCTAAAACTTAAACTTGTTATAGAACTTTTGAGGGCAACAACACAAGAGGACAGAATCAGCGGCCTTTTACCGAACAGTGTTGCTTGGTCCTTTGAATCCAAAATGTTGCTGTTACATATTTTTTAAAAATCTCAACTATTCCTTTAATGTATTTTGAAAAACAAAATAAATTAGGTACTGTGACTAAAAATGAATAAAGCAGTGTTACAAAGCAATGTATTTTTAGTCTATACACACTTCTTTCTCTTGAAAACCAATTTGTTTTAAAAAAATACAGCTGATCATTGAATAACACAAATTTGAAAGGCATGGTCAATGTATACACAGATTTTTTCTTTTTGGTAAATACAGTACATGACTGTAAATGTATCTTCTCTTCCTTATTATTTTAATAATATTTTTTCTGGCTAACTTTATTGGAAGAATAGACTATATAATACATATAACAGAACAATTATGTGCTAACTGTTTATGTTATTGGTATGGCTTCTGGTCAACAGTAGGCCCTTATTAGTTAAGTTTCAGGGGAGTCTAAAGTTACATGCTAATTTTCAACTGCATGGGGGAGGTAGGTACTCGTAATTCCTGTTTAAGGTTCAACTGTATTCTCAGAAGTGTGCAGTTAAGAAAGAAATGGCTGCAATTTGTAGTGAAAGCCAGGTCTACAGTCCCAAAATTAACTCTAGCACCCCTAGCAAATTCAGAAAGTGCTAATAAACTAAAGGGTCCCTTCTGATTTTCCCTGCTTTCTTCAATACAGTTTGAGTGTGTCAAGAAAACAGGTTCGAAACTCCAGGGGTGTCTGGGTGGCTCAGTTGGCTAGCATCTAACTCTTGATTTCGGCTTAGGTCATGATCTCAGGGTTATGAGATTGAGTCCTGTATTGGGCTCTGCACTGGGCATAGAGCCTGCTTATGATTCTCTCTCTCCCCAGCCCCTGCCTTTCTCTCTCTAAAAGGAAGGAAGGAAGGAAGGAGGGAGGGAGGGAGGGAGGGAAGAAGGAAGGGAGGAAGGGAGGGAGGGAAGGAGGGAGGGAAGAAGGAAAAGAAACTCCTATTCAAAACTCCTAGTTTTTAAAACGACAACATAACACAATAACTGATGAGCTGCATTGCAGAAGAGCCTCTCTTTTGTCAAAAGATTCACAATATTGGATTTAACAATAGGGTTTTTTTTTTTAAGATTTTATTTATTTATTTGACAGAGAGAGATTACAAGTAGGCAGAGAGGCAGGCAGAGAGACAGGGAGAGGAGGAAACAGGCTCCCCGCTGAGCAGAGAGCCCGATGCGGGGCTCGATCCCAGGACCCTGAGATCATGACCCGAGCCAAAGGCAGAGGCTTTAACCCACTGAGCCACCCAGGCACCCACAATAGGGTGTTTTTAAAAAGACTTTTAAAAATAGAGTTTAATTTATAATCACTTTTCTGAAAACATGATTTTATAGAACAAGGATTATGCAAATTTAGTGAACTAGCTCAAATACACTTATTTACATTTAGTCAGTAGATCACAGCATCTAATTCCTCTGCTCCTCCTGCTCTCTAATTTTGTCAACCCGAAAGACATTTTTCGGTTTAATCCACAGTTTTGAGGAACTACCTGGCATCACTTTAAGATGCATATCAAAGCTCCCACGTGGACAGTAATTTGCTTCAGACTGATAAGGCCTATACAGACGGCAGGTGGAAAAAGTGCCAATGAGAAAGTTCAAAGAGCACTAGTGTCATTCCAGAGGTCTCCAGGCACCTGCAGCACAGGCTTCCATAAGCAACTGTCACACTTACACTGACTCTTTGGAAGAGAGAGATCTTCTTTATGAAGGGAACTTAACTTATATCTGAATGTGAAATTAGAGCCGAGATCCTGACGCCAAGGCTCAGACCACTGCAGTAAACTGCTGTTGCCTGGTCAAAGAAATAATCTATGCAACTGAACATTAAGTAAGCAAAAAAGAAATTAAAAGAGGAAAATACAAATGGTATTCATTTAAATTTTCTCTAGCATACTCAAATCATGTTTACTTAAAGTAAAATATTTTTTAGGGATGTCTGGGTGGCTCAGTTGGTTAAACAAATGACCCTTGGTTTCCACTCAGGTCTTGATCTCATGGGTTGTGAGATCAAGCCCCGTGTCGGGCTCTGAGCTCAGTGGGAGTTTGCTGGGATGTTCTCTCCCTCTGCCCCTTCCCCCACTCACACACACTCTCTCTCTCAAATAAATTTTTAAAAAAATATATATTTTAAAAGGCATCTTTGAGGGGCACCTGGGTGGCTTGGTTATGTATCCAACTCTTGATTTGGGCTCAGGTCATGGTCTCAGGGTCGTGAGATGGAGTCCCAAATTGAGCTCCATGCTCAGTGGGGAGTCTGCTTGAGACACTCTCTCTCCCTCTCCCCCTCCTCCCCATATGTATGCTCTCTCAAACAAATAAATAAATCATAAATAAATAAATGGCATCTTTGCATAATAAAATAAATGGACATAGTATTTCAGTTCAGGGTTTGTCAAGGGATATAAGCCTATAAGGTCACTTCTTTCTCCAAAGGCAGACACATCTGGAGAATCCAGACGCTTGGCAGACAAATATAGTTCCATTACAAACAAAAGTTATTTTAAGAATAAGGCATGCAATTGCACAGTTTGCTAAAATACATGATAAACAATGAAATTATTACATGATACCATAGACTACAATTTGGTGTTGTTTTGGATAGTTATCAGTTAACTATCTAGCTAGGAATATTAATCTTTGGCATACCTGACCAATAAAATTACAAATTTAGGCTGTAGCAAAATATAAAAATGTCAGAATCTTGACCAAGACAGTAGACCACTTATAACAACATAAAGATCCGTGCTAACTCTAAATCTGCGGCAGCAGAAGAAAGGATAAAAACCAGTTTGTCACTTTGCCAACAAGTAAGTGACTTGTCTTATGCAAAGCCCATATATACGCGTGGATACACAGAATAAAACACAAAATGAAAACCATGTGCAAAACTGCTATCTTAGTTACTAATATCACAGGAATGAAGAAACAGAAAGAGTCCTGTCAGCAACAGACCAGTTCAAACTTGTACTAGATTTTCCTGCCTGTAGCCTAGTTCTCGCCTATACTTTCCACAGGCTTTTGATGAGTAGGCCCATTATTTCAATCAGGCAAGTTTCATCAGACAGGCTCAAAATATCCCCTCTAGAGCCCCCACCTGAAGCTGTCTAGGGTAGTAACTGGTCTTTCCAATATGGCCACTTGGGACAGTAATGTGGCTGTGGTGGGCATGTTCCCTGGACTGACGTCAGTGTTCAGGGCCAGGGATCTCTGGATATACTCACCACATACAGACAACACCCACTGGTTGTAAAGGACTCGCAATAACCACTACTGTGAGATGCCTGTAAAGTCTTCCCAATTATAGGTATACTCTAAGATGCCCACCCATCCCAACCCCTTTCTACTACTCATCAGTTGTTTGCCTCATGAATATGGATTTATTAGAGCAAAAGAGTCAGTTTGGGGCTGAAATAAGCATTTAGCACAACACATGGACCAACAAATACTCATCACAGCACTCGCTGCTACCACAGCTCTGCCTCCCGAATCGGAAATGGAGCAGAGCTGGAGCGAGAATCCAGGGCTTCCCCCGTCCCTCCTCATCTCCCGGTTCTAGAACAAATTAAAAAATACTAGAGTGCGTCACATGAGTAAAGATGAATATTGTTCAGCACTTCTGTTTCAGCTGTGTGTTTGTGAGAAATGTGCAAATGGGTATGGTCACAGCGGAAAATCCATTTCTTATGGTGGACCACGTTCAAGAGTTTGGAAAACACTCCCTAAACTACTTGGCCTCACCCAAAATTACAGTTTGAATCTTCTGGTGTCAATAGTGGGAACAGGGAAGGTGGGTGAAAGAGTGCAGTGTAGCAGTATAGTGCAATCCAGCATGATTACGGTAAACACTACAATGTCAATACAGTGTGCAGTACTTGGCAGTTCAGAATCACATATGTTACACTTATGTAATGCATTCTAGTTTTTAAGCACTGTGGTCCTTACCAAAAATCTTAAATGTTTGGAGGTCACAAAACATACCTTCTCTGAGTGTTGAGTTTTAGAAGTTCTTTATATATTTTGGACACTAAGCCTTTATCAGATACGTCATTTGCAAATATCTTCTCCCATTCTGTAGATTGCCTATTAGTTTTGCTAATTGTTTCCCTTGCTTGCAGAAGCTTTTTGTTTTGGTAAAGTCCTAATAAGTTTATTTTTGCTTTTGTTTTCCTTGTCTTGGGAGGCATCTAGAAAGAAGCTGCTATGGCCAATGTCAAAGAAGTTACTTCCTCTGCTCTCTTCTGGGATTTTTATGGTGTCAGGTCTCACATTTAGGTCTTTAATCCATTTTGAAATTATCTTTGTGTATGTTGGTGGGAATGCAAACTGGTGCAGCCACTGTGGAAAACAGCATAGAGGCTCCTCAAAAACAGAACTAAAAATAGTTCCTTAAAAATAGAACTACTCTGAGATCCAGCATTTGCACTACTTAGTATTTATCCAGAGAATACAAAAATACTAATTCAAAGGGATACATGCACCCTGATGTTTATAGCAGCATTATCTACAATAGCCAGACTGTGGAAACAGCCCAAGTGTCCATCAACTGATGAATGGATAAAGAAAATTGTGTGTGTGTGTGTGTGTGTGTGATGCACCTACCACACTGCAATATTACTCAGCCATAAAAAAGAATGAAATTTTGTTATTTGCAATGACACGGATGGAGCTAGAAGGTTTTATGCTAAGCAAAATAAGTCAGAGAAAGACAAATACTATAGAATTTCGCTCATGTGGAATTTTAGAAACAAAACAAACAACCAAAGGGAAAAAAAAGAGAGGCAAACCAAGAAAAAGACTCTTAACTATAGAGAGCAAACTGATGGTTACGGGAGGGGAGGTGGGATAAGGGAAATGGGTGATGGGGAGTAAGAAGAGCACTTGTGACGGGCCCGGGGTGATGTATGGGAGTGCTGAATCACTGTGCTGTGTACCTGAAACTAATATAACACTGTATGTTAACTAATTGGAAATTTAAATAAAAATTTAAAAAATAAATAAAAAACCCATACTAGAATTCTTAACTTTATGTAGTCTGAATTTCCCACTTCACAGATAATGAAACTGAGGCTGAGAACGTGTGACCTGCCTGAAGTCACAAAGCTAATGTGTGACAAAACCAGAACCTTTGTCATTTATATTTTTACTTTAAATATGTTACTTGGCATTCACACTCCGGTTACCTGCTATTATATGGTAGTAATGGTTAAGTATTAAGTATAAATAAAGTTAATAGACTGATTTAGGAAGTTGTTACTGAAAAATCAGAAAATGCTATGAAAGACACTAAAAATTCAACTGAATATAGTATCATTCAACTCTTAATTTGAGTGATCCTAAGAACATGACAATGTAGCCAGTATGTTGGTCAATACGATAATACCATCTGTTCAAAGATCTTTAGAGTTAGGAATCCATGATGTAACTTTTTTTTTTTTTAAGATTTTATTTATTTCAGAGAGAGAGAATGAGAGAAAGAGAGAGAAAAAGAGAGAGCATGAGGGGAGGAGGGTCAGAGGGAAAAGCAGACTCCCTGCTGAGCAGGGAGCCCAATGCGGGACTTGATCCTGGGACTCAGGATCATGACCTGGGCCAAAGGCAGTCGCTTAACCAACTGAGCCATATCTTTAGACCTAAATGCAATGCACATGACAGTCAAGATATAACCTTTGGGGCTTAAGTAATGCAAATTGTGTTAAGCAGACAAGAAATTAGCTGAGGAAACACTTGGACATGGGTTATGTGTCCACTCTTTGGGATACGGTGTCATTGAAAAGGCACTGTATATAGCTCTGGTGTGTCTTACTACCTGGAAAAACTGAATTAAGAAGGAAAATGTTTGAGAATAAATACTATGCTACTAATAATGGTGTTGAAGAATCTGAGCATATTTGCTATTTTGGGTACTTACAATGTTTGATTGAACTGGGTCCATTAGAAAAATAAACAGATCACTCATGATTTCATCTGTCACCTTAATAAACATTCAACCTTCAGTCCATGAACGTGGCAAATCTCTCCATTGTTTAAGTCTCTGAAGAATGCCTTGTAGTAGATGTAAGGTCTGTGTCTAGATTTAGATTTTTTTTGCATTTGGGTGTTAGCTGTTACAGCATCATTTGCTGTAAAGACTGTCCTGGGTGGCTTGGTCCATTAAGCATCTGCCTTTGGCTCAGGTCATGATCCAGGGGTACTGGAATCCAGTCTCACATCGGGCTCCTTGCTCAACCGGGAGCTTGCTTCTCTCTTTGCCTGCCGCGTCCCCCGCTTGTGCTCTCTCGCTGACAAATAAATAACATATTTAAAAAAAAAAAAGACCGTAACTTCTTATATTCTCTATATCAAAACACACTCTCCAGATTCACCAAATATAAAAGCCAGATTTCCAAAGAGACTGGTTCTCTCTCCACCTGGCTACACATCCCAGGACCACCATCTTTACTGGCAACAAAGAATATATGTTTACTAAGTATCCATCAATCAGTATCAAAGTAGGCAGGTCAACCTCAAAGTCAGCTTAATTCTATACCTATAATAATTAAGAAAGACACTGTCCATTTAATTATAAGTTACCACTGTGGCACATTCTTAGGGGCCCTTGGAAGTTATGGTAATTCTGCTTTCTTATTATGTATTATTTCCCAGTGATCAGGGTGACACTGCGGCTAAAGTAGGCCCTTTTGAGGGACCATGAACACAGTATTCAGGAAGTGATACCAGGCTTGGAGAAACCAGGCAAGCAAATACAGGTCAGAGCTCTTTCTCAACCTGATTATTTCACACACAGAGTGGGACTTGCTTTTTCCATAAGCATATGTGACAGAGACTCAAAGGATAGAAAAACTGCCAGGGAACCATGCCAGCAAGAAAGAAGAATGGAGTAAAGAGATAAATGAAACAACATAAAATAACAGACTGGAGCCTTGGAACTTCAGGGGATCAAACCAGAAGAAAGCTCTTTACACTTGGAGTTTCATTAACTGGCTGGGAAGCGGTAAAGTGTCCCAGAAATTCTCTAACCTGGGTAAATGCATAAAGCACTAAGACAAAATTAGGTGCCATTATTTTTACAGCAAATTTAAATTCAATATCCTTACTAATATTATGACTTAGACAAATTAAGAAATTTCTTACAAACATTTCACATTATGTACAGAAAAGAGGGAGTGAAATCTAGACTAATCTGTGGTAAAATGACTATACTGCTCCAATTATCAGTAGAGACAGAAATAAAGACCATTCTAATTAGCTCCTTTAAAATCAATACTAAAAATCGGTACTTATAAAAATGAGAGCAATATTTGAGCTAAAATTATTTTAAAACTCTGATTAAAAGCAAGTATTCGCTGGTATGTTTCCCAATAAATGATATCTGAGGAGGTCAACGACAAAACGTTTCGTCATGTTCTGAGGATCAACTGAGGTCAGCCAGGAGGAACCACAGGATGGTACCTGGGAAATGACATACGCTCGGTGAAGTTGTCCCTTGTTATAAATTTGGAAGCAAAAGGATTTTACTACCAACAATAAATAGTACAACACCTGTATAACATTAAGAGTCAAATCAAATGATAATTTATCATGGTTCTAAAACCAACTCCAAAACATCTGGTTTACTCTGTCAATGATGCTTATAAATATCCGTGTTGGACACAGGCTATCACCCAACTCCTGGCATTTGTCCGCTGAGCCCCCAAATCAGTGGTCAAGTAGTTTTTTTACCTTATAGTAAGGAAGAAGCAACACAGAGCATTTAGTAAAAACAACAACAAAAAGTGTGAAGGATGATTCCTGCTCTGTTTTTTAAAAAATGTACACAGATGTATGAAGAGAAAAAAAGGTCAGATGGAGACCATAAAAACACTGACAGTGACTGCTGCTGTACAGAGAGATGACAGGGCCATTTCAATTTCTTACCTGTGGTTTTATGCACTTGGATAAATCTACTACTACCGTTCGCAGTAAACATTTTAAAAAGATAATTTAAAACAAGAAAAGCAAACTCTAACGGTGATGAAGAATTTTTGAATTCTATACATATCCAACTATCAATTTAAGAAGCAATCTAACAGATTTTTACTCAAAACTCAGGTGAGAAACTTCTAAAACCCCTTCGTTAGAGTCAGCAGAGGTCCTGAATTCAAAAACAAAAGACCGATGCATGATCAAAGGGACGTCTTTAGAATTTTTCAAGTTGCTTCTGTTTGTCAGCCAGCCCCCCACCCCCCAATACATTAAAGCAATAAATACAACAGGTTTTTACCATTCGGCAGACTTCCTAGTTAAGCAAATAACCATATAATCCAAACCTCCAAAATGTGGCGGGTGGGGGAGGGGGAGGCTGAAGGCAGGGAGGAATAGGATTTCCAGAGGCTTACATCAATTCAGATAGAGGGAAATGTAATTTTTCTTACAAGTGGCCCCGATGCACCTTGTAGCCAAGCTTTGTTTTACAGGGACGTGTGGCGATCGGCTGTGCCTTCTGCAGAGCAATTTAACTACTGAACAGCTGGGAGAAGAAACAAGATTTAGGGGCGCGGGGGGGGAAGCACCACGCCGACTAACAATGGTGTCCATACTAAGCTCTGTATTTTGTCTGAGTCAGAGTTTGGGTCACGTAAGAGTAAAACTGGCCCAAGAGAAGAGAACAGTTTCTCACAGATTGCCATTTAAATCTCAAATGACCATGTTTCACAGCATGCTCAATACATTCCAGCGTGTAACTGCATTTTAATTTCCTAAAACCACAGGATAGAAGTCTGATTTCAAATAGTGTCTGGACTGTGATATTCAATACTGACAGAACTGTATGGTGTTCTCTTGAAAGATTCAGCATACAGAAAAGGATCTTCCTTTTCTTTGAAGCACTATTCTTGGAGAAATTTACTCCTCTTTTGTAAATGAATTCTAAACAATGAATATTAAGAGCTAAAGCTTGTGCCTGAAGAAAGGTAATTTAAGAGACTACAGGAGGGGGGCCTGCTATATACTCTTCGCTCACCACGGGGTCACCCCATCGAAACAAGACTTCAGATTTTGCCATGAAATGCTCATTTGTGCTTACTTTGGAAAATGAATTTAGAACCTATTAACATGAATGAATCTTTACTTGACTGTCCATTCAGTGCATGGAAAGTATTCCGTTACCTTTTCAACTCTACAGAACAGGGAGAGCCTGTGATGGCCTTAATTTCCAGGTATTATATAAAAGAGGGAACCCTTAAAACAGATCAAAAAGGAAAGAAAAAGGGGAAGGTGAAACTGTGTCTTAAGTCTGGAAATCGGAAACCAATTCATGATCATATTGTTTAGTTGGAAGGAACTTACACATTTTTGTATGTGAACGTGAAATAATACAATGAAGATGGTGAGCAGTTTTCACTGTAAGGGTGGCTCTGAGCCACCCTTGAGAAAATTTGCTAAAAGGGAAAAAAAATCTTTTTTGAAGGGACAGTGGATTAAGCATATGCTTTCCTCTAAACTACTTACTATTTTTGCTTTTCCCTTTGAGCTTGACTCAAATACTAATGGACGAATTCAACAGGTCTGTTTTTAAGCAACACATCTGTTTGATGAGTCTGGTGTAATTTTACTTAGAAAGAAAGAATGAAATTCTGATTAACAACTGAAGGTGCAAGAACTGTAAAGCCATGGTTGTTCTATGAAGCTAAATATCTAGGAAACCTGGGGGGTTGGGACCCTACGGTGCCTAGCCTATGAGTCAGACATCTTTGTTAGATTCTAAGCCAATATCATGTGTCAGAAGTGCCCCCTCTTGATTTTATAACACCTTTTCAAGGAGATACCAAAATACAATGGAACACAAACCAATATTTTTATAAGAAAAATCCAGATTTGTGGGGGAAAAAATGCACATCCTAGAACAAATTATTGCTTTTCTTGTCCCTTCTGTTTTCCTATTTGATTTTTCCATTTACTCCCTTCCCCTCCTCCAGCCTTTTCACTTCTCTTTTCTAATTTTTCCAAGCTCAGACGACTAGACAAAAATATTTTATTCTTAGTTGTGCATCAGGCAACCTCCTCAGGTGGGTTGGGAGGACCGAGAACTCAGGAAGCACACAGGGGAGCACCCAGGAACTTCAGTCTGAGGAAAAACATGCCTGGGAACTTGATGCAATCCACCACGAGGGCACCGCAGCTCACCCATGAAGAACAAAGCCCCAGCGGAACGCAGGGAAGGTGAGGAGGGCCGTGTAAAGGGGTACTGCTGTCAACTGACGGGGGTCTAGACAAAAGGGAGGTGAGCAGAACTGCACATTTTTTTGGAGACAGGAATCAGACCAAATAAAGGCAGACACAGACGAAAGCCTGTGGTACAGTATACGGGACACCGCGTGCTCATCTGCCTAGCAACCCCCAACTCAGCAATAATACGGGGCTATTCTCACGCTTGTCTTACTTTAATCCTCACTAAAGCTCAATAAGGTAGGTTCTATTATTATCTTAATTTTGAAGGCCAGGAATCTGAGGCCAGGAAGATGATGAAATTGCCTAAGGGCACACAATTTACAGGCTGATGATGAACCAGGATGCAAATGCAGGAAGTCTGACCCCAGGGCTCTACTTTCAGTGTCGGTGTCTACTGCTAGTGCACACAGTGTCCAAATGGGGAATACCAAGGAGATCAAACATGGCTAGGGCTCTACTGCGCAGGAGGTGGAAGAAGGGACAAAAAGGAGAAGCGCCAGAGAAGTATGAAGACAGTCAACAAAGTATTGTCTCTCTCTCTCTCTCTCTCTCTCTCTCACACACACACACACACACACACACACACACACACGAAGAATAAGAAAGTATTTTCACAAAACCCATCCCAGCCTGTTGGCCCTCAGAAAACCATTCCACAACTTTATTCGGTCTAACTGGTCAGTATTTCTATCTTCTTTGCCTTAGCTAAACAATCTAGCGAGTGATTTCTATGCACTGTGATAGCTGTAAAGAGGAATGGAAAGTGGGATCAGCCCTCAAAGCATATAACAACTAGGAACAGAAGAAGATAGGTTAGTAGGGACATTCTGGATTTATCTCCAAAAGTAAGAGTGTTGTATGCATGCACATGTGTTATCTCCCTGCTGTATGCAGACACACACACACGCATATGCACACACTCATGCACATTCTACAAAAGATAAAAAGCTACCTGGACCCTATGAAGAGCCAAAGCCACACACATGGAACCTAAAAACATTGCCAATGATTTCCGGCAGAGCTCTGCTCTGAACATACCTGCTTCTGGGTCCTGGTTGAAACGGCAGTACTTGGAGTTCTCAAGCGACGACAGGCACTGCTCAATGGGCACCCAAACATATGTCTCAGGACACAACAAATCAGAAGGTCTATACTGACCCTAAAGAAAAGTGAAGGAAAAAAAAAACCCACAGGCATTACAAACACAGTAACTTCCTGGTCACAAGGCTCCAGAGTTCCAGGAAAGGTTTTAATCACCAATTTAAACAAAGTCAACCAGAAACAGCTTTCCTATAAATACTAAGCGACTCTACAAACTGCTTTCCCATCTCAAGAATGCACATTTGATTCAAAAGCTCTCTAAACGTAATGTATCACTATTTGTGACGCCTCTATTGATCTGGAAGATTCGACTTTCTACTTTCTTTTTGAAGAAATATTTAATATATGATTCTTGCTTAGCTGACTGCAGAGAATACCCAGTTTTGAAATCAAAGTGAAATGTCTTTTCACATATGACAGCATTACAGTTTACATCTGGAGCAAACTTCTTTTCCAAAATGGTATTTCAGGATGGTTTCATTTGTAGGCTCAGTTGATAATACTCATTCCATGCTAATGTATTTAAAAGTACCGTTTTGTCAAGAAATTTACATGAACAATCTGAACTGGTAAATGTAAATAAAGAGAAGTTTAAAAAACATTACAGAAATTTTAGGGAAACTTCTATGATAATAATCCTCTCAGGTTTCTTCAAAAACGCCATTTTAGCAAAAATGACTTATACATTTATAACCCAATTATGTACCCTAAATCTAAAACAAAGACTATACACTAGATGCTGAAGGGAAAACCTCATTTGCCTACAGGTAATGTGCTAGACAATCAACAGGGGATGGTCCTCATGTTATGGGAAATCATTCAGTGAAAATTTTCAGAAGTATCAAAGTTAATTAAAATTCCAAATACCTCTTCTCTAAAATTCTGAAATTCAAAATTCATTACGGAGATTAAAATCCAGTAGAGTTTTCCAACTCTGTTCGTACAACCCATAGTAAGAAATACACTTACATGACAACCTAGCAAACAGATATGTAAATACAGAATGAGAAACAAACCTTTTACTGTAAAATGTTTACCCATGTTATGTAATCTTTTATTTCCTATCCTACTCTATTTTGTGTTTTAATGACGGTCTTGAACCATAAATACTGCTTTTACAAACAGCAAGTGGGTCACAACCTCAGAGTTTGAAAAACACGATCTGGCACAAAACCCTTCACAAAGAACACTGCCGCTACAGACCCAGCCCCGTCACACACCTTTTTATCAGACAGGCACTCTCTCACCTGCTTGCTAGGTGCAGGTCACTATATGAAGCCTCACTCAGAGATATACAAGGAACACCCCCCCCCCAAGCACTGGATGCATCCAGAAGTCCACAAGCGAACGGGAGAGAGCATACACGAAGAAAGTATATGCGAACCAGCTCCTGCTGGAGAGGCTGGGAGAGAGGTCAAGGGCGATGGGGAGTTTTACTGGGGATTTAACAGATGACTGGAGTTAAGTCTAGGGCAGGATGAAAAGGAATGAGAACAATCTAGGTGAAGGGAACAGGATAAACGAGGACGCAGAGTGGGGCCTGGTATGCAATCACCCTGAGGAACAGGAAACAGCAGGGCACTGCAGAAATGGAAAGGTAGGCTGCGACAGATTCTGTGAGCCCTCAAGATTCATGTTTCGGGGTATATTCTAGATGAAATGGGAATGCGTGCTAAGAGAGAATGCGTGACAAGAGGGAGACTAGAACTCAGGTGCCTGACCCGGACCTTCCCAGACTGTTCACAGCATTGCTGACGCCTCGCGGCCCTGGAGCAGGAAAGGCCATCGTAAGGGGAAGCTCCAGGTGGTCCACATACTCATCCAACGTGAAAAT
Organism: Ailurus styani; assembly: GCA_002007465.1. Lineage (NCBI taxonomy): Eukaryota > Metazoa > Chordata > Mammalia > Carnivora > Ailuridae > Ailurus > Ailurus styani. The sequence continues at coordinate 9,349,313 of LNAC01000001.1, read as the reverse complement.
TCCTAACACAGGATTCTTAGAGATGAATTCCTAATTAAGTAGGTGCAATAAAGCCTGATATTCAAAGATATCTATCTTATCGAAAGCAATGTCATTCTCTCCATTAATTCAGAAATTGTTTTATTGATGGAAAGTGGCAGCATGAGGTCATGCTGACCATGTTAACAAAGCTGAAAAAGTAGCAGTCTAAAGTAATGAGTCTAAATCCTTTTTTTTAGTAATGGGTCTAAATCGTTTTGGGTCACAGACCATTTTGAAATCTGTTGAGGGGAAAAAAAGCTGAACATAATAGCTAAAGATGTAAAACTTCTACAGAGAAAAAAAGGACTAAACTTTCTTCACCTTGGAGTACACGAAGAATTTCTTAGTGTACAAAAAAGCATTAACCATAACAAAAAAACAACAAACAACTGATGAACTGGACTTCATGGAAATTATATACTGTATTCAAAAAATTATTAAGAAAATAAATAGGCAAGCCAAAGACTAAGCGAAAATATTAACAAAACATACACTGGAAAACAAATGTGTATCCAAAACACAGAAAAAAACTTAACAACTCAAGAATAAAAAAATCCGTTTTTTAAAAAGGCACCAAATAGAGATGAATGCCTAATAATCACCTGAAAATAGATTCAACATCAGTTGTCAGAAATGCCAATTAAAACCATAACATATCACTGCACACCCACCAGAATAGCTAACATTAAAAAGACCGAATAACAAGTTCTGGCAAGGATCTGGACTATGTTCAACAGGGATACAGAGGGTTTAAAATGGTATAACCATTTGGGAAAATATATTCTTGGACACTTATCATTTGTGAATATGTCTAGGATAAATTCCTTGAAATAGAATTGATGCGTATAAGGGTGATTATGTTTTACAGCACAAAACTATTTTCCATAGAAGTTGTGCCATTTTACATCTCCATTAGCAACATATGGACACAAGTGTTCATTTCCCCACATACTTAGCAACACAGCGTACAATTGAAACTTCCAATCTCTGCCAATCTGAGAAATGGCATTTCATTGTGGCTTTAATTTGCATCACAAAGCTTTCCATACATTTAAAGCAATTTGTATTTCCTTTCCCATAATGTTGGCCCACTGTTGTTAGATTTCTGCTTTTATTATTTGAAAAACTCTTTATATATTAAGGAAATTCATCCTTAGTTTGCAAAATAAGTTTTACCCCCCTAGTTTCTAGGTCTTTTGACTATCCCATTTTCTTTCACCGGGTAGAAATCTGATAAGTGGTCAAATTCATCGTCTTTAAAAACAGTGTCTGAGTTTTGCAATGTAATTTTTAAAAGTCACTATCACTCAAATACTATAAAAACATTCATTTTTTTTTCTAGTACCTTTATGGTTTCATAATTTTACATTTACATTTATGCTCCATCTGGAATTTATTTTGGTGTAAGATATAAGAAAAGGATCTAACCTAATTTCTTTCAGATGTTTACCAAGTGGCCTCAATATCATTTTAGGACCGTGGTTTCCCCCACTGATTTAAATGTCTTTCTGATAACTTACTAAATTTCTACATACATTTAGATCTCTTTCAACACTTCCTATTCATTTTGATATACTGACCTGTCTATTCATGTGCCAGGGCCACACGGTTTTAACTGCTGAAGCTTGATACTGTATTTTAGTATCTAGTAGATCTAACCATCTCCCTAACATTGCTCTTCATTTGCAGAATTTTCTGGCTCTTCCTGCTTAATTTTTCTAAAACTCTGTACTTGGGGGGTACCTGGCTGGCTCAGTCAGCATATAACTCTTGATCTCAGGGTTGTGAATTTGAGCCTCACGATGTGTGTAGACATTACTTACATAAAATCTTAAAAAACAAAATAAAATTCTGTACTTAACACAAAAATGTTACCATTATGAACAGTGAAACAGTAATAAAAATGATATGGTGTATTTTGTCTACTGTGATGGCAGGACAGAAAAGCAGAGAATCCCAACAATGTTAGTAAAAATATATGTATCATCTTAAGTTAAAAAGAAAAAACCCAAACATACAAACGACACCATTTCCTAATTTAAGGTAGAAATGAATGATGACTGGCTAAGATGCACAGATCAAATATTGGGGGGCAGGGTGGGGAGGTGCGGTCAGGCATCACCTTAGACGTCTTTAAAGGTGAAAACAAATTCCATGCAGCTATGCAAATTCATCCACAGACACCTGAACCAAGTGCCTGGATTTAACAATGATGCTGACATTCAAAAATATTCAGTCACTGAACAGGAAATGAATCCTCACTATGGGACAGACACTAGATGCTGGGAATAAAACGATGAACAAATAAATGCATGCCTCTAGACAATTCACAATCTACTGCCAGTGACAGACCTGGACAAAGATGAAATGAACATAAGAACATAGCAAGGGGGTGTCTTGGTGGCTCAGTCAGTTAAGTGTCCAACACCTGATTTCAGCTCAGGTCATGATCTCAGGGCCGTGACATCGAGTCCCACATTGGGCTCAGGTGCTGGGGGTGGACACTGCTTGAGATTCTTTCTCCCTCTACCCTGCCCCCTCCCTCCCTCACCCTCAGTCCCATTCTTAAAAAAAAAAAAAAAAAAAGAATACAGCAAGTATAATGTGTACAGTGGTTCAAAGTCCCTAAATTTTCACAACATTCTTCTTAGGTCATACTTCTTCATAACAGTGGGTTAGAGATTTTCTTTTTAACTCTTTAAGTACAATTCATTTATTTCACTGTAAAGTCACAAATGTATACATTTTAACTTCTGCTCATCATCTGAAATCAAGTTCTGAAGGTTAGGTTAAAACGTTATTTTTCTCTTGGGTGGCTCAGATGGTTAAGTGTCTGCCTTCTGCTCAGGTCATTATCTCAAGGTCCTGGGATTGAGTCCCATGTTGGGCTCCCAGCTCAAGGAGGAGTCTGCTTCTCCCTCTCCCTCTGCCTCCCCCTCCCCTGCTAGTGCTGTCTCTGTCTCTCTCTCTCAAATGAATAAAACAAAAAAACATTACGTTTCTCCAAACTACAGGCTTATCTCAGTGCTTCACATCAAATATTTTCTCACGCCACCAAAGAATACAAAGGGTTTTATGAAATAAACCACTCTGAAATGTTATGCTTTCTAACATTCTAACATTAGCTGGTTGAGCCTTAAGAGACCAAAGTGCTTACAGCTCAATTTAGAGTTGCCACCACACAAATGAAAAACACAGGGGCTTGAAATCTACCCTGCCTTTGCAGCCAATGTAAGAAAATGAGGAATGTCTGTGTTAAGAATGTAATTACTTAAGGATTTGGACATACTTTCCCGTAGTCAGAAGAAAAAATATTTAATCAACCTCTAAGTACATTCATTCATACTGGAACAATGAGGTAAAAGCAGATTAATTCTTTCCTAGGGTTCTGACTCTTTGTAAATAAGAAAATCAGAGTTACCACAGATTTCTCAAGTACTCAAAATTCTGAAAATGTAATTGGTCTGACAGGGCTTATCTCACAATTTTTTTGAGCGTTCTTGCAAACTGGATGTACAATTTTAGAAGATGAGCTCCCGACTCACCACACAGCATCTCAAAACCACCGCCCAACAAGGATGGCGCCCCACAACACGTTACGAAGCAAAGGCACCTATTTCAAGGGGGCAGGCGCCAGGGGAGGATGATGCAGCTCCAGGTTAAGAAGGCTGGGAAAGGCAAAAGCCATCTTGTAAAAAGCCTAAAATTAGAAGACGGAATGTCTATTCCTCATTATTAATTACATGTTTCTGGGGAGGGATAACCACTCCATTCAAAGTCATCAAAGGGAAATAAGTTCAGCCACCTCTGTGATCTACGGCTTCATCAACTATTGTAAGTTCTGTAGCTGTTCACAAACTGTTTTGGACTGGAAAATGAGAGCAAAAACAAAAAACAAACTAAGTGTCTCTATTTTTTCAGTCGTCAAAGAAGAGGGAATGTTTTGCTCAGAGTGCTCAGCAGTATTCAGTTCAAAGATTTTAGGGTGCCTGGGTGGCTCAGTGGAGCCTCTGCCTTCGGCTCAGGTCGTGATCTCAGGGTCCTGGGATCAAGCCCCGCATCGGGCTCTCTGCTCAGCAAGGAGCCTGCTTCCTCCTCTCTCTGCCTGCCTCTCTGCCTACTTGTGATCTCTCTCTCTCTGTCAAATAAATAAAATCTTTAAAAAAAATATTTTATTCCCCGATTTCATTTTGTTTAAAGAAAACCACTTAGACTACTTGTAAAACCCAAATTATACTTATACCCCCACCAAAAAAAATAGAAAAAATTAAATTATGGTCATATTTCCATCAACTTTACTAGGTTGTCATAGATTGAAATTCAAGGAAATTCCAAAGTTAAATCTAAAACAGGAGGGGAAAAAAACGAGCTAAATACATTTCCTGCTCTATTTCTATTAAAAATAACTGCTTCTTCTAGAAGCGGAGATCATACAAATTTTGGTTTTTGGTCAATGGAATGAAGAGGAATTCCTTTCACTTGCATGTTTTAGACCATAATTTGAAGAACATTTCTACTTTTCTACATCTACTTTTCTACCCTATAAAAAATCACAAAATAAACTATATGGAGATTAGCTTAGTTTAGCAAAATATATTAATCAAACTGCAACCTAAAAATTACATTCATTTTGCTAACCAGAGGTTAAAAATATGGTGCCTTCACTTTTTTTTTTTTTTTTTAATTTTATTTTTATTATTTGCCCAAGGGGTACAGGTCTGTGAATCATCAGGCTTACATCTTTCACAGCATTCACCAAAGCACAAACCCTCCCCAATGTCCATAACCCATCCACCCTATCCCTACCCTCCCACCCCCCAGTAACCCTCAGTTTGTTTTATGAGATTAGAAGTCTCTTATGGTTTGTCTCCTTCCCCATCCCATCTTGTTTCATTATTTTTCCCTCCCTACCCCCCACAACCCCCCACCCTGCCCCTCAAGTTCCTCATATCAGAGAGATCATATGATAATTGTCTTTCTCTGATTGACTTATTTCGCTCAGCATAATACCCTCCAGTTCCATCCATGTCGTTGCGAATGGCAAGATTTCGTTTCTTTTGATAGCTGCATAGTATTCCATTGTATATATATACCACATCTTCTTTATCCATTCATCTGTTGATGGACATCTAGGTTCTTTCCATAGTTTGGCTATTGTGGACATTGCTGCTATAAACATTCGGGTGCACGTGCCCCTGAGGATCACTACCTTTGTGTCTTTAGGATAAATACCCAGTAGTGCGATTGCTGGGTCGTAGGGTAGCTCCATTTTCAACTTTTTGAGGAATCTCCATACTGTTTTCCAGAGTGGCTGCACCAGTTTGCATTCCCACCAACAGTGTAGGAGGGTTCCCCTTTCTCCGCAACCTCGCCAACATCTGTCATTTCCTGACTTGTTGATTTTAGCCATTCTGACTGGTGTAAGGTGGTATCTCGCTGTGGTTTTAATTTGTATTTCTCTGATGCCGAGTGATGTTGAGCACTTTCTCATGTGTCTGTTGGCCATTTGGATGTCTTCTTTGGAGAAATGTCTGTTCATGTCTTCTGCCCATTTCTTGACTGGGTTATTTGTTTTATGGGTGTTGAGTTTGAGAAGCTCTTTATAGATTTTGGATACTAGCCCTTTATCTGATATGTCATTTGCAAATATCTTCTCCCATTCTGTCAGTTGTCTTTTGGTTTTGTTGACTGTTTCCTTTGCTGTGCAAAAGCTTTTAATCTTGATGAAGTCCCAATAGTTCATTTTTGCCCTTGCTTCCCTTGCCTTTGGTGAGGTTCCTAGGAAGAAGTTGCTGCGGTTGAGGTCGAAGAGGTTGCTGCCTGTGTTCTCCTCGAGGATTTTGATGGATTCCTTTCTCACATTGAGGTCTTTTATCCATTTTGAGTCTATTTTTGTGTGTGGTGTCAGGAAATGATCCAGTTTCATTTTTCTGCATGTGGCTGACCAGTTTTCCCAACACCATTTGTTGAAGAGACTGTCTTTTTCCCACTGGACATTCTTTCCTGCTTTGTCGAAGATTAGTTGACCATAGAGTTGAGGGTCCATTTTTGGGTTCTCTATTCTGTTCCACTGGTCTATGTGTCTGTTTTTGTGCCAGTACCATACTGTCTTGATGATGACGGCTTTGTAATAGAGCTTGAAATCTGGAATTGTGATGCCGCCAACTTTGCTTTTTTTTTTCAACATTCCTTTGGCTATTCGGGGTCTTTTCTGGTTCCATATAAATTTTAGGATTATTTGTTCCATTTCTTTGAAGTAAATTGCTGGTATTTTGATGGGGATTGCATTAAATGTGTAGATTGCTCTAGGTAGCATAGACATTTTCACAATATTTATTCTACCCATCCATGAGCATGGAATGTTTTTCCACTTCTTTGTGTCTTCCTCAATTTCTTTCATGAGTACTTTATAGTTTTCTGAATACAGATTCTTTGCCTCTTTGGTTAGGTTTATTCCTAGGTATCTTATGGTTTTGGGTGCAATTGTAAATGGGATTGACTCTTTAATTTCTCTTTCTTCTGTTTTGTTGTTGGTATATAGAAATGCAACTGATTTCTGTGCATTGATTTTATATCCTGACACTTGACTGAATTCCTGTATGAGTGCTAGCAGTTTTGGAGTGGAGTCCTTTGGGTTTTCCACATAAAGTATCATATCATCTGCAAAGAGTGAGAGTTTGACCTCTTCCTTGCCGATTTGGATGCCTTTTATTTCTTTTTGTTGTCTGATTGCTGATGGTGCCTTCACTTCTTACCAAATAAAAGTGACACAGGTAAATAAAGTGCATATAAAAAGGGGTAAGCATCTGGAAACATTTCATTTCACAATCATTAACAATTTCAGAAAGGATACTTTAAAATGGATTAACATTCTTTACTTCTAATGAAAACCTAGCCAACAATACTAAGAGTACTAATACTAACAATACCTAACTTATACCTAAGTTAAGGTATAACTAGTTAGAAACCTGGATCTTTGAAGGCAAAAGCAACATTAAATAGATGGAGGAAGGGCAAAAAATGGTTCTAGCAAGGCCCACACAATCTTTTTAAAAATTGTTTTTGAGACACAAATCATGTACCATAAAATTCACTTTCTTAAAGTGTACATTTCCACTGTGTTTAGCATATTTTGCAAGGTTACCCAATCAATACAACTACCTAATTCCATAACATTTTTATCATTCTAAAAAAAAAAAAAAAGCCCCGTACCCATGAGCACTTTCCATGCCCTTTCCCACCAAGCCCCTGGCAACCACTGCATCTACTGGCAATCCATTGTAAAATGGATTTGTTTACATTGCCACACTTCCTACTAGAGGCAGAGTAAAACCCAAAGCCACAACACAGCCTACAAGGCCCTAGGGATGTGGCCCATGTTAACTTTCTGGCTTGTCTTCCAGGACTTTTCTCCTCCTCCCTCCTTCCACCCTGGTCACACTGGCTTCCCTGTTGCTCCTAGAACAACACATCAAGCCTGCTCCACCTCAGGGCTTCTGTTTTCTCTTCTGGTCTTAAAGATATTCCTGTGACTAAGTTTTCACGCAAATGTCACCTCAATGAAGCCCACCTATCCCCTCTACTATTTTTCTTCCATAGGACGTAACACCTTCTAACGCTTTTGTTAATTTACTTATTTATGAGATCTATAGGAAACTCCTTGCTAGAGCACAGGGTCAGGAGTTCTCGTCTGATGTGTTCATTGACATATCCCAAACCTGCTCAGTTACCACCTACGGGAGGAACAGTGAATGCAGGATGCCGGCCCCACGCCTCTGCCACCTCCCTCTCTAAACACAGGGGAGGTCACTTTCATATGCTCATCCTGCACATGAACGTGGAACGCGGGGAGGGACCAGTGTTTGCTGAACTCGTATGTATGATGCAGCTCCACCGCATTTTCTCTGCATAGACACAGTGCCCGACCTTCAGGAGCGCTGGAAATTGTCACTGAAGACTCACAGCATGTGATCACAACAGAATCCCAAAGAGTTACTGCAATTAAAATGGAAGATCTCATACTCAAGGTTAGAATCTACTAGTTCATGTCAATTTAGTTTTTTTCCCCCCAAAGCTGAAGATATTCCTTTCCTTATTTCACTGGCATACACTTTCTTTTAAAGAAATGCAGAGTTTTTCATATTAAGTTTCATTTTAGGAAAGGAGGGGGAAATATAACTTGAGAAAAGGCCTCCTCATCTATTCAGAGTCCAGCAGTGTCACTCTGGTGAGGACAAGAACAAGGACAAGGAGCTCTCCCAGCATTTAAGAACATAGTCTTCACAGGGTGCTTGGGTGGCTCAGTCGGTTAAGCATCTCACTGTGGCTCAGGTCCTGATCCTGAGGTCCTGGAATCGAGTCCTACCTCAGGCTCCCTACTCTGCGGGGAGTCTGCTTGTCCCTCTGCCTCTTCACCCGCCCCCTGCACGCTCTTTCTCTCTCTCAAATAAATAAATACATCTTAAAAAAAAAAAAACCACACATAGTCTTCATGATGATTCTGTATCTCAGAATAAATGACAGAAGTAATGAAAACACTCTTTCTACTGTGCAGATGAAACAGTAAGATCACGTAATGGTAGTGATCTAATGTAATGTTTCTGGTAATGAACTCAGACCTAGACTCCTGATTCCCATTCTCTTCCTATACCTAAATTTTAAAATATTTGCAATTTTTAAAAGGATTTTCAAAATAAGTTCCAAAAACCTTAAAAAATCACAACTCAGTTCCATATGCACAGACTCTGCTCATCATCAAGGATGAAAGGATAGAATGAGCCTCGTGGCACATTCGTCATCTGTTGGGCTAAAGGGAGGCCGTGTGTGCCAGTGACTTCTGTAGCCAGGGCTCAATGCAGAGGGGCAGGCACAAGGTCAAAAGCACAAAAGAGCTGCAACACGGCTGTGATACCTGGAAGAACAAGGACCATAAACAAGCTGCTGGTCAAACACAAAGATGAGACAACCAGCTTTCTCTGGAGACTCCTCAGAAAAGGTCCCTTCCATAGCATTTCAAACTCTGGAGCATGTTTCCATGTTTGGGAAAAAAGTTAGGCAGTTACCAAAAGCACAAACAGATCCAAGACCTACATGGCCGTCTCCCTCCTGAGCTCCCAAACACATGTCTGTCATAATTTTACCAAATAGGAAATGAAATGGAAAATGACCGTTTCAGCTCCACAGATTAGTATGTGGTCCTATGTCTGTGGTTTGTGGACGCTTCAAAAATAAATGTCTCTTCAGCTTTACATTCAAAAGGTTAGGTTAAAGACTAACTCCATCTTTTCTCTGAACAAATACCAATTTCCATAAATTCAAATTTATTACCAGCATTTATCTTTCTTCTTAATATAGAATGACATATTCGAAGTAACTCTCAAGTTCATGAATGGACCCTACTGTAACTTGGTATTATCTGGAGAAATATTATGAAATCAACAATTTCAAAATTACATTCTGGTTTTCTTCCATGTTATTACATCTTCCTAGATTCCTACAGAAGCACTTCTTACAACTGAATGTACAACTGACCAAAAATAAAAGCTTCTTACTAGCCACCCCTTTCTAAATAAATGCACAGTATTAAAAGCTCTATTCTTTGATTATAGCAAATCCAGAAATACATGCTTTTTCTATAGGGCTCCAACATCATTTAAAAGTTTGTTGGTTTTTTTTTGGCCTTTATAAGAAGACATATGTGAACTCACACATATTCAGGACTACAAATGTTTACAAATCTGACACACAAGAATTCTCTTTGAATATTACATTTGTCTTTGTATGAGTTTAAACAACAGGCAAGTGAGAAGTTATTTCTTTAATTAACATTAAAGGATTTGAGACTTACTTTTCTCAGGAAAAAAAAAGAATTAGAGAAAAGTAAAGAAATGCTTTCATATGATAGTCACCCAAGTTAGCATTCTTGGCTTTTAATTGGAAACATCTGGGGATGGGCTTGGCGGATTGCAATAAAATTGAAGTTACCAATTCACACCCTGCCATTTTGAGGGTATTTTGTTTTTACAGTTTTCAAATTAAAACCAAACGGACTTTCCTTTGAACTCTGGTCCTGAAGCAAAGACCTTTATGAGATTTCACTCTCAAGAATACTTTATAAATATTTTGAAAAATATGAAGGATTTCGCACGTATTTGAGGAGAGGATAAACCAGCAGAGTTTATTTTAAAAGTTCAAGTTAAATTAAAATGTAAGAACACTAAAAAGACAATATTATTTAAATACACACATGTGCACACACACACACACACACACACATACAGAGTAAACCCTGTAGCACTGAACAAAGAAGAAAGATTTATCAGACATTTAAGTCTTTTTATCTGGTAAAGTTGGTATCAGTAGCCCACTGTTCTATGATAAACCTATTGATTTTACTAAAACCAATTGCTTAAAGAGAAGCTCCAACACTACATAAACAAAAATAGTTCAACATAATCCATTAGAGTGGGCTGTACCTCCAGAGAAAGCGAGTAAGAACAAGGGCTTATTAAATCCAGTCTTTTCCCTGAAAGACAACACCAATGCAATCCCATCCACAAAGTACTACAGCAGACCCCTTGCTCCCTGATTTCATTACATAAACAGAGATTGACTTTATCAGTCCCCAAGAGAGTGCTTGAGAAGTAACTCTAGCTGCTCTGTTTTCAGAAACTGTGTTTGGATTGTGCCACACTCAGTTGGCGAGGTGAGCAGAGACCAGTGAAGACAAAGGGCCTAAACATCTGAATCCATTTGTGTTCCCCAAATTCTGAAAGCCAACAGATGTACTCCATGTGCTGCTAGGCTAAGCTTTGAAAATTTAAAAATACATATTTTTTCCACTGACAAACAGAAAGTGATGGTATTCTGTGTTTCTTTAATTAAAATCCAAGGGTTTGCAAAGGCTCTGGGACTTACTTTAAAGCTTCCTTAAGACTGGGCTATTTATTTTACTATTAGCAAATAATAGAGAATAAAGATTCTAATTCAGTTTTAATCACAATCTTTGCTTTTATTTTGGAAGCCCTGGGTTAATCTTTTTTCTTCTAGAAAATACAAAGAAAGCTTGTGAAGAAAAGATTCAGGGAGTCAACTTACAGCCCAAATTTAATTTCAAACTAAAGGGTCATAAGTTGAAAAGGATGAAGAAAAAAAGAGAATGAAAGACAAAGACAAAGAAAATAAGAGAAAATGAAAAAGTAAAACCCAAAGCTGCTTTAATTTCTGTTAAAGATTAGATATTCATGTCAATATTTGTGTATGTGTATATTAAATCTGGCCTTCCCCGTACTAGGGAGAAGTATCAGGTTAGGTGTTTGCTTTGTCAGGCTTAAGGCTTTTGCTGGAGAAGTGGCTCGGAGCGTCAGGGCTCTGCTCCTGCCCGAGGCGGAGCCGTCCTCACCTGGACCCCAGCAACGGGCGGGCTCCAACTTTGCATGAATCCATCCATCCTCCTACTGCCAATAGGGAGAACCGACTGTGTCAATGCTCCACTTAAAACTCCAGTATCTATAGTAAAGTAGGATAATCCCTTCTTAAAGTAAAACAAAATTAAACAAAAAACAAAACAGACCTTTATAAGATACTCTCGTGATTTTAGTTAGAGCTGATGAGAAATTACATAAGCTCAAAAGCAGTATAAACCGATGAACTCTTTTAAATGAGTTTGGGTTTTACTAATGACAACAGAACCTGTTACGTTTGCACACTAATCACACCGTACTCACATGTTTATTAGTCTGCATCCACTGTGTGTACAGGCTCAGTCTTCTTGCTCCCTGGTTTGTACAGATGATGCACCCTGAGTGTGCGGCCCAGGATTTGCTGTTAAGCCTCCTCTCTCTCCCAGGCGCGCTCACCCCGGGGCACTCACGTCTAGGCACCAGGCTGACGACTCCCTTGCATCTAAATGCTTCCGTGGACCTAAATGCTGCCTCTTTGTCTCCCAAGGTCTCCTTGGACTCTGCTTCCCGCACCACCAGCCGCTCTCATCCTCAGGCAGAATCGTCCCTACACTCTCTTTCCCGCAAGTCAACAGGTAATTATTAAATGCCTACCGTCTGCCAGGCTCTATGCTAAGGTCCTGGGAATACCATGGTGACAGTAACTCGCCAGTTTCAGTTCTCAGTTCTCAGGGACCTTCCAGTCTAAAAGGGAGGTGGCTTTAAAAAAAATAATCATACAGAATTTATATATCATTACAAAGTGTGGCAAATACTATGAAAAAAAAGCATATCAGACAGTGCAAAAGGAGGGCTAATTTAGATTGGGAGACTCAGGGTTGGTATTTTTAGTGGATATCTGGGTTTCTACAGAAGTCTTTTCTAGAACTTAATACAATCTATTAGAATTGCCTATTTACATGCTCTTTCTTACTTCTGCAATTCCCCACACCCCTTCCCCAATCCCAACCTGGGAGCTTCCAGACAGCTGGGAGTACATCATTCCTTTGCATTCCTTGTGCTTAGGCAGAATTCCTTATATGAACTGTTTTCAATAAATACTTTTTGAATATTTATCCAGTTAAACTGAATGTGTCAAATTTTATTTCTTAAAAATAGGCAGATAATTTTATTATGTTTTAAAGATTTTATTTATTTATTTGAGAGAAAGAGAGAGAACACGAACAGGGGGAAGGGCAGAGGGAGAAGGAGAGGGAGAAGCAGACTCCCTGATGAACAGGGAGCCTGACTCAGGGCTCAATCCCAGGACCCTGGGATCAAGACCTGAGCCGAAGTCACACACTTAACCAACTGAGCCACCCAGGCGCCCCTAATCAGATAATTTTAAAACTAGAAGGGCTGTAGACCTCCCTAGTTAGTATCTAGTTTCATTTTAATATTTAAAAAGGGAAGGGGGACAGAAAAGTTAGGTGACTTAAGGCCAATTACTGGTAAAGCCAAGATTAGAAGCTCAATCTCAGTATTTTCTGTTAAAATTCCCAAGCTAAAACCAGACCTAAGTATGAATACCTAAAGCCTGTCAGCAACATCCTATGTTCCCATTTAAAAAATGTGCCTAATCAGAACCATTTAAGATCTGGACCCATTAGAAATATATAACTGGCTTTATTTTTCAACATTCTTTTTTAAGTTGATATGCCGAGTCAAACAGACGCTAAAAGCAGTTCAGGACAAATACACAGCTTTAATAAAGTCAGTAAGCTGTATCTGATTGATCATGTCTCTAACTGAAGTTATTATTTTTTTCCAGTAAACATTTTTCAATGCCTGAAAACCTTAATCGTAAAAGTCTGTTTAATTACACCCCTGAGGGAAATAAGAAGTTAGCTATAACCTCATATTTATCCCAAGGGTGTGATCTTTGGTAATCATTCCTTTTTTTCTGCCTGATGGAAAATTCATCACAATGACTTAAATGCTTCAAGTTTAAGGATAACCTTTCCCCTCTCAACTGTAGCAGTAGGAGTCCTGGTAGAATTTACATCCTATCCCCTTGGATGTCATCAGTATTCTGTGGCTCTGCAAGGAAATACTTGGTGGAAGGTTCACATCACAGCTTTGTGAAATGCCCACACTTCAGCAAGCTCAAAACAAATTTGGTTGATATTTCTCCCTTTTCTAAATGATCAGTTCTATAATTATGATGAACACAACCACTTTTAACTTAAACAGTTTTTCACAGGGTGAGCAAATGAAGTCCAATCACAGAATTTTAGATAAATTACTGTGAATAATTTCTTCTGTTACAAACACCAAATCATCTTGGGTCACAGCCTAAGAACCTTAACTTCTTCAATTCTTCTAAGACATTCAGCCTAAAATATCATATTGGTCCAAACTCAACCATGTCGTCAGAATAAAATTTAGAGTTATACAGCTCCCCAGGAGCACAGTAATCATTGATGTTCCCGTGAATATTATAATTTTATTCATTTTTTTAGCCCATTACAAAACCATATATGCACCAAACACAAAAAATCTTGAGGATGTGATAAGAATTTTTCATATTTGTATGCATCATCTGAAAGTGTTATTTAGACTCAATCTTAAAATATATGCATATAAAGAGAAAAGTGTTCAATGGCTAAACCATTAAAATTCTTCTTTAATGACATCTATCTTTCACTTTATACAAAAAATACATTATCTTAAAATTTTAAGGAGCCAGTCATCACCTTTCTATCAGTAACAGTTTGATGAAATCAAAACAGCAAAATTATCTTGTCAGTTTACCATGTCAGAACTCCCTGGAAACAGTATAAATAAAATTAAACCTGAAATCTACAACTTCCAGGTGTGGGAAAGTATAGTTCTGATACGTTATCAGGCAGAGCCTGAAATTATGGTATCTGTATGGTATTGAGCCTACAAGTGTGGAGCACTGAGGATGTTTGGAAGCTGTCGATCTACAGACAGGCAGTCATCTTCTGGTGATGCAGTATCTGGGTGATACAACGTGGGACACAGCACAGACCCTAGTCATGATTCTTCTGTATCTTTATGAGCTCCCAGATCTAAAGATACTTAATGCGTTTCAATCCACTGCAGTTATCCTTTCTGATGCTCAAATTGTCCATATTTTGGCCAGTGGGAGTCACTTTCAGTTGGCCCTGGAGAGCTTTTGATATAATCATAGTAGTTAACAATAACACTTGCTAACTTCATTTCATCCTCACACAGATTATTTATTAAAGGAGTTTATTACTATCCTCAAACTTCACTGTGTGTTTTTGAGCCATAGATTTGAAAAGCTATCACTGAATAAATTAAGCTTTCATTCAATTATTTAACTTTAGTCTTGGGGTACAGTACAGTCTCTAAGCCTCTGAGCCTCCTTCCCACAGTAACAGTATGAAGCACTTACAAGACGACTGCAAAGAATCACGTAAGACAGAATTAAATGTAAGCTTTCCAAAGCAATTTTAGTAAGATATCCACCTTTAACTGAAATACGTATTATATTAAAAATGTCTAAAAGCTAAAATAAATGCACTGGGAACAAAAGGGAAACTAATTATATTTTCAGATAAAATTTGAGTAAAAGAATTAAATAAATGTTTAATTTTTTCTCTATATAACCAGAAGTCACTAATTTTTTATAAAGACTGTGTCTACATATATAATTAAATAATGTTCCTATTACTAAAAATCGTAGTAATAATCTAGTACTATGAGCTGGGCACTACACCGACTGTCCTTCACGTACTAGCTCATTAATCCTCACAACCAAACCATAAGGAATAGCTACTAGTGTTCCCATTTTACAGAGAGGGACACTGAGGCTTAGTCCGTACGTATAACAAGGCATGAAACCAAGATGTCTTTGGAGATTTGATCTTAACTCTGCTTTCTCCTGATGAAATGGGAATTAATGTTTAAATTCTATAAGGAAATATATAGTCCAACTTTCAACAGTATTTCATTAAGAAAATGCATACATATTTCAATTTTAAATGTTTGTAAAAAACTGGAATTTTGGAATATGTTTTTAAAAATCCTACCATTCATAAGAGATTGTGAAAAAGAAAAAGATTCTATTCCCGGGTAAAAGGTTGGGAGAACAGGATATTCACAGTCTCTATGACCCCACAGATTACTCACGACTGCAAAGGGGAGAAGGCAGCTCTATGGACTTGCAATGACTGACACTGCATCACCTTGGTGGTAGCCTGACTATAAAGTTTCACCTGAAGAAAATCTTTTTTTTTTTTTTTTTTTTTTTAAAANCACAGAGAGAGAGATTACAAGTAGGCAGAGAGGCAGGCAGAGAGACAGGGAGAGGAGGAAGCAGGCTCCCTGCTGAGCAGAGAGCCAGATGTGGGCCTCGATCCCAGGACGCTGAGATCATGACCTGAGCCGAAAGCAGAGGCTTTAACCCACTGAGCCACCCAGGCGCCCTCACCTGAAGAAAATCTTGAAGAAATAATCACAAATTCAAATTATGAGACTCTGAACTCTTCAAAAATGTCAATGTTGTGAAAGGAAAAAAAAAGCAGTTACAGTTGTAGATTAAATGACTCTTAAAAAAATCCATAAAACTAAATGAAATCTATAACCTTTGATAAGATTGAGGGAAAAAAATAAAGGGTATTATTGGAACAACTGGGAAATCTGAATATTAATTCCATATTTGATTGTATTGTTGCAAGAATATTAAATTTCTTGAGCATGACCACAGTATATAGTTAAGTACAAGATATTCTTGTTCTTAGCAGACCCATGTTGAAATGCTGAGGATGAAATGTCATGATCTCTGAAACTAACTTTAAAATCGTTTAGCGGAAAACACACACACACACACACACACACACACACACACACACACAGAAAGTTACGTACATATACATATAATGAGATAAATGTGGCAAGATGTTGATAACGGGTTGCTCTAGGTAGAGGTGTATAGGTGTTTACTGTACTATTCTTTCAACTTTTTGGT
The DNA here is from genome assembly GCA_002007465.1 of Ailurus styani. Lineage (NCBI taxonomy): Eukaryota > Metazoa > Chordata > Mammalia > Carnivora > Ailuridae > Ailurus > Ailurus styani. The sequence continues at coordinate 9,332,891 of LNAC01000001.1, read as the reverse complement.
AGGTTGGAAATTTTCAAAATTTGGCAGGGGGGAATCAGATTCAATAAATACATACCTCTCTCCACCAAGCATCTGTGCACACTTCCACAGTGCTCTGTCCCTTTCTTCTAGAACATGCCACATTTGATCTGGCAGGATAGTTTTACAAGTGTTTATTTTGTCAAAAACCTCCTTGCAGACAGGACCTACCTCATCAGGACCAGTGGAGTGACTTACTCATTGAAGATCCTCCATGTGCCTCATTCAAAGTGGGTCTAGGAAATGCGGGCTGAATTAAATAGTTGTTTCTTCTGAAATACTACCATGTGGGTGACAATAAACGGCTTTTAACAATACTAAAAAAGACTCACAACAGAAGTATTTCATGGCTGATAAACTATATAATCCCTTAAACAGAATCATTTAAAAACTATTAAATATCTAAAAAGCTAAATTTAAAAAAAAGTACATAAAGGTAATAAAAAAACCACCATCACAGAAGTTTAGTCTATAAACCACTATGGAGTAACTCATGGTTATTACCTCTTACAGTGTAAGTTTACATTTATGTAGGTAAGAATCCATTTTAAAATTTGTATCCCAAGTTGGTAATATGTATTCTAGAGACACCAGGGTAATTTTACCCTTGAACTTCACATTGCAAATCATCCTAATAATTGAGTTTTGGGATGGCAGGAGAATGACTATTATGTGCTAGATGATAAAGATGATAGTGATGTTAAATTTAGCTGCATATACACTGGATCAGCAGGGCCATAAAACAGAAGTAGGTTAGTGCATACTGTAAAGTAGGGGTCAGCAAACCATGGCCACGGGCCCAAACTGGCTTGCTGCTCATGTCCATGTGGCCCACAACCTAAGCATGGTTTTTTACATTTTTAATGGTTGAAAATAAATCAAAAAGAAAAATAATACTTCATGACAGATAAAAATACTATGACATCTGACTTTCAATGTCCATAAATAAAGTTTTACTAGAGCACAGCCAGCCATGTCCGTTTGTTTATGTGTTTTCTATGGCTGCTTTTGCTACAAAGGCAGACCATATGTTCTGTAAACCTAAAATATTTACTATCTGGCCCTTAACAGAATAAATACCAGAGAGAGAAATTTCAATATCCAGTAGACAACGAGGACCCAAGGGTGTGTTTATCTTGTGATGGTAATGGGGTGCTACACTTTGGTGCACTTTTTGTAGGTATAGAATGCCTCAATAAAAAGGCATCTTAAAAAAAAACCCTATTATAATGAAGGGTATGGGTGTATGAAAGAGATAACATTTCCATGTTTCCAAAATTAAACATATAAAATAATGACTTTCAAAAGGTGCTGTGAGAACCAAGGTTTGACCTGTGACACAGAGTCTACATTACGGATGGCCAGATACAGCAACCACGGAGATGAACCAAAGCAAGTCAGTTAAAGACTCTCCAGAAACTAAAAGCAGCCCAGGCCAGTAGACAGTAACAGCAGGACCTGAATCGAGTAACAGAAACACCAACGCAGTTTGGGGTTTAACAGCAAGACTCCAGGATCTAGGAGGACTGGCAGAGTGAGGTGAATTAATATGGTTTTGATTTAACACTTAAATGGCAACTATGGAAGTAAGAGAGTGCAAAGCCATATCCAACTACTCTCCGATCTTACTCATACGCCAAGATTGAAGGCTTGTGAACTCTGGCAATGCTTACTGGTTAGAACTATTTAATTACAATTGGCTTGAGCATCTTCAACTATAAATATTGTACAATAATTTATAGCAAAAGCCACCTTATCCAAAGTGAAGAGAACTAGTGGTGAATCAACTGAAAATGCCCTTACAGTGTGTATATGGGAAAATGCATACAAACATGCATACCTTCAACATTTTACCACACATATCACTCATTCCTTGATTTAGGACCAAGCCCTTTCTTTGGGGCTGTATTACTGTGACTTTCAGTTACTGGTTCTTTAAAATACAGTGAGAACTGGGGTGACTGGCTCAGTCAGTTGAGCATCTGACTCTTGATTTTGGCTCAGGTCATGAGCTCGGCATCATGAGATCAAGCCCTGCGTCAGGCTCAGCTGGAGTCTGCTTGCCTCTTTCCCTGTCCCTGCGCATTCCCTAAAACAAATTAAATCTTAAAAAAAAAATACAGTGAGAACTTAAGGCACTTAGGGAAGTGTAGAATCTTTCCAGGTGTTTACGGATTTCTTTTTTACTCCAAACTCTTCTAGTCATTTCATCTATGACTCATTTGGCAGTGACTTATTATCCATCTTTGAGTCTATCTAAGCATTTAAATTAAGTTTAATGCAAATAACTACTTTTTAAAACATTCATCAGTTTACTTAATATGTAATTAAATTATATCATTCCAATAACAAGCAAAATTGGCATTAAAAAATGGATGAAAATAGACATGCATGTATGCTAAAGTGTAGTCTTCCAGCCACGAACATGAGACTGGCATGGGTTTCACACTGGGTAAGTTTTATGGAGGGAATGGAAGGCACTGACAGATAAAATGAACCCATAAATAACAGATTCAAGGCACTGGGCAGGGAGACACAAGCCAGAGCTGGGGCTAGGACACCAGGGCACAACAATGACCCACCCACACAGTTACAATGTTCTTAGGTTCCGTGGGCTGACGGTGACACAGCTGAAAAGGTGCATCTGCAGAAGATTCAGTGACCCTCCTTAGGGGCTGTAAGGAAAAACTGGAATAGTCAGGACAGAGCCACTGTTGCACTGTAGATGGCCCAAGAGGAAATAAAGCTAAAGAAGGGGGAAAAAAAATGGCAAAAGACAATGATCTAGTTTCATATTGTTTGATGTATTCCTCATTTGTCCTGCCAGACTGTCCCCCTAAGAGAAATAAATTTTAAAAAATAACTTTTATTTGCCTTATTACAAAGAGGGCTGACATCACTGAGTTATTCCATTTTTCTTATAATCCTCCTGAGGACTTGCAAACTAAGGCTGAGAAGTACTGAAGGAACAAAAGTCACCTGTAGCACTTCAACTTGAAATTAAAATAGCCACAAGAGACCCTAAAAGGTAGTACAAAACATACCAGTACCTGAAGAGATCCATGGAATGGTGGGAATAGGGAGATTAACTTACATTTTATCAATTTATAAAAAGAACTAAAGGCAATCAAGTCATGTGCATTTTTAATGTAAAGGTTTGAGAGAAACAGAAAAATCAGAATAGAAAATCAACTGGCTTACTTTTCCTGAAACAGAAAGTATTCTTTATTACATTCCTGTGTATGTTTACGAGTCTAATTTTAAGCAGCTTCTGGTATATGACATTCTTCTACTCTCCATGGAAGAAAATTTCCCAAATGAATAGACACACAATACAGACAGGTTCCTTATATCTAGCATGAATGTACAGAAGAACTAATTCTGTGATAATATCTCAAAAGGAAATATGCAAAAAGATGTTTGCCATGTATTAACTGTAACAAAAAAGTGGAATGAACTTAAATGTACAGTGAGTAGCTCCGTAAATTACGGCACATTCTTGTAACATTTACAGTCACTTAAAATCAGGGGTAAACAAAAGATTTAAGGAGAATAGGAAAATACTAGTAGGAAAAAGGTGGAAAAGAAAATTGTATATATCATCTACTAACCATGAGGGAAAAAGAACCCCATGCATATTTACTTAGGCCTAAGGAAATATCGCAAAATGTCAACAGCGATTAGCTCTAGGTGAGAGAACTGCAGGCAATTTTTATTTTTAATACTCCCTTTATTCCCTTTTCCACAGGAGGAATTATGTTTAAAATTAAAAAAAAAAAAAAAAGAAAGAAAAGAATAAGAATAGAATGGGGGAACAGCAAATATAAGGAACCCGGAAATAATCATTTCAAGGAAGGTGACTCCCGAACTACACAAGCTACTCCACTCGGTCACCTTTCTAATTCTCACAACCCCACAAGTAAGAACAAATTCCAACAGTAAGGGGGCCTGAAATGTCTTCAGAAATATTTACATACTTTATTCGTGAAAGTCTAGCATGTTTGAACTTCACACAAGTCTACAATATTAAATAAAATGCAAGAGCCCCTCCACCCCTTGGAGTGGCTAATCCCATTATCATTTTCCCTTTCGGGCAGGAAGTGGAAGACACACACACACACACACACACACAGAGGCCAGTGGCCACCACTGACACACTGTCCAAGCACACTACCAAAAATAGCCACCAAGTTTGCACACCCAAGTATATAACGACAACTATGTCACCATCCACACTGCAAGACACACACCTGAGATTTTAAAATGAAAAAAATGCATGTCCTAGAGGAGCTGACATACAGACTTATATGGCCAGTGATGACTCAGAATGTTTTTAAACCTATACAAGTCTTCAGATTGGAAGTTTGCTACTAGGGAAGCAGTATAGCTCAGCACAGCCAGGCATGGCTTTAGCCTGTGTCTACCTGCATGCAAATTCTCCAGCATTAACTAGCCATCCGCCCTTGTGCCCTCTGTGTCCCAAGCTTCTCATCTATAAAATGGTGACTATGGTAACACATGTGTTTGGGACTGCTGTGAGAATTACCTTTGTAATTATATAACTTACTTATCAAATACACCTGGCACATAGTCAGCAGGGTACTTTAAAGAACCACACAATATAGTCAACTTACTTTAAGTAAAAAAAAAAAAGTTAAAAATCACATGCATTGTTATGTATGGGTAAGTGTATAACAACACCCGTTCAAGCATCCGTGTGTACGTGGTGGAGGGGGGGACAACAGGATAGCAGATGGGGTAAAACATTACCAATAAGTGAACCCGAGAGAAGGGCATACAGATATTCATCGTATATTTTTTTCCCTAAGATTTTGTTTATTTATTTATGAGAGCGAGCGAGCATCTGTGGCTGTGGTGTGCGTGAAAGCAAGAGGAGGGACAGAGGGAGAAAGAATCTTAAGCAAACTCCCTGCTGAGTGTGGAGCCCGACATGGGGCTCGATCTCACAACCCTGAGATCATAACCTGAGCAGAAATCATGAGCTGGACGCCCAACCGACTAAGCCACCCAGGCACCCCTCTCTGTATCATTTTTATTTCCAAATAAATAGCTAAATAAAAACAAATTCTAGTATTTGACTATTAATTGCAATAATAAGGAACTGAGCCCTCTGGTTTTACTATCTCCCTTAGAATACTACCTGAGGGCCTTGGACCACATCTGGAAGGGACAAGGGGTCCAAAGCAGAGCTGAATTAACAAAACTGTGTTCACAGCATGCTCAACAAAACAAAACAAAAAAGTAAAATTGCTTGCCAGACTCTTATCTAAGACTCACCAATTCTACTAAGCTGACCCCAACCAAGAATTCAACAAAGCCTTTAGGAGTGAGTTTATTAGATTTAATCTCAATTAAAGCAAGAAAAACACTTAGCATCTCCGTAGATCTTTCTTTCTAGGATTTTATATCCAAAACTATGAAAAACCTATCATCCTCACATTTTCCCTTGTAAGCCAAGAGCCGTGCAACTACATGGGCCCATCCTAGAATATGGAACCTGAAATACAGAGAAGGCAGAAATTCCCCTTCTTTGAGCCTAATTCCAAATTCTTAACTAAAATATGTGCCTACAGTCAATGTGACTCCATGAGAATATCAGAGGAACACAAGCACCCCCAGTATGTCCTTTGTAAGCTTTCCTCAGTTCACCCAAAACTAATGGGAAGAAAATGAAAAGGTAAGAGAAAAATCAATAAATGATAACGAAGGGAAAAATGGATCCCCAAAAAGAAGGCCTTTATTTTCCTGAGTCTCCCCCTAGTACTTCTGATAAGCTGGCTTACCAAGGCAGTCTTGCAGCACTTTAAAACCTTTTCCATCTCAAAACTCAAAGAAATGCAGCTGGTTAGTTTGTAAGTAAGTTATGCATTTCTAATTTTCATTACTTCAACCTGTTACTTTGTTCTCTAAGAATATTATTAGTGAAAAACAAAGAAAAATACACATTGGCTACTGTTTGATTTCCTATACCAATGCCCTTCCTCCCCTAACTCTTCCCCAGGCTTCAATCCTTCACCATAATTTAGTTTGAAAAACAAGTTCAAAACTTTGCTTGGCTTAGCCATAAATGCGGTAAGCAGCAACACACCCTGGAAAAATTACTGTTTAAATTAAGTAAAACTTGGTAGTCCCAGGTTAGAAAAGCAACTATTACACATCCTAGGAAAAACTATAAACTCCTAAGTGCCACCGTGGTCCCAGTTTTCATAGAGTTAGGCTGGAAGAGTCCAGATGGGCCTCTATCTCTAAGGGATCAAGGCCCTATATCTTTAGGGACAATGAAGATCTGTTTGTCATTATTTTGTTTTTCAAGATTCTCAGGGGAAAAAATTCTCAACCTTAGTAATCTCTTTCAGTATTTTAAAACTTCAGATAATAGAATATTCTCTACCATCTGCTCACATTAATTTTTTATAAAGATTTTATTTATTTGTCAGAGAGAGAGCGCACATAAGTAGGGGGAGATGCAGGCAGAGAGAGCAGCAGACTGCCCGCTGAGCAGGGAGCCCGATGCCGGACTTGATCCCAGGACCCTGGGATCATGACCTGAGCAGATGGCAGACACTTAACCGACTGAGCCACCCGAGCATTCCTGCTCACATTAATTTTTAAGTCAATTTTTTAAAAAGTAGAATTTATCTCACTAAATACTACACTGAGCCCAGGCACAAAAATGGTAACTACTCATCTGAACTCCCCATCACAACCCTAAGGACAACATCTTGGAAACAGGATAAAATGCTTCACTGATGGGAAAGACCAAAAACTATTCCTGGAATGGGTTTTATCTAATTCTATTTGTACAGAATAATTTACCAGCTCTTTCCTCATTCTCCATCTCAAACTTGGGTGGGCAAGTGCTTTATTTATGTGGACATGTCTAACAGGTACTGACCATAATACTGAGCACTCAAGGAAACGGCACAGCTGTTGGCCTCCCTAAAGCACCCATGCTGCTTGGCTCCTGGCCTTGAAGAAACAAAGAAATTGACTCAGGTGATCCAGTAGGTGGCTGGTATTAATGGTATAGGGGAACACAACATTTTAGGGAGATGCATGAGAAACTCAGGGCAGAAATATTATCCATGTGGGGTCAGGCTCCAGAGAATGCCAGGCTGTCCAGGAAGTGGCGGAGATCCAGGCCAGATGAAGGCCTCGTGGATAACAGGTCATAATTCAAGAACTGGCAAGCAGGTCCAAAAAGAGGTTATCATGTCCCCTCAGCAGCAGGAGGCCCCAATCTGTGTTTTTATCTACTATTCGCTGACTCTGCTTCTGCTCCCCCTAATCTCACTGCCCTCTCATCTTGATATCTGCTGATTCACAGACCCCTTTGAAAACCAGATGGAAGAAACCCAAGGACTGTCTCAAGATAAATGTGCACATAGACAAAAGTCTGCCTACAATTCAAACTTTATGGACGTGTGTTTATGAAGCCTTAAACTCACTCTGAGCTTTGGTCACTGTTTCTCTGGGTGGCACTCTGTAGGACTATCCCCACTAAGCACTGATCCTCCCTACACTCTCAATCCAAACATCCTTCTAAGAGAGGATCTCATTGATTTGGTCCCCCACTATTCAGTGAGCAAAGCTTTAATGCTGAGCCCTACATGACACTAATCCAGCCAAGACTGACTACCTTTGGGTTAGGCACCCATGCCCAGTCCAACTAAAAGTGGTTACGATGGCACTGTTTAACAGTCACTAAGCATGGTGACCTAAAACTCAGAGGCTGCATTTCTTTTGGTAGAGTCTACAGGAATAGCAAGTTCCCTCAGGAAAGGGGTATGGGCACGGTAGGCATCCGAGGGCAATGGACTTCTCTAGGCAAAACAAACATAATAGAAAAAGTGGGGGAGGATAAGTGCAAACCCTCACATGGGTCACAGATTAAATTTTAAATATTCATAATATTTAATATTATTTAAATAACTTTAAATAATATTAAATACATGTGTATATATATGCACACGCACACACACACACACAGATGACTAATGGTTGAAGGGATGCCAAAAAAGAACAGTAAAGGTGGCATAAGATAGACTACTGGAGTTTTACATTTATATTTCATTTTACAAGAAAGAAAGGAGCTGGCAGAAGAATGAATGAAGCATATCCTTGTGGACAAAGGTGTGTCTAAAAGCCGATGGTGAGGAATTGGAAGAAAAGGGCACCCTTGAAGACCAAGCATAGGAATCTGGATTTAAGAGAGCTGTGTGACACACCACAGATTTTCTAGCAAAACTGTTTTGTGCACAGTATAAATCCTTAAAGAGTTCTGTGGTTGAAGCTGGACACAGGATCAAGGGAGTGAGGCAATCCACGAGCAATGGATACAGGCCTTCCTCTGCTTCTCAGCATGGTCATTTTCAACTTAATGTTCTATATCCAAGACAACTGAGCTACTCAAGGTTGCTTTACTTTAGCTAATACACAAACTCAGACAGTAAGGCTTCTGAAAGTATCCCATGTGAGAATCTTACAGCCACCTTACTTCCACATATGAAGACATAAGAACCAAGAGATCAGCTACAGATATAATAAGAAGGAAAGAAGATCTGTGCTGTGATGGAGGCACAAGGGGAAGGGTGGGAATTGGTTTCATTCTAGCACCAACACCACGGCAGAATACTCGCGAGATAAACAGTCATTAAACACATACTACATAAGTGCTTCTCTAAAACAGCTTATTTGTAAACACATTAGGTTGCAGCACATGAACAGAGAATGGCCCAAACCTCTATGCCAGTAAGGCTGACATAATTCCCACCTTACAATGTATATGCCAACACTGCGTTCGTTGTATTAAAAAAATGAACTGAATTTAGCTGCTAGGGCAAATTCACTTGGCTATTATTAAGCTGTCAAGTTTTGTTTTATTTCTAAAAGCAAGGGAAAGAGAATGATTTATAAATACTAAAGACAGACCTTACCATGCACATCAGAACTAGAAAAGGAAAGCATCACAGTTTGGAATTTTTAACCTTATTTGTTGTTGCTGCTGCTCCTTCTGAGAGATGACCGGATTTGCTAGATACAGTTCCTTGTACAGAAACATTAAATTACCTCGAAGTTGACATGAAGGCCACCCATAAGCCCCCTAAAGAAAATCTAAGACAGGCCTGGGGTCATCAGTGAGTATATGGCTGGCACAGGGTTAGGAATTAGACATAAGAAACTTCTCTCTGGTGTGTCATACAGGATAGTTTGTTTTGAGAACGTTATGGTGAACCNCTAAAGCATTCTTAACTTTATCACCAGCATCTGTTCTCAGGCAAGAGGGAAAGGGCCTTGCCTGAACTTCTGTCAGTGTTTGTTTCAGAGCTGAGTGCCTGACCAGCTCCTACCTGTGAGTGGCCCCAGCTTTATTTTTTTATTTTTTATTTTTTTTTATTTATTTTATTTTTTTTTTTTTTAAAGATTTTATTTATTTATTTGACACAGAGAGAGAGAGATCAGATCACAGCTAGGCAGAGAGGCAGGCAGAGAGAGAGGAGGAAGCAGGCTCCCTGCCGAGCAGAGAGCCCGATGTGGGCCTCGATCCCAGGACCCTGGGATCATGACCTGAGCCGAAGGCAGCGGCCTTAACCCACTGAGCCACCCAGGCGCCCTGGCAATTCCTTTTTGACAGCAGTAGTCAAATTACCCATGGTAACGCAGCAACTGTAAAGCCCTACGGAGACTTCAATGGCAAGTAGGTAACCCTTTAAACAGGGTTCCTCCCAAACCTTGGCACTACTGACATTTTGGGCCAAAGACTTCTTTGATGCTGGGGGTTCTTGTGTGTACAGCAGAATGTTTAGCAGCATCCTGTGCCTCTCCCCACTAGATGCCAGTAACACATACACCCCTCCCCCACTGTCCCACTGGGACGATCCAAAGGGTCTCTAGATATGCAGCAGGAGTGAGGCAAAATTGCTCAACAGAGGACCACTGTTTAAAGGCAAGTGGGAACGAGAACTCAGAGTGGGAAGCCCCTCATTGCCCCACTATAGCTAATGTTAGATCAAGAAACAAATCCATGTTAGTTAAATGTTTAACTAACATGTTAAGTGTTTAGACTGTAAATTTACAGAACACAATTATCAAGACTAGAAAAGACTATATACTCTACTGTTATTTCAAGGGCTTTACATATAATGAACTTTTTTTTCAATTAGATATATTTCTAAATCAACCTGTTTAAAAATAAACCTTTTAATTCAAATATAAGCCATGTGTATTATTATACAGGGCTATCAGAATTACAAATGTTATAAATTATTGGCAATCAATGCTTTTTCAATTTGTAGAAATATGTAACAAAAAAGTATCTTCACTATGACAATTCAAACATAACCTTCTCATGACCTCAAAATCTTTTAATAAAGTTACCTTCAATTAATATTGTTGAAATCATAAAAAGATCTATCCTGTAGAAATACCAAATGATATCACTTATAGATATGCACTTTCCCTCTAACCAATAAACGAATTAGTCATTATTCTCATATTACCATCCATCCGTTCATCCAAAGATTTACAGAACATTTACTATAAATCAGGGATTGCTGCTAAAATTAAATAAAAAATGAACTCAAACTCTACCTCTTGAGAAGCTTAGAGTCTAAAGAAACAAACAGATGGGAAAACATGTATTTATAATACAATGCCATCAGGCAAGGTTTCAGAGTGGGAGCAAACAGGAGCTGAATTTTGCAAGGTGAAGAGGAGTAAAGGGAGGATATCACTGTTACAATATGTTGGTGTAGAGAAAGTCATTTATTTATTTTCTTAAGATTTACTTATTTGAGAGAGAGAGACAGAGACAGAGAGAAAGCACCTGAGCCAAATCAAGAGTTGGATGCTCAAGCGACTGAGCCACCTGGGCACCCCAAGGTCTTTTAAAAGGATTTTACAGAAGCCAGGAGCCATAGAGGAAAAGGACTAATAAATTGGGTGACATAAAAAATTTTAACTTCTGTATAATTAAATAAATGTACATACAATAATGATATAAGGCAAATGACAAAAAGGGATGTGACCAGCAAATGGCAAATGTTTGATTCTAAAAGTATTAGCACACAAAGAGCTTTTCATTGTGTTTTAATCATTCTTGTAACTAAATTTTCACAAAACACATCATCCTGTTTCAGTGAAGAGGTTGTCTTCATCTCTTCATCTTTTATTTTTTAAGTTATTTGGAAGAAATATCCAAGAGCAAGTGACTTATTTGCACATCCGTCAGTGCTGAAATCAAGAATACGCTGGCCAGTATCATTCTACAGGGAGAAACCTAAAGTTAAATGAGGTATTTCTGATTCAATGGAATCAAGGCTACGTTTGAAAAAAGGAAAGCAGAGACAGTTTATTACAATACAAATATAACAACACAGAGTTCATTTAATTGAGATACTAGTTAAACTAGTTATGTGCAGGCAGTGCCCTTAAGAAATTAAAAGTAATTATCCATCTGGGAAAAAATTCAGTATTGACCCTTAGCACAACTACACACCAAACATTTCAGATCAATTACTGAAGTGTGAAAGGTAAAACTACAAAAATCTCAAAAGAGAATAAAACATTTCCATGGATATAGGATAGGCAAAATTTTCTTGAACAAGACACAAATATCCTAAAGGTAAATTGGACTACATCAAAATTAAGAATTTCCCCTCCACATGATACCATTAGGAGAATAAAAAGGCCAGCAGTGAGTGGAAGAAGTTACCTGAAAAACACGTATGCAGCAAAGGATTCCTACCCAGAATGCTGGGAGGATTTCTACAAATAAGAGCCAGACAACCCAACAGATAAAAGACTTGAACAGTGGGTGCCTGGGTGGCTCAGTGGGTTAAAGCCTCTGCTTTCGGCTCAGGTCATGGTCTCAGGGTCCTGGGATCAAGGCCCGCATCTGGCTCTCTGCTCAGCAGGGAGCCTGCTTCCCCCTCTCTCTCTGCCTGCCTCTCTGCCTCCTTGTGATCTCTCTCCCTCTGTGAAATAAATAAATAAATAAATAAATAAATAAATAAATAAATAAATAAATAAATAAATGAAAGACTTGAACAGAGACTTTACAAATGGCCAGCAGACATATGACAAGGCATTCAACTTTATCAGTCAACATCAAAATGCAAATTAAACCCACAATGCTCCTCCCACATTACAGATCAGGAGGCCCCTGGAACTCCCACCACGCTGTAGGTGACAGTGTATATTGGTTCATTCACTTATGTTATGGGCAGTATGAACCAAACCCATGATCTAGCAATTCCATACCTAGATCTATGCCTATCAGAAATATGTATGTTCACCTAAAGACATGTACACAATGCTCACAGTTGCACTTACATTAGCCAAAACCTAGAAACAGTTCAGAGAGAGAACTGGGAATGGGCCTAAAAGTAATGAGAATAAACCACCTATTGTTACACACACCACATGAATAAATCTCACAAATATATTGTTAAATGGAACATGTCAGTCACAAAATAAAATACACTGAGTGATTCCATTTATGTAACGTATAAAAACAGGCAAGATGAGTCTACTGTGGTTATCTCTGGGGTTGGATCATAACCCATGTGGGCATGAAAGAGGTTTGTGCAGGGCTGGAATATTCTGGATCTTGATCTTAGTGCTGGTTGCACAGGTGGAGTCACTCTGAAAATTTACCAAGCTGTACAATTAAGAACATGCACTTTTCTGTATACTCATGTTTAAATAACCAGTTAAAAAAAAAAAAACAACAAAAACACTGCAGCTAGGTAGCAAAGACAATTCTTGGGAAATATAAACTGGACCACTGAGACAGGCCTGACTACATTTTTTCTAAGCCCGGTGTTCCAATTAGAGACCTGTGAAGAAGCCAGTTCCCTGCATCATGTACTGCTTCCCTTCACTTCCCAGCTTTCCTCATTCAGATAGCTGCCCGCCTTCCACAAGCAATGCATGTCAGTAAACTCACTGAGCACCTTCTGTGTGCCAATTAATGTGCTGGGCACCGAAGAAAGCAAGAGATCAGTCATAGCTTGCTCATGGACCTGACAAGCAGGAACAATGTTTGACCAAATTCCTCTTTCCTTGGCATCTAGCAGGATGTTTTATACAGAGAAGGCCCTCCAGAAACACGGACTAGTCATGTATACCTACAAACAACTGGGGCACAAGCCCAGCTACAGATACCATGCTTAGAAATGCCAAGAGTTCACAGGACCAGAAAGGCTGCCTCCAGCTGCACGTGGCACATGGAGTGTGGGGCTGGTGGCAGCAGCAGTGGGCAAATACAGTGAATGACTTTACCGAAGAGCCGGACCTGGAGGGTGGTCTGGAAAGGAAGCCCCAGTGGGCACATGCAGGGCTGAGTGCAAGACCTTTCAGAGGGAGGAGGCAGGGAAGCCCAAGACCACGGAGGGTAGCGCCTGACAGTCGGGGAATGGGGGCTGTGTGAAGGAGGAGAGCAAACCTGCTTTCTCAATAGGTCAGGGCACACACAGCTCGGGCAGCAGTATTTTCCAAAAGCTCCAAAGACGACTGCTGTTTTTCAAAGGTTAAGAATAGGGCACGAGGGGCGCCTGGGTGGCTCAGTTGGTTGAGCATGTGCCTCTGGCTCAGGTCATAATCCCAGGGTCCTGGGTTCGAGCCCCACATCGGGCTCTCTGCTCATCAGGGAGACTGTTTCTCCCTTTCCCTCTGTCTGCTGCTCTGCCTGCTTGTGCTCTGTCTGTCTGTTAAATGAATGAATGAATGAATGAATGAATGAATGAATAAACAAACAAACAAATATCTTGGGGGGGGGAAGGAATCATGCACTATACCAGGCTTTCTATTTCACTGTGGGCACACAGATGAGGAAAAGGATGGAAAAAGGCACATGATTAAATATGCTTTTATCCCCCATTAAATTTACCTTTAATATGCCAAGTATTTTAGAATTCTCCAAAATTAAAAATTACATGCAACTCATCATAAATCTAAAACACAAAGCCATTTATATGAATTTCAATTCCAAACTCTCCCTTATGTTACTAAAATGAAAATGTGAGGTGTGCCTGATTGGCTCAGTCAGTAGAAAGTGTGACCCTTGGTCTTGGGGTCATAAGTCTGAGCCCCATGTTGGGTGCAGAGTTCATTTAAAAAGATATATAAAGGGTGCCTGGGTGGCTCAGTGGGTTAAAGCCTCTGCCTTCGGCTCAGGTCATGATCTCAGGGTCCTGGGATCGAGGCCCACATCAGGCTCTCTGCTCAGCAGGGAGCCTGCTTCTCCCTACTCTCTCTGCCTGCCTCTCTGCCTGCTTGTGATCTCTCTATCTGTCAAATAAATAAACAAAATCTTAAAAAAAAAAAAGATAAATAAAATCTTTTTAAAAATGTAAGTTAAGCCAAACTCTGGGCAAGTTAAGCTCATTGAGCTTCAATCTTCTCATTTGTAATGAGCAGCTTAAAACACTTGGCCCTTAAGGAATTGCCTTTTGACTCTGATGCTGCAAATTTCCGCATGTTACAATTTTAGAAACATGAATTTGTGATGAGCATGTGAATTTTTTACCTCCCACTGCCTGTAGGAGGCATCGAAAATCCCTTACTGAAATTATTCTGTAGTCATTTTTTCTACTGACTACGTGTAATTCATCAGACATTTAACATCCCAAACAATAGATGCTGAATCACAAACTCCAGAGTTTATCCTCTGCTGTGGGTAACCGATGAGATCACTTGTATTTCTTTCCAACCAACGGTAGCAGAGTCACTACTACGTGTACCCAAATTTATCACTCGGGGCTGCAATACTGTAGTAAAACAACATTTGCTAATTTGTCTGGTCAGGAAACTTTGAAAAGCGTGAGAGGAGCCTGGAGGTTTCAACAGCTCATGATTTGGCAGATGCAGCTTTGTCAATAAACCCCAATTTTTTCCTGTAGGGACTTTTGTAACAGTAATGCCAACTGCCTTCTTTTAGGCAGACTCCTGCAGAATTCCAGAGGTGCTGTTTGACCACGGTTAAGCTGAGGCACTCACTTGAAGAATGATTAATCACAGATGAATTAGCTTTTTGTTTCTTTCCTGACATTTCCGAACTCTTTCTGGTGTTTCAACTATCTGATGTCTGGCCATGTCATGCTACCAAAGCAGACTGCCTGAAATCACTGTTTACTTTGGCCTGCATACAAGTCTGGATAAGGATTTAGTCAAAACACCTCTTTCAGATCACAGAATGGCCTTACAGCAGCACTCTGAGAGACAACATGGAGAAGAAACTTTAAAAATTATTCCTATCATCATTTCTATATACTCCATCTTTTACTTTCTTTGTTTTTCTTTTATTTTTTTTAAAGATTTTATTTATTTGACAGAGAGAGATCACGAGTAGGCAGAGAGGCAGGCAGAGAGAGAGGGGGAAGCAGGCTCCCTGCTGAACACAGAGCCTGATGCGGGGCTCGATCCCAGGACTCTGAGACCATGACCCGAGCTGAAGGCAGAGGCTTAACCCACTGAGCCACCCAGGTGCCCCTCCAACTTTTACTTTCAAAGGCAATCAAACAGTTTTGAATTGTGTGGAAAGGGGTCTAAGCTTTACAGGTAAATATGAAACATTTTGGAAGCACAGGAAAATTCATTTAAAAATATTTAAAAAACAAACCAAACAGATTTAAACCAACAGCTTGATTTTTAAAAGTATATGTAATAATACTATACACATACATACATATAAACTATGTAACATATAAACTATATAATGGATATATAGAATAAATACAATGCAACAGCTCAGTTTCTAAGAAATACTGGTGGTTAGGCCGAATGACGAGAAAACCTGTTCAGGTGTTCACCGTCTGCAGCGCCACATGCTCCAGGAAGCGACTCCTCCCATCACCAATCAGAGCTGCATGAGGTCAATCCCATTGCCCTTACCAGGGACTGGCTCAGGTACAGACAAGAGGCACAACTCTTGACAAGTAAAATGAGTGAAGTGGGCTAGGAGGCTTCTTGTTAAGGCTTCCCTTAATCTTAAAAAGAGATAAAGACTGGGGCGCCTGGGTGGCTCAGTGGGTTAGGTCTCCACCTTCAGGTCAGGTCATGATCTCAGGGTCCTGGGATCGAGGCCCGCATCGGGCTCCATGCTCAGCGGGGAGCCTGCTTCCCCCTCTCTCTGCCTGCCTGTCTGCCTACTTGTGATTTCTCTCTTTGTGTCAAATAAATAAATAAAATCTTTAAAAAAAGAGAGAGATACAGACAACTTCACACACATCAGGATAGCTACTGTCAAACAAAACCCGAAAATAACAAGTGTTGGCAAGAATGTGGAGAACTGAGAATCTGTGTGGAAAACAGTAGGGTGGGTCTTCAAAAAATTAAACATAAGGGCGCCTGGGTGGCTCAGTGGGTTAAAGCCTCTGCTTTCGGCTCAGGTCATGATCTCAGCGTCCTGGGATCGAGGGCCGCATTGGGCTCTCTGCTCAGCAGGGAGCCTGCTTCCTCCTCTCCCTGTCTCTCTGCCTGCCTCTCTGTCTACTTGTAATCTCTCTCCCTCTCTGTGTCAAATAAATAAATAAAATCTTTAAAAAAAATTAAACATAAAATTACCATACCATTCAGCAATTTCACTTCTGGGAATATACATAAAAGAAGTGAAAGCAGAAACTAGAACAAATATTTGCACACCCATGTTCATAACAGCATTATTCACAATAGCCAAAAGGTGGAAGCAACCCAAATGTCCATCAGTGGACAAATGCATAAATATAATGTGGCATATATGTAATCTGGAATATTATTTGCCTTAAAAAGGAATGAAATTCTTACACTTGCTACAATGTGGATGAACCTTGAGGACATTATGCTAAGTTAAATAAGCCAGTCACAAAAACACAAATACTGCAGGATTCTAGTAATATCATGGGCCTACAAGAGTCAAATTCAGAGACACAAGTAGAATGGTGGTTGCCAGGGGCTGGCGGGATGGAGCTTGGGGAGCTACTGTTTAATGAACAGAGTGCCAGTTTTGCTAGATGAAAAGAGTTCTGGAGAGGGATGGTGGTGATGGCTGCACAGCCATGTGCATACTTACTACCTCTAACCCGTACACTTCAAATAGTTAAGATGGTAAATTTCGTTATGCATATTTTACCACAATTAAAAATATTTGTTAAAAAAAGAAAGAGAGGGGAACCTGAGTGGCTCAGTTAGTTAAGCATCTGACTCTTGATATCAGCTCAGGTCTTAGTCTCAGTGTCGTGAGTTCAAGCCCCATGCTGGACTCCACGCTGGGCAAGGAGCCGACTTAAAAAAAGGAGAAAAAGAGAGTGAGAGTGAGTGTGAGTGTGTGTGAGTGTATGTGTGTGTGAAAGACACAGGAGAAGATAATACTCTTTTCTTATTCTAGCTCCTGCTAATGGCCTATGATGCCCAGATGGGCAGCAGCCAGCCACCTTGGAGCTATGAGAGAAGCAGACCTAGAAGTTGAGCATCACTGAGCATGGCAGAAAGCTGCACTGTCCCCTCCTGCTTTAGTAGGGTAACACCTCCAGGAAGAAACACTTCTAGGTTGAAAGTACAATTTCTATTCATGTCAGCCAGCTCCTGAGCCGCCAAACTGGTACTGAGTTATGCTAAAACTGTATCAAATCCCATGAACATGACCACGATTATTACAACAGTTAATGTGAACAATGATAACATGACATATCAAGCCCATTTCCTTTCATTAGTGACTATTTTCCAGCTCTTGCTGATTCTTCTGTAACTATCCTGCGCCTTACATCTAAGACTATAGGCACAAACAAAACACATCTTACTAAGGAATGTTTATGTAAATCAACCTTTACACATACACACACCAGCTAAATCAAAAGAACTCAATAAAAATGCATTTTAGGGAATATGATGCACAAAAATATAACTGCTGTAAACTACAAACCACAGAGGAGAATTTATGGCGACATGTGTCATCTACGTAACTATGATGATGACCACATGGTGATTTTCATCTTGCAGTGCTCATCGTTATTATTAGCAAGACAAGCAAAATCAAAATTCATCATGTTAAGAAATGCCTTGTAGGCTCAAGTCTATTAAATGAAATGCCTTACAAAGATGAATTCCCATAAGCCAACTGGGCACATCTCTAGGTATGACTGCATATGGAAATTCAGTGACAGTGTCAAAACTCTCTCACACTGAGCCAGCAGAAACTTCTCAGATCAGTTCGGCTCACTTCAGGGTCAATTCTGAGACTGCACAGCTCCAGAGAGAATGATTTCTATCTACGTGGATATCTACATCTCTACCAGAGATCTCCATCCTATTCCATGTGTTTTAGTCATCTGCTGATGAGGAACAAACCACTCCAAATCTCAGTGGCTGAAAACCACAATAATTTATTATTCCTCATGATTCTGTGAATTGGCTACAGCTCAGTTAGATGGTTCTTCTGACGGTCTCTCTTAGGCTCAATCAGGCAGCCGTGCTCATTCAGCAAGCTCAGCTGGAGCTGAAACGTCCAAGATGGTCTCGGGCCTCCCAGGTGGCGTCTCGCGCCAGCAGCGGCTGGCCCTTTTACATGACGATGGCTGGCTCCGGAGACAGAGGAGGGAAAGCTGCCAGTCCTCTTAAGGCCTGGGCCTTAAGCCTCAGAGAGTTCTCTCCATGATATCCTGTTAGTGCAAGTCCGAAGGCCAGTCCAATCAGGGCAAGGGAAACAGAATCTACTTCTAATGGATGGAGCAGCAAGCACATACAGGGTAAGAGGAACTGTGATGGACACATACCCTGGAAACCATCTACCATGCCACGGTCCTCCCTACACATAGAGATCAACTCGTCATTTCAGCATTTCAGTCATTAAAACTCTTTACTTGGTAAAAAGAGAGCAGGGAAAACCAGCTCTTTTGTGTATCTCAGACCTGCTGTTAAATACTTTCATTTGCTCTACTTCATATAAAAAGTGTGTTATATGGTGAAGACTGTAACTTAACATGTATAAATCCAAGAAAATTCAAATGAAACGTTACTCTAGTTTTAGGTACAGTTATGTATCCGCAGGTGCCACTTGGCGATTATCTGTGTGCCCCTCAGCTGTACCCTCCATGAGGGCAGAGCCCACATCTACACTGTTCACAGCTGTACTCCCGGTGTCTAGAGAACTGGGTACCTAAGACACTGCTGCTTCTCAATTATTAAAAATATTCCTATTTTGGGGCACCTGGGTGGTTCAGTGGGTTAAGTCTCTGCCTTCGGCTCAGGTCATGATCTCAGGGTCCTGGGATCGAGCCCCGCATCAGGCTCTCTGCTCAGCAAGGAGCCTGCTTCCCTCTCTCTGCCTGCCTCTCTGCCTACTTGTGCTCTCTCTCTCTCTCTCTCTCTCTGCAAAAAATAAAATCTTAAAAAAATTCCAATTTTAAGGTATATTCCTTTCTTCTTTAATACCAGCTAGAAATACACAGATTTTTCCACACATACTTTACAGTGTGGCAAAAATACACCTTTACTAATGCTTTAAACACTTAGTTATGCTCCAAGAAAGAAGACACGCTTTTAACGATTACCACAGTTATATGCTAAATTTACCCTCACTAAATCTTGAAAATGAGAGATTTTACAATAGTGTGCAATTCATTTTCTGTGAGTTACCTTTTGTTGGTGTCTAGCTGTGGACCTTCAAATTGTAATGAGAAATATGCATGCTTGAACCAACATCTATCTTACAATTTCGAACAGCACATTTCTGATTTAGAATTCCCACTTTTATTAGCAGTTGTGCCGTTCCTTCATAATTGAGGGTTCTCATTTTTTGAAAATATAATAAAATATCCTTAGATGAAATGAAAACATCTATAAATGGAACAAAATAATCATTTTATTCTGCCCACAAATGTCTGAGCTCAGATTTTTTCTCTCCTAAAAGGACAAGGCCAAAACCAACAGAAACCCTGTGGCACAACACAGGAATTGTTCCAGAGAGGTTCACCTTTTTGCAGCACCAACCCCAATAGAGTTCAGTGCCACTTTCCTCCAAACAAAAGACAAAAGTGTCCACAATCCTGCAAATTTTCATAAAGGGAGGTACTATTGGTATACACTAGCATAAGCCTCTGCATTTCCCCAGCATGTGAACTAAACTAAGAAGTGTGGCTAATAGCACAAGCAGGCCACTTAGAAAGTTAGGTGCCATTTATCAGTATATAAACACAGAACTTTGACAGGTCTCAACAAAAGCAAAGGTAATGATTTTGTGCTACCCAACTGGGTAGGTTCTATCCTACCAGTCAGTGCAAGAAGATTCTATACTCAAATTGGGATTAAAAAAAAAAAACAAATCACAATATATCTCAGGGCACCTGGCTGGCTGTTGGTAGAGCATACACTCTTGACCTCAGGGTTGTGAGTTCAAGCCCCACATTGGCACAGAGCTGACTTAAAAAACAAACAAACAAAAACACCCCACGATATATCTAATTTCCACATCATTCCCATTTTACAGTTGCAAAACCAAGACCAGCTGTAGTGAAGCAACTTCTCCAAACAGTTACACAGTCCTGTACGACCACCACCCCCCTCTGATATCAGAGTACTAATCAGTACTCCATGATATCCAGTGTATTCCCTTAGAACTTAGTAAGTTCTAACCTATTTGCAAAGCAGAAGCTATCTTAGTCACATTCAGTAAATACTTGTAAACAAGAGGGAGTTTCTTGACCCTGAGCACTAGTATTTCTTCTCATTAATTCAACAAATGTCTATTAAAAATTAAACATCTATTGTGTGGCAGGCCCACTTTTAGGTACTTGCATACATGTTAAAGATAAACATCAAGAATCTCTCGCAAATGTATACAGAGAAGACAGACTTGAATTTTGAGAAGAAACACAGAGTGCTAAGGGAGCTGGGGATGGGTCGGTGAGTAGTCAAATCTAGTCTTAGTGTCCAGTATCGATTACTAGAGCAAGTGACCGCCACACGGAGAAATGATGGAGGAGGAGCTTGCAAGCATGGAGGACGTGTAGAGGGAGAGAGAAAAACGAGACTATGGGTAAGGGTAAGGGTAAATGCCCTTGGGTGGGAAACCCAGTTGAAAGACTCCAGTTTATCAGCCTTTAATGTTCCAAGACCCAGATAACAAGTACAGATATGAGCTTCTTCAGTGAGTGATTCTGAATTTAATGAACAGAAAATAGCCAACCTTAAAATGAGAAATAATCATCCTTCCAGTTCACTATTATACTCTCAGATGTGAAAAAATTAATCTGGTGCAGTGGTTCTCAAACTTGACTTCACATTAGAATCTTCTGAGCGTTAAAAAAAAAAAAAAAAAAGACGCCCGTGGTTTGATCCCCGGCCAATGAGTCAAAATCTCAGAAGGTAGGGCCCTCGTATTGGTATTTTTTCAAAGTTCCTCAGGTCATCCTAAAGTATAGCCAAATGGCTAACAGCAAAAGAAGGCTAGCTGCCCTCCAATCTCATCCTGAAATGACTGCTCGTCTTCCCACTGGCTGACTTCCTGTCAATCAAATCTCAGTCTAGACATTATGCCTCTGAAAGGTGCCCCCTCCTGACCTGACTCTGAAGGAGCCACACCTAGTAAGTATTTATCACATCACAGAGTGCTTATTCCTATCTGATTATTTGTCTTATTAACTTGTCGTAGGTCCTTGAGACCAGAGATCTTGCCTGTGCTGTTCACTGCTGCATTTCCAGTAGGAACTCAGTAAGTATTACACGAAGGAAGGGAAAAAAGGACAGTGGGCATAGGGGTATCCCTATGCAAATGGAATTTAAAAACAATATCCTGAAGCTTTAATTGTGGCAAATTTTGGTTAGGTATGATTAAGCCAAACTGACTGAACAGTACGGAGAGCACTTTTTAATTCTTAACTAAAAACTAGATATGAGCCAGACTTCTATCTCCAAGCAAAGCTCAACCTAGGAAGGAGACTGAAGAACAGACAGCATTTAGTCTGGACTGGAGTCAACAAAGGTGGAATAAAAAGTCTTCATATAGAGGAAGGGGCGATGAAAATACGGTCAACATTTCCATGAATAACAACAACAAAAAAGAAAAACGTTAAAATATGGAACAATTAAGATTTTAGCTTAGGCATAAGGAAAAACTGAAGGAAAAAGCCTGTGATACTAGAGTGGCCATTACAGATGGGAAGTAAAAGTGAAATTTCTCCAAGTCCCTAAGATTGGCATAAAATACTTCTGTTTAGAAGGGGTCAAGCACAAGTACACAAAGAAAGATGAACATATAGGGTGGCTAGACTTTTCTTTTGAGTGTTATTATTATACTACAATATCTAGAGTATTTGAGTTTCCTACCCTTGAATTAATTTAGATCTGGTACCACAAAAACGAGCTAGGAGGACAGAACACTAGTAAAAACAGTACCAAGTAAGCATTTTTGGGAAAAGAGAAATATATTCATGCTTTTCTTTCCACAGAGAGTAAGTGTTTAGACCTATCAACTTAATTATTAATTCAGGCATAAAGGAACTATTTGAAGGATTAAATTCACAAGTTACCTACAACGTAACTTAAATATGGAATTAAATGCCAGCAGACACCTTGACCACAAGACCTGGGTTGTGTCAACATAAAACCAGTGAGGTATTGTGTATCATTTTTCTTTCAAAGCCAGCTTTGCTTCTAGGACCCATAGTTTCTAACAATGGAAGCGTCCCTTCCCCAGACATTCAGCACTTGACCTCGATGCTGCAGAGTCACTTTTGTTCATTCCCACATTTAGTTAATCACCAAGTTTTGTGGATTATTCATTTGCACAGGGAAAAAAAAAAGAGGTAGGAGAAATTTATGGATTAAAAAGATTTATAAGACACATCAACCAAATGTACAGACCTTGTGTGGTTTCTAAGTCAAATAAACTGTAAAAAAATATAATGAGACAATCAGAAAATATAAGCACTGACTAGAGATATAGGAGGATATTTAGAAATACTGTTAACGCTTTTGAGGTGTGATTCTGAGACTGTGATTATGTTTTCAAAATGCTCTTATCTTTTAGAAATACCCATTAAAAGATGTACAGTTGACATGATATTCTGGATTTGTTCCAAAATAATTCAAAAGATGATGGAGGCAGAAACAGGGATGAAAGAATGGATGAAATATGAGGTACTGCGAATTGCTGAAGCTGGGTAATGGGTACAAAGGGATTCGATTACACTTTTCAATTTGGTTTATGCTTTTAAAATACCCATAACTTTGAAAAAAATGGTAATTTATACATATGAATATGTGCTTTGATTTCCACATGGCCATGTTCTTGGCTCTGAAACCTTCAAAGACTCCCAATGGCATAAATACCTCAGAATAGCTTTCAATCCCTCAGAGTCCATTGGTTACCCTGTTTTATATGACTATGTCATGGGGAAGGTCACCTGCAAATCCTTACTTGTCTGCTCCTTCTCTTTGACCCATGCTTCCCCATCTGCCTTTTGGATTATCAGGCCACTTAACCAAACCATTGTCCTGACCTGTTTTCATGTAAAATACTCCCAATCCTCACCATGATTACAAGTTTTAAGAGGAAAATTCATGTTTACATCTTTCTGCCTCATCAGAGCATGAAGCAGTGGTTCTAAGTAGTGAAGGTGTTTGCTCCTGTTTTTATGGTGGGCAGGATGCAGGGAACCTGCTCCTTCATACTGCTCTATACTTGCTAGAGTTTTTAAATACAGTAAGCTGCTAATCCTTAGAGAATGTCAAAGAGTTTAAGTAAAGAGAGTCATAAAAGGTAAAACTTTTTTTTAAAGGGAAATTCTGATATAGAGTTAAATCTCACAATAATACGATAAATTACAAAGTCAGAGCAGTAAAAGCTGTGGTTCTCATTATAGAAAGCTTCATTTCTGACGCAGCAAAGTGATTTCCTTAATTAACCCATTCATCATGCCTTCAAAGCCCAAGTCCTATATGCCCCAGGACAAAAATCTTAAAGATTCATTTTTCTATGATAAAAATCTTACAAACATTTGTATTATTATTACTATTTCTATTATTGAAAATACCTCACTGCTTACACTGAGCTCCAGTTTTTCTGGACTGTGACTGGGTCCAAAAGAAACAAAGCTAAAATGAAAGGGAGGGAGAAAAAAACGGAGGGTGGGGGAAGGCTTAGGATGCACCCAGACTAGGAAGAGTCCTAGTGGGTGTACTGTGCTACCCCAAGTAGGCAGGGCCCTACTGAATGTTCTAGAATAGCTGGGATCACTATATATTTGGTTGGTTTCTACAGATTAACCTGTACTAAGCAAATATTAAGTGCCTATGTGTCCAGCAACTGTTTTAGGCAATAAACAAGCCAGATTCCATGAAAACTTAAAAACACATTTAAAAATCATTCATTATATACATTGTAAATATACAAGCAAGTTAAACTAATATGATGAGAAACCATGAAAGCACTAATGTTCATCATCTGCATCTCAAGCAGACACACATGAAAATCAGCTTTACCTTATATTTCATCTTGGGACATGAATGAATGTAGAAACCCATGTAATAATAGCTGAGTTGAGATGTTTTCTGATGAAGTTGCCTAGTAAAACCAATTTCTCTGCCAAAAGAAAAATAAAGATGAAGGTATAGTTAAATCTAGCTCCAATACTCAAAGTATATGTAATTTGATGTCAAATATCTGATGAAATCTGAAAATCTAATGCTAAGCTATTAAGAAACTTCAAGTGTTGAAAGCAAAACAACTTTAAAAATACTTTAAGATAGCTTTTACTAAAAAGACATAAACAATTCTAAATTATTTTGAGCAAATGCATCTAAGTTCACATTTTATACTTTATTGAGCATATTAGTTGATCTAAAATTCAAACAGCATAAAAATAAAGAGATCTATTTAATACATGACTCATCATCCCCTGGAATTCTCAAAAGACTGCGTTTATCGGTGAAAAACAGTGCAGCAAGTTTTATAATAAACTCAAAAACCAACACATTTCAGGAAGAATGACTATTATTATGACGAATAACATGCAAACACTTGCAACTGTGTATGATGTAGAACTTCTTCCTACATCTAGATGCTACTCTAATATTTATTCTCCCTAAAACTAAAGAGTGGGGGAAAAGCTATGCTATCTCATCACTTTTTCTCTATTTGTTGGCATAGGTGAGGATTAAACTGAAAAAAGACACTGTCAGCAATGCCCATGCTTGAAGTGGTTTTAATCTGCATCCGGATAAATCTGGGCACAGAACTTCATCTTACTTGCCCAAATGAATGACTGCTTGTATTTGAGAGTTTTAAGGAAACTTTAGTACATTTCAAAAGTAGGAGAAAAGTTGTTTGGTTTTAAGTTTGTTTCTTGAAGGCTTTCTTTCTTTCTCTTCCTGTCTTTCCTTCTTTCTTTTCAATGAATGCTTGAAATTCAAGGAGAAACTTTTTAAGTGAATAGTCTGTGCATTTTGTAAGTTCAGATTTTAATCACTTTAGGATTGTTATCTGACAAATTCATCTGGAAAATAACAGTATTTCTAAATCCAAGCAGACTGAACATCATTAGCCTATAACAGAATAAACCCCACTATTCCTAGAATGAATCCACTTTCAAGGTTCAAAGTGAGGAAGAAAAGCACTGATAAAACCAACATGGGACTGCTCATCGCTGATGACCATACTCCTTCCCTTGGTCCTGCATTGCGCCTCTGCTCCCCCAGTTGTTCGGGCCCAAACCTAGAGCCATCCCCAACTGTTCTTTTCCTCTCACTCCCATGTCCAATCCATCAACAGGTCCAGCTGGCCCCATCGCCAAAACACGCCCTGAGTCTGACCACGTCTCACCAGCTCCGCCTCAGCTATTCTGGTCTATGCCAGCACAATGGTTCCCCTGGATGACTGCGACAGCTTCCTCAACGGCTTTCCAGTTTCCATTCTTGTCCCCTCTATGAATCCCACAGAGAGGTCTAAGTCGTTTTTTTTACAATATTAATCAGATCAGGTAACCTCCCCAAACCCTTTACCTTCGATCTGGGTTGGTATCACACTTAGATAAAATTGAACCTCCCTACCATGACCCTACCATGTGCAGCTCCCTACCATGGGAGCTCCCTACCATGTGCAGCTCCCTCAGCCCCTCCTCAGCAGTGCCTCCTGCATCTCTGCCCTCCCTGCCTAACACCTGTCTATATCTTACCCAATACCCCAGCCCGCAGGACCTAGCTTCTCTATTCCGACTACCTCAGATCTTGTACTACCCATACTTCCCCTTAGATTTTTATTTACACAGTTAGGTAAATAAACCTTTATTTTTCCCTGGCTCCTCAAATGTCACCTGTCCAGAGAGGTCTTTCCTGACTGCCCTATACAAGAAGGACCTCATGCCTACCACTGTGATTTTATTTTTGTCACAGGATAATGGAGTATTTAAAATTATGTTGGCTTCTAATTTACTGTCTGCTTTGACAAAGCTGGAAACTCTTACCCATTTCTGTGAAATGTGTCCAGGATACATAGGTTCTTCTCAAATAAACATCTATTAAACAAATTAATTCACTTCTAAAATTTATCTTGCTAATAAAACATAAATAAATGCCACGCTTATGATCCCCAATTCAAATACTGTTTTAAATCTACAGACTAGGTTATATAAAATTCTGTACTGATTATAGATTAAAATATAAAAACTATATTCACTATACAATTGCTTAAGAAATTAAAGAAATGGAGGGAAACTAGCTAAACAGATTTCACTGAAATACCGTATAGTTAATAACAGAACTGGCAATTTATAGCCTATTCTCCCCAATTTTGCTTGGAAATGTCAATTTCCTGGCTGCCTTTCCTCTTCTAGAAAACTCAGCAACTCATATTCTCAAGAACACTAAAAGGAAATGACAAGACTATAATGCGGAGGTAATCTCCCTGCTTTCAACTGGCAACAACTTTCATGTTCCCAGGCTCCTCCTCTGCTTCTTCCTCAAAGTTCTCCAGCTCTAGAATTTCAAGAGATATACCAAAGCCATAAACAGAACTCTTAATAATTTTGCCGGCAATTGATTATTTACTATCTCGAATGCAGCAGGATTTCAATATCCCTTAGTTTATTGAGATATGAAATGATATGTCATATACAGGTTGGGATTCACTATGTGGGAATAAATATTCTTGATATCTACCTGAGAAGTCTAAACAAATCCAAGGCTACATACTGTAAAGTGACAGATATAAAAACAAGAAGGAAAACAGCACTAATTTCAAAGTGTTGGCTGATTTTGGTCCAAAGAAAAAGTAGCTTTTCTGAAATAAATATATGCTTCTAAAGTTATAAAATGTAAATGATTTAAATTATCGGTTCCAATATCATTGACATCATAAGTGTCATGAATATTCTTAATTAGTTTATACACAAATGCAATTAAATACATAAGAAAAATAAAAGATTATTACAGAGATCAGTTTATAAACACTGTATAATTGTGAATCTGCTATAACCTGGCATTAGGAGACATGTCAGGTTGAAAATACCAAGATGGAGAATTTTTCTTTATATTACAGACCACTGAAACACACGAAAGCAATTATGGGCCAGATTTTTTATAAAAATCAAATGGAGATTAAAGAAAAATACCAACTCTTCCACTTTTATAATTCAGAAAAAACCACATACACAACAAATAAAATAAATAATCTCAAAGTATATCTTCCCAAGATGGGAGAATGTGACCACTGCACACAGAGACTGGGAAAAGAGAAAACAATGTCACCATGAGAAAAGAAAGAGTCTCAAGGTCCCAGACAAGCAACAGAAAAATAATTTCAATCCTCCTTCCCTTCTCTACCACATATATATGCAGACAAGAAGGAATAAAAATACAACAAGTATTTTCAAAGAATAAGTCCCTAATCTTTCTACCATTAGGATAATACAAAGTATCTGTGCTGTGCTGTATATATTTGCAGCCATGGACATAAAAGGGAAATAATCTTTTGATGAGAGCCACAGAATTACGAGGACAGTTAGGGACTTCCCAGTCCTGTTCTATATACTTTCTATAACTGCATATTTTTTCCAAAAGATTCACATTACTTTAATTTACATGAGATTCATTTAACCTTTAATTATGAAAAAATATATACAACAAAAATATGAAAATACTTTAATATTTAAGGAACATTAATTTGTTCTTGATAGAGGAGCTTAAATAAAGGCATAAACAAAAAAGCATCCCACAAATACAGTAATTTGTCCTAACCTAGATGAGATAGATAACTTATAAAGGTAGGGAATTACCATCAGACACTGGCCTCAGTTCTAAAAGTGGTATTCTAAATATCAATACGTAACAGACTACTATCGCAACAAAATTATGAACTATCAAATAGGATTTCTGCTGTTATGTAATGAACTCTAATCAAATGGTGAATTATATGAAGTTCCATTTGAGCCATCATAACTGTCAAAAGTAATCTTACCGTAGTGCAGAGTAGACACCCAAAGACAGGAATGAATAATCAGGATCATAGTACAAATACACAGACGATACACAGTACGGAAGGATGTCAATCACTCCCACAGCAATGATTCTTCCATCAAGCCAGTACTGCTGGTGAAAGGAGCCATAACCACAATCTGGTCCATGAGGGGGATTCTCAGCCTGTGAGAAAGCAGACATACATATGAACAGTTTGTTGTTTTTATCTTTATATTAAAAATCTTAATAATTACCTATTATACTTTTATTTTACTTTGTAACTCCTAAAATTTCCCATGTTGCCATCATCTTCTGCAGTCACACCCTGTAAAACTTTTTACTTGTATAAACACTGACTGAAAAAAAGAATGAGAAAAAGAAATAAACTTAAGATTTTTTTAAACTTGTTTAAAAAATTTAACAGTAGGAAATATAAATTTCACAGGATAAGTAAATATTAAACTATATTTTTCTGTTCCTCATAAAAGTTGGGAAAGAAATGGTGTCTGAGAGAAGATGGAGAACATAAGAGGAGAGCGGTGGGTGAGAACAGAACTGCCCCCATGCCGCCAGCCAGGCCTGATCTGTGACGACCCCGCACTGACAAGGCATATGACCCCATTATTTTTTCTAGGTAGGAGTTCCTGTGTAAATACAAAAGGGCTATAATACTTCCCCAATCTGGCCAAAAGAAAATAAAGTTATTTCCTTACCATTATCTTAATGTAACTATAATCCCAATAACATTTTTCATTTCAAAATTCAATATGACTTTATTTTTTTTTAAGATGTATTTATTTATTTTTAGAGAGACAGAAAGAGCACATGGGGGAACAGGAGGGAAAAAGCAGCGAGAGGGAAAGAATCTCGAGCAAACTCCCTGCTGACCGTGGAGCCTGATGGGGGTACTCAATCTCACAACCCTGAGACATCGTGACCTGAGCCAAAACCAAGAGTAGGATGCTCAACCCGACTGAGCCACCCAGGTGCCCCTAAAATTCAATATGATTTTAAATAGTAACTATTGCTAAATGAAAATCATAAAACAAAAATTATGACACATCATAAAAAATGCTTTGCTAGAGAATAAATAGGCATGTTGAGATTAACAATTTAAGTGAACAAATACAAGAGAACATGTAGGGCGCCTGGGTGGCTCAGTAGTTTAAAGCCTCTGCTTTTGGCTCAGGTCATGATCTCAGGGATCAAGGCCCGCATCAGGCTCTCTGCTCGGCGGGGAGCCTGCTTCCTCCTCTCTTTCTGCCTGCCTCTCTGCCTACTTGTGATCTCTCTTTCTCTCTGTGTCAAATAAATAAATAAAATCTTTAAAAAAAAAAGAGAGAGAACATGTATATCATTTTCATACAGCTTAAATCACAGATAGTATGTATGGATAAAAGTAGATGAGAATGAAGAAAAATGAAGTAAACTGGTCTACTAAAATTAAAACCAGAAAAAACAATTACAATATAGGAAATCTACAGATCAGTATCTCTCATAACATAGGTACAAAAACTCTCACCAAAGCATCAGGAAATCAAATCCAAGAATGTATGAAAAGGATTACATACGTAAGTGACAAAGTGGGATTTAACCCAGGTACAGAAGGTTGGTTCAACATCAGAAAAGTAATTTCTTTAAAAAGCAATTAATGTAATCCATCATGTAAACAGGCTAAAGGAAAAATCCTATGATATATCAATTGATGCAGAAACACCTCTGACAAAATCTAACATCCATTCATGACTAAAAACTCAACAAACTAGGAAGAGAAAGGAACTTCATCAACTTGGTAAAGAACATATACAACAAATCTACAGCTGACATCATACTTAATGGTAAGAAAATGGATGCTTTCCCCAATAAAATCAGGAACAAGGCTATAATATCCTCTCTCATCACTCCTATTCAACATCATAATAGAAATCCTAGCCTGTGTAATAAAATAAGAAAAGGAAATAAAAGGTATAAAGATTGGGAAAGAAAAAAATAAAACTCTCCTTATTCACAAATGACATGATTTACTATGTAGAAAATTCAAAGAATCAATAATAAAAAGTGGAAATAATAAGCAATTATAGCAAGGTCACAGGATACTGAGTTAACAATCTAAAGTCATTTGCTTTACTATATACAAGTTATAACTGGAATTTGAAATTAACGACCCAATACCATTTATAAAACCAAAAAAATTACATGGTTAGGTATAAATCCAACAAAATATGTACAGAATATATATGTAGAAAATTCTGACAGAAGAAATCAAAGAAGAGGTACTAAATGGAAAATATTATATGTTCATAGATTGGAAGACTCATTCTTCCCAAGCTGGTTCACAGATTTAATGCAATTCCAATCCAAATCTTGGCAAGCTATTTTGTGAATATCAACAAATTTATCTAATGTTTATATAAAAAGGCAGAAGACCTAGAATAGCCAACATAATACTGAAGAACCAAGTCGAAGGTCTGATACTATGTGATGCCAAGACTTACAATAAAGCTGGATGCCAGACTGGCGCAGTTGGTTAACCGTCTGACCCTTGGTGTCTGCTCAGGTCATAATCGCAGGGTCATGAGACAGAGCCCCCCGTCCATGTTAGGTTCTGCACTCAGTGCAGAGTCTGCTTGAGATTCTCTCTCCTTTTTCCTCTCCCTGTCCCTCCCACTTGTGTGCTCTCTCTCCCTCTCTAAAATAAATCTTAAAAAAAAAAAAAGACTTATAATAAAGCAGTGAAGCTACAATAATCAAGATAGGGTGATACTGGTAAAAGAACAGACAAGTAGAACAGTGTAACAAAACAGACAGCCCAGAAACAGACCCACATAAATATGGCTGACTGACCTCTGACAAAGGAGCAAAGACAGTTCAATAGAGAAAGGACAGTCCTTACAACAAATGATGCTGTAACAACTAACACCCAAGTGCAAAAAAATCTAAATCTAGACACAGACCTTACAGCTTTCAAAAAAATTTGCTCAAAATGCACTATAAGCCTGAATGTAAAATGCAAAACTATAAAACTTTTAGATGATAACAGGAGAAAATCTAGGTGACCTTGGGTTTTGCAATGAGTTTTTAGATACAATGCCAGAAGCACAAACCACGAAAGAAATAACTGACAAGCTGGACTTCATTAAAATTAAAAACTGCTTTGGGAAACACACTGTTAGAAGAATAAAAAGTGAAGCCACTGACTGGAGAAAACAGCAACACATGTATTGGATAAAGGACTGGTATTCAAGAATAGAAAGACGCTTAAAATTCAACAGTAAAAAAACAAACAGCCCAATTAAAAACTGGGCAAAGTATCTGAGCAAACACCTCACCAAAGAAGAGGTACAGGTGGCAAATAAGCATTTGAAAAGACGCTCAACATCATTTGTTAGGGAATGGAAAAGAAAAACAATGAGATAGTACTACCCAACTATTAGAATGGCTAAAATCCAAAAGCCTGAATATTAAATGCTGGCCAGGATGTGGAACAAAAGGAACTCTCATTCATTGATAATGAATGTAAAACGGTATGGACACTTTGTGGAGGGCGGTTTGAGAGTTTCTGACTAAGCTAAATATAGTGTTACCATATAAAACAATAATCACATTCATAGGTATTTATCCAGTTTGTCTGAAAACTCAGATCACACAAAAACCCAAAAGCCTGCATGCAAATGTTCATAACAATTTTATTTATAATTACCCCAAGCTGGAAGCAAGATATCCTTCAATAGGTGATAAACAAATCATGATACATGGAATACTATTCATCAATCAAAAGAAATAAACTATCAAGTCACAAACACACGAAATGAAGAAACCTTACACGCATATTGTTAAGCGAAAAAAGCCAGTCTGAAAATGCTACCTACATACATTCCAAATATATCCTGTAAAAGGCAAAACTATAGATAGTAAAAGGATCAGTGGTGGCCATGAGTGTGGGGGATCTGGAGGCGGGATGAGTAGATGAAATCCAGGGGACTTTCAGGACTATTCTAATTCTGTACTGGTGGATCAGAACTTTATGACACAAAGAATGAGCCTTAATGAATGCAAACTAAAAGAAAATCATTTAGGAGATGAAGGGATCCCAGGAAGGAACAGAAATATGACAATGACATATATATGACAATATAACTGTATTACAAATGTAAGAAGCAACCTGTCTAAAAGCGGTTGGGAGGGGAAAGGTGCTGACCTCGGTAACCTTTGGGTTTATAAGAATGAAGGCAAAAGTAAATCTGCCATAAGCATTGTATTCT
Source organism: Ailurus styani (assembly GCA_002007465.1). Taxonomy (NCBI): domain Eukaryota; kingdom Metazoa; phylum Chordata; class Mammalia; order Carnivora; family Ailuridae; genus Ailurus; species Ailurus styani. Next base: position 9,300,165 of record LNAC01000001.1, on the reverse strand, counting down.
ACCTGATAAAGTTTTTTTACATGAGACCACAGGTTAACAGCTCTGACACTGATACACATGTCTACTGTAAATGGATGGAGGTTTCTCACTGTTGGAGTGGGAATTTACAGATCAGCAAGATAAAATCCATGGGGTAATAGATTAGAATTGGAGACATGAGTTTCCACTATCTTAAGCTAAACTCTTTAGGGGTGCCTGGGTGCCTCAGTCAGTTAAACGTCTGCTTTCTGCTCGGGTAATAATTCCAGGGTCCTGGGACTGAGTCCCACATTGGGCTCTATGCTCAGTGGGGAACCCGCTTCTCCCTCTCCCTCTCCCTGCTGCTCTACTTACTTGTGCTCACACTCTCTCTGTCAAATAAATAAATAAAATCTTTTTTTAAAAACCTGTTTAGCTTAATATAGAGAAGATGGTTACATACAGAAATATTTATAGGTCTGTATATATCAAAGATATGTTCATAACATAAGAGTTAGTATGCACATATTATTTCTTTACTCTGTCAGATGAGAAGGCCTAAAGAAGTAACACCCTAGTAGCAATAAGCACGCCTAGCACCCAGATCTTGGTTTCTCCATTCTGTAGTACAAAGAACAAGCCTCTTTGCGAAAATGGCTGACTCCAGGACTGGGACAGGAAATATACAATATAAGCCTGGCTCATCTTTTTTAAGATTTATTTATTTCAGAGACAGAGTGAGAAAGCAAGTGGGAGGAGGGGCAAAGCGCGAGAGAGACTCCCAAACAGACACTACACTGAGTGCAGAGGCTGACACGGGGCCAATCCCAGGACCCTGAGATCACGACCTGGGCTGAAACCAAGAGCTAGACGCTCAACCAACTGAGCCACCCAGGCATCCCAAGCCTAGTTCATCTTGTAGTGTCAAAAAGGAAGAAAGTACTTGAAGAACAAAAAGAAACACACATTGATGGAGTTCTATCAAAGGGACAAAAGGGACAACTAAAAGAGCTCCCAATGGCCAAAGCTGGAACAAATTTAAGCAACAAAATAAAGTAGGGTTAGATTATAACCCAAAGTATAAAATAAATATCCATGAGTCTATACTCATATATGATTGAAAATATATATGATTGAAAATTTAAAAAATGAGGAAGAAAGACAAATTTCCTATGCAGGACAATTCCATTAAGTTCATGTAAATACTAGGTCCTACAGGTAAGGGAACATAACTCTTCAAGTGTGGGCTACACACAGGAATTCCCTTCCAAAGAGTACAAGTATGGGAAGGGGGTTAAGAGAGTAACTGCACAGGTGATCAAGGTCGACAACAGCAAATGGGTTCTAACAGTATCAGTAATTTCTAAAACTTCCACTGTTATAGTTAAAATGTTGTTTGGGCAATAAATACATCTTTACGCTTTTAAGACCATCCATAATAATAATAATAATAATAATAATAATTTGTCAAACCCCAGTTCTAGCATTCACTGTCATATATACCTTTGCTTTTTTTTTTTTTTTTTAAGATTTTATTTATTTATTTGACAGAAAGAGATTACAAGTAGGCAGAGAGGCAGGCAGAGAGGAGAAAGCAGGCTCCCTGCCAAGCAGGGAGCCCGATGCAGGGCTCGATGCGGGGCTCGATCCCAGGACCCCGAGATCATGACCTGAGCTGAAGCCAGAGGCTTTAACCTACTGAGCCACCCAGGCGCCCCTACCTTTTGCTCTTTAAAAAGCCATGATTATCTCCCTGGAACAGATATAGTTTGAGGAGAACTGGCAACAAACAGAAGGGGGAAAAAAAAGGAGGGGGGGAAGGATATTTACCTGTTAAAACTGTAACTCCTGAACTAACACCAATACCCTAAATTCTTAATGGCCTTGAAGTTGAATCACCTGTCTCAGAAGCTAGACTACTCCAAATACGTACACAAATTCCTACAGATCACTGAACTTTGTGAAAACCATCTTTTAGATGTAAGCAAACCCTGGGGCTCATAGGAATGAAGCTCCCTGTCTTTAAAAATAATCAGGTGGGAGGGCAACCCAGCAGTGACAAGGAGCCAGAGACAAGCTGCAGTTTGTTCTACAGAAGGCTGGGAACCAGTCAAACATCAGGAAGCCTCCACAGCAAAAGCTAATTGGATGACTTTGAAATGAATCGAAATTCTTCCACAATTCCAGTTTAGCATCATTCTAGGACTCATTAAATCTAATGTGTGCATTAACTCACTAAAAAATGTATTTATCAAACACATAGTAAGTATGACTTAATAAGCATTATCTCAATAAGCAAATGGCCAAAAGTTTATGCTAACCCTAAATATAAATCAGCTCTGCTCACTGTACAAGCTTGAAATCTTTTTTCCAAACTGAAACTACCTTCTTGGTTTCCAATTTTAATAATTTCATTCATTCCCTGGACCTCCCCTCTAATAACCTGCCTCCATTTACTTCACTTGTTTGTCCTCCTATGAGTCCAGTCACAATCAATGTCACCTACCACCAGTACTCTCATCTCTCAACGCATGTGGAAGTCAAGAGTCTTGTCCATCTGCAAAACCCAATTTATATAGGTATGGGCTGCCTTATAATTACTGAGGAAAGAATAAGTCCTACAACTATCTACTCTGACCCCCACTACATCACAGATGAGGAAACATGAAATCCAGGAGTCAGTTCAGCAATACAATCAATGACCATTAAATCATGGAGTTGTAAACTGACACACAAACTAGCCTCCCAGCTCCTAGGTCAATGCTATTTTTATGCTATCCTAAGAAAATCAGCCAATCAAACATATTTAAATATCTTCACTTTTCAGATATCCCTAGGATATCCAAGTCAGTAGGTAAGGCAACATGAAAAAGTATTTCAATGCATGGTTTCCAACAAGCTTTCTTAAAATTTGTTTTGCTGTATTCCTTTTCTTTCCAACGTGTTTTCTGACAATTAAAAAATGAGTGATTTCCTTTCCTCTCTTATGGGAGCTTCACTGATCTAATTTTAAAAAACAGATTTAAAAAGTGGAAAACAATCTAAGTGAAGGCAGAGAAGAAGCTATTTTCCAAAAAGTACATCTGGTTGCTTCAGCACTACTGATTAGTAATGATTTATGGTTCTCAGTTTGGTAAGTCGATTAATACTTTCAAGTTTTTCAACAGGTACGTGGCAGCTGTGGGAAACAGGCTGAAGGTGAACCTGAATTACTGATAACCTTGGCCCTCCGCGAAGAGATGGAGCAGCCAGAGCCCCCAGATCACTCACTTTTGGCTGGGAAATTTGGAAAAAAATTCAGTGCCTACCATGTTTCCAATATCATAAACTGATTTCACCAACATGCTTCATGTTTGTGAACATACACACATCTGTTGAATCAGTATCATCCTTCCACACCTGACATAAAACTGCCATAACAGGCTTTCCCTCAAGTAAGATCCCTAAGCTCAAATTATTTAATACTAAAATATGGAAAGAAAACAGAAATTTGAGGGATATAAAGGCGGTAAAAAGAGAAAGAACAATAAGTAAACCTGTGAAATCAGAAATCAGCAGAACTCCTGGTTATGTCTCCCTAGTCATTCAATAACATCCTTGAAACCCAGACTCATTGAAGTTTATTGTACCGTATGCTTCGATATGCTAGTATTTGGATACCTATTGGTTTTTATGAGTAGCAACTAGAGATTACCTTTTTGCAAACATATGCATTTTCAGCTAACATAGATTTGTCACCCTCACCCCCACTAGGTCAGAAAGAACCACATCTCACAACAGTCCCTTCACTTAATTCTCCAAGAAGCTCAGTCCCTCAGCATCCAGTCAATGACTAGTCTCTTTTTACTGACTGCCTTGAGAATCCTGTTTCAATACTGGGGACTGCCTCATTTCTTCAACCTCTTACTTCGTTAAAGCCTATTAATTGTTAACAAAATGAAATGAAATAAAATAAAATAAAGCTTATTAATTAACACCCTTCACCTGTTACTTAAACACAGAAGGTGATACAATTACAGATTATGCAGGAAAATACACAATATTTGGAAAAGAGAAAGTAACAGAGGTGTAGGTATCATGTAAATTGGCAGCTCTCCAACTTCTTGGCCTCCAAATCTCTCTACACTTGCAGAACAGACTGAGCATGGCAAGAAGATTTTGCTCACTGGAGATAAGAAGGAGTTCAGGGGATATTTATTGTACTAGATATTAAAACTAGTATTTTTAAAAGTATGTATTTGTTATTTGCTTTAAAATAACAATGAATAACACTGTTAAAAAATAACTACTATATTTTCCAAAACAAAACAAAAATTTAGTGAGAAAAATAGCAATGATTTACATTTCTGGAATCTCTTTAATGTCTGGTTTGGTAGAGGATAGCTGGATCTCATACTTGCTTCTGCATTTGCTGACACCATGCAACCTCTGAAAAAAACCCATATATTCATATGAGAATGAGAGAGAAAAAGGCTAATAAAATGTAATTTTCACCTCAAGGATCCCTTGCTGAGGCTTCAGGAACCACCAGGAACTGTAGGACATTTTTGAGAGCATTCACGTAAATGAATTTTTAAAAATACAGGTAGTGGGCGCCTGGGTGGCTCAGTGGGTTAAAGCCTCTGCCTTTGGCTCACGTCATGATCTCAGGGTCCTGGGATCGAGGCCCACATCGGGCTCTCTGCTCAGCAGGGAGCCTGCTTCCTTCTCTCTCTGCCTGCCTCTCTGCCTACTTGTGATCTCTCTCCTCTGTCAAATAAATAAATAAAATCTTAAAAAATAATACAGGTGGTGAAGGCGTCTATAAACTGTTAAGCTATAAAAAGAAAGAGAGGACGGTATAGTGACTTGAGTCCACAATTTGGAGTCGAAGTATATGGAGTTGAGCCCTAACTCCACTCTACACTTTCAGGCTATTTTACCTTAGCAAAGCAATAGCTACTTTTAAAACTATCCATTTCTGCCTTTTTTAAAGTAGGCTCCATGCCCAACGTGGGGCTTGAACTCAATGACTCTGAGACCAACATTCTCGTGCTCTACAAACTGAGCCAGCCAAGCGTCCCCCCATTTCTGCATTTTTAAAACAGGAATCCTACTACTCTTCACCCTCAAATGTCTCTGTGAAAAACAAATGATAATGTACAAAGAAAAGCATCTTGCAGACTGTGAGCAAATCTGGGTCAGGTTTTGCTTTTCGTCTTCAGGGGTCTGAATGGCACACCCTAAAAGATTACATCTGCGAGATTACACCAGTAGCTCCTGGAAGAGCAGCTATTCAAATTAATAGCAGCTATCTGAATCTCACCATAAATCAGTGACGCGATCAACAATATTTAATAGTTTACCCTTCTCATGCTTGCACTCTGTACATTCTGGATATGTGAAAGAATTAATAAGCGAAGTCATTTCTCAGAAGTTCCTCCATTGCAAGGGTTTATCGGATAACAGGAAAAAATATAATAGAGCTCACCACTAGCTACACAAAAGAAAAAACATCTTAAAGGCTGGGGAAGAAGGCAAGGTTTATGGATGAGTGAGCTCTGCAGCAGGACACCAAAGGCATTCTGTAGAAATGGCATCAATATTAATAGGCCAATTTAGGCTTCCAGTTAAACTGCTCCCCAAATAGGTGTATATGTACTCTGATAAAGTACACCTGTCTCCTGACCCACCTGCCTCCACGTACTTCATTTAGGATTAAAAAAAAACACTGTTAAGACTCAAAAGAACAGACAAAGGGAAAGTCATGTGCCAGGGACCAGAGGCAGAATTTATTTGTTGGGGAGACTTAACCATGGGTTCAAAGATAGTAACGGGAAAGGTCTTCAGGACTTTAAGAAAGCAGAACCTGCACTGTCCTCCCAAGACACCCAAAAGTACCTCTCCCAGACCACGCCTGTTCACACAAAAATCTACAATTAGACAATTAGTGTCCTGCATTTTTTTTAAACAGCAGTTCATGGAGGCCCCCAAAGGAAATCATTTTAAGCACCTGATTCAAAGTCTGCATTATATTAAAAGGACTTATTCCTGCAATTGTTTTCTTTTGTTAAGTTTCATGGAACACTGCACTGAAGTTTGGATTTATTTTATTTTTTAAAAAGGATTTATTTATTTATTTGGGAGACAGGGAGCGAAAGGATGTGCCAGGGGCAGGGGGTGAAGGGGAAGGAACAGAGGGCAAGAAAGAATCTCCAGCAAACTCCCCCGAGCATGGAGCCGAGGCAGGGCTGGCTCTCAGGACCCCAAGATCATTATTACCTGAGCTGAAATCAAGAGTTAGATGCTTAACTGCACACTTAGCTGACTGAGCCACCCAGGCACCCTATCGGGATTTACTTCAAGAATAAAAACACAGGGCGCCTGGGTGGCTCAGTGGGTTAAAGCCTCTGCCTTCGGCTCAGGTCATGATCTCGGGGTCCTGGGATTGAGCCCCACATTGGGCTCCCTGCTCAGTGGGGAGCCTGCTTCCTCCTCTCTCTCTCTGCCTGCTTCTCTGCCTACTTGTGATCTCTCTCTGTGTCAAATAAATAAATAAAAATCTTAAAAAATAAATAAATAAAAACAAAAATGTGCTAAACCACTATGATATCAAAATCTACCTATTTCTTAAAAAAGAAAACTCAAAACTAATTTGAAAATTTGAAATAATATGGTCTATAATTAAGAAATAAAGAAAACAAATTTAAGTTGGAAAATACAAATAGCAATACTCATGGTTACTACATTATATGCCTTGTGTAAGTGATTTAAAAATCAAATGTAACCAATTCCTAATTTGTTGGCAGACAATCGGTACACTATAGATGGCCACCAACTTAACACACTTCCTGGCTTATAGCTGTATTAAATGGTAGAAATAATGACAAACTATCTGGAAGACTTCAGCCCTGTTTCTAGTTATATACTAAAGTATGTGAAATTAAAATACTTTAAGGACCAATTCTGAGAAAATAAATGGTGACTGGACATGCAGTTTCCACCAAAGAACATTCCACTTTCCTTTAATCAGAATCCTCTAAATGTCCAGGAAAAGGAAAACTCCATAACCATATACTTCCCCTCACTGATACAACACTCATGTAGCTCGAATCCTTGCTCCCCTGACAACCACCCCTCGCCCCCACGAAGACAACTTAGCCTTGAACTAGCTGGGAACATTACCTGATGGCGTTAGCTACCAACAGGCATTGTAATCACCACCACCAAGAAACATTTTGTCTTTCTAGGTTACTTTTGGGGGGCTGATTCTGACACTAACAGAAACTTTGAGTATGCTGATTTGATATCCTGCTGGATGTCACTATTTTACAACCCAGCTTACATTATAGGGGACAAATTTATTGATCCTAGCCTTCAAAATATTCAATTATCTTAGTTAGGTATTATAAATTAAATAATGCTAATTCTGTAATAAGACTGTACCAAAATTATTAGTCTATGCAAGTTTATTCTGATATGATTATTTCCAATCACCACCTATATTTCAAATCAAAGACAATTACATTTAAATGATGCTAATAAAAGAAAGTGCATGTAAAAGTTGTAATATTTTTTTACTGTATTTTAAGCAACACTTTATCTGCTCATAAAGAAAGCATATAAAAGTTAATTTTACTAAGTAACATAAATGACTTAATTTGTATAGCCTTAAGATTAGGAAGAATTCCTATGATGTTCCTATTCATACAATTCTCTCAAGTTGGTACACAGTACTTTATACCGGGTAAACTTCTAAATGCCTCAATTTTATCAGAATCCCTGAGTTGATGAAGATTAGCCGGTCATCGGAGATGAATAAACTATACCAACTGGCTCAATTTCTGTTGATAATCTCAATAAACAACAATTCAGTAGCATCTAACTTAAAATTTTAACCAGCTCCTACTGACTATGACCATGACACCGATACCATGACAACCTCTATGCATTTCCAAATTGGGAGAAAGAACCAAATTAAACAAAATTGTAAGATAAAATAAGCTAATTACAGTACATTCATATGAGGAACTATTATGAGGAACTATTATGTAGTAAATAAAAGCTATTTTTACCAAGAATTTTTAATAACATTATAAACATTTCTCCAAGTTAAGTGAAGACAATATAAAGTGCATGTATGATCCCAACCATATGAAAATTCTCTCTCTACGTGTGTGTATAGCACACACACACAAACTTATAAAGATGGGAAAAACCACTGGGTACTATCAGTACAGGATTCATGGATGATACATATTCTTTTCTCCATTTATTTTTAATAAAAATGCATTAATGTATAATCAAGTTTTAGAAACCGAGGTTGAAGAATTATTAGTATGTGTTAAAAAGAACCAATGATATCTGAAATTTGATAAAGGCCAAAAAAATGACTGGGTGTTCTTTTATCATTTATTTCTTATTTAAATTTAATTTAGTTAACATATAGTCCATATAGTGTATTATTAGTTTCAGGGATAGAATTTCGTGATTCATCAGGTGCAGATAACACCCAGTGCTCATTCCATCAAGTGCCCTCCTGAATGCCCATCCCCCAGTTACCACCTCCCCTCCAGCAACCCTCCATTTGTTTCCTAGAGTTAAGAGTCTCTTATGGTTTAAATGCAGTTCTGGGCTTGATTTTCTATTGCCTGAGTTATTTTACAATTTGTTTGGGGCAGAGGTTAACTTATAGATTTCTGTCCAGTGGAACAAGTAACCCAAAAAGTTACAGTTTAATGCCCTGTAACTCAATAATCAGTTGTTTTTATCTAACTTAGCAAAGTCATCTCAACCTCTTATTAAATTGTGTGTGTATCTCAGCATCTATATTTTCACAAATGCTCCTTGCACCAGTTTTAATGTTACTGATTCTTGCACTAACTAATGAGTCAAATAAAATTTGACATGTGTTCATGCTCTATTTGTATGGTTATCATGCTTTTACCTTTATGAAAATGCAGTTTAACAGTTTGGGAGGTGACCTACTGAGAAACTCAAGTGAACACTTAATGGAGCTAAGAAACGCACAAGTGCCCTCAGTCTGTGAAGCCCAGCCCATCTTTTCTTGACTCTCGAAGACATTCCTACAGCTCCAGCTGTGCTGTTTCTCTTTTTCTCCCTCTCCACTAAGTTTGTGCTGTTGTTTTTGTTTCTGGTTCTCCTACAACCAGTAAGTTATCCCCCTTAGTGGCAGCAATAGTTAGATTTGGTTTATGGTCTGTTGGATGAAAGATGTAGATCCATTTTCTTTTCAATGAGAGGAGACAGAGACTCTGATTTTTCAGGGGGTTTTTTGGTCTGTATATTTGAGAGTTCAATCAGTTACGGAGAACAGCTCTTTGAGATCTGAACCCATGAGTTTCTGTGTTTACTTGGGACCTGGAGCTCAAGTTGTAGAACTGGAGCTTAGAGCTCTACATGTCTGTGAATTTGTGATTCAGAAAAGTCTTTATTTCTTATTATATGTGAAATATTTTCCTACCTTCAGAGGGTATTCATGGATCATAACATCATATTTCCTTATTAGAGGAGCTCTGTAAAATTAACTTACAGACATTATATAAATCAAATATTCTCCAAATTCACAGGAAATAAACTCCTTACAGAAAGTGCCAGCTCAGAAACATTTTTACAATAAATCAAATTGGCTTAATAATTTTGGTTTAAGAAGAAAAAAGGGGGGGCTGGGCGGCTTAGTCAGTTAATCATCTGCCTTTGGCTCAGGTCATGATCCCGGGGTCCTGGGATGGAGCCCCGCATGAATGAAAAAGTGAGGCTTGGGGTGGTAAAGGGGCTCGTCCAGAGTCACAAGACCCATTTAGATGAATGAGAAGGACCCAAACCTGGAATTCTCAACTTTTGGTTCAGTGTTTTTCTCACTGGACACTGCTTCTGTGGTGACCCACATCAGAACACAATCATAATACAGTAACATGTTCTATTTAATGTAATGAATTAAGATGTTTTAGCAACTTACTAAAAGCCAGAGGATGAATCAAGAAATGTATTTCTGAATAACGTAATTCTTAGGAAATGAAATGCTTCAAAGCAAGCAGAAAAGTTTACCCTAATATTCATAACTTAAAACTAGAAGCACTGTGATGACAAAAATTTGAACTTTACAAAGCTTAAATCATTGAAGAATGATTTACAGTAAATGTGTTTAATAAGTGTGACAAATAAGGAACTTATATTTGTATTTCTATCACAGAATACATTAAAATTAAGATGTTAATCTGTTAACTGTTGTCTTTACTTTGACATTTCCTTGTAGTTTTAAATCCTAACTATCCAACAAAGACTTTTGGTGAGGCACCCCAAAATCTTACAAGTAACAGAACCCCAAACTTCATAATTCTACAGATTAGTCAATATTTATTGAAGACTACAATAAACACCTAAGAATTAAGAGTAACTACCTTAATGAAACTTAGTTAACATCAGTTCAATTTGAGACTTGTTTTTCCAGTCTTTCTTAAAGAGGCAAAAAGCATCCCCCCAGTGACAACCCAACCTGATATTTTTATTTAGAACTGAATGACTGCAAACATCAAACAAGACTGACATCCCCATGGAAACTAATCCACCCCAGGATTTACCATTCAAACATTTTCAGAAGCATTCATGCACATTTAATGGGTAATGAAAATTGTCGAGGCAGATGACCCTAATTTTGAACACAGTTAAAAGATCCTTGGAGTAATGATGAAAACCGTAACTACTTGCTAAAGGAAGACTGATCTGGCAAAGAGGTACCTTGAATGGACTTCGATTTTAAGATGCCTAAACTAATCTAAGCCCCATGCCAGAAACATCTTCAGCAAGGAAATTTATGGCATTTTTCTCTTTAAGGTCTGGTTTCTTTCTAGTATACTTTATCTTATTCTCAGAATAAATTTTGATGTTTTTATCACAGGAGATTGGTTTCCAGAAAAAAAGACTTCCAGTTTATACAATTTCACTATAAAACATAAGGTTTCAAATAACATTGGTTCAACTATTATGTGATACTCAGAAGCAAACTGGAAGTAGGTTCATGTATTCAACCAACACTTACTGAGTGCCCGTGTGAGCCCAGGGAATACTATTCTGACTACCACATAAAAGATGTTTAAGCTCTACTTACTGAAATAAATAGAGGGCAAACAGGAATGTCTTTAATTCAACTGATTCTTTGTCAGCAGCTCAGTAGCAGTCCTGCCCCAGCCACAACTGCCCAACACCCTTCAGATCTAACTGAAGGGGAGAGCAATCAAATGATAATCCCAATGAACTGGGGGATCTGGCTCCAGAATTCTAACTGGTGCCTCTGCCCAACACTACGCAGCCTGATCTACAGTATACGGGACTCAGCCTGAAAACTACATGACTTTTTCCCAACCCACGTAACTAGAAAAAACTGCACCTCTCACTTGTATCTCCTTTTTGCCTAGCTTTCCCTTTCTAATCATTCAGTACCAATAGCAGCCTGACAGCCATTCTCTGAGATCTAGCCCTCGATGAGATACCTCTGTCTGCCCTGGTCCTGGCTCTGTACACACAGCTGGTGCTCCCAGGCCCAGACCAGACAGCAAGTGAAAGCTCCTCAAGGTCACCCAGCTGAACTCTCTTCCTAGCCTTCTCTCCACGGCTCTCCACTTCAGGCCAGCTCTCTGGCTATCAGATCCTCAGCGTCCTCCTTGTTTGGTAAAATTGTTTTAACTTCCTTCCCAAGTTTAACAGCTCAATCTTCTCCACTTCACCCCTCCACTACTACCTCCCCAAACTCCCTTCAACTCTACAGAACCCAGTTTGGGGAAGAGCCAGCCATTCCCGCTTCTAAATTCTGGCCACTGGAGATATCCCGACATCTACCAGAGCCACCCCAAGCAATGATATTTCATTTGCTTGCAGACTGAAGAGATGGTTAGGTTTCTATGGTCCTTTTTTTTTTCCTGCTACTACTTGCAGATTGCAATCAGTGTACATACACATACCCAAATGTCCACGTTATTCCAGTCTATCACGGAGTTCCAAGTGAGAAGTAGCTCTCAACTTCAAAAAAAGTTTGGAAAGATGGTTTTACAAGCTATCAAAAAATATTAATGGCTAACACTTAAAATTAAGAGTATTAACTACATAGCTAATATTTAAATATTCCTTCAAACACATCTATTTCAATATGTAATGCTATCTTAGAGAATTCCAAAACTGCAAACACTACACCACAGCCAGGGATGCAGTAAGGAAGCAAGATATCAAGTTGAATCAGATCTTTTCTACAATGTTTTAGAAAATGAAAGGATGAAGAAATGATATATGCCTTCCCCCCCAGCTTTATTTACACATGATAAAATTCACCCATTTTAAGTGTAAATTCTGTGATTTTTAGAAAATTTATAGAATTATGGAATCACCACCACAATCCAATTTGGGATCTCTATCACCCCCAAAACTCCTATAAGCCCCCTCTGTACTTAATCCTCCACTCCACCTCTAATTCCACTGATCTGCTTTCTGACTCTCTAAATTTCCCTTTTTTGGTTAATTCATTTAAATTGAAACACAGTATGTAGCACCCTGTGTCTGGCTTCTTTCACATGTGTTCAAGGTTCACCCATGTTGTAACCTATTTCATAACTGATGCCTGTTTACTGCTGAATACTAACCCACTGTATAGATCGACACTTATCCACTCACCAGTTGACAGACATCTGAATTGTTTCCAGCTTTTGGTCATTATGAATAATGCTACTATGAACATTCACATCCAAGTCTTTGGATGTCTATTTTCATTTTGCTTGGGTATATTCCTATATTTTTGGGTCACATAGTAACCCTGTGTTTAATATTTTGAAGAAATGCAAAACCATGGCTATACCATTTTAACAATCCCCACAATGTATAAGGTTGCTAACTGTCTCCACATCTTGCCAATACCTCTTAGTAGCTTTTGATTAGAGTCATTCTGATGGGTGTGTGGTGGTATCTCATTGTGGCCTTAATCTGCATTTCCCTAATGGATGGTGAGCATCTTTTTATGTGCTTATTAACCATTTGTATGTTTTCTCTGGTGAAATACATAATCGGGTCTTTTGCCTATTTTTTAACTACATTGTCTTATTACTATTGAGCTATGAGTTCTTTCTGTTATTGATTTGAACAATTCCATTTTGATCAGGGATGGTTTCAATCCTTTTCAATTTCTGAGATCTGTATAATGGTACAGCATCTGATCTTAGTGAATGTTCCCTATGTACTTGAAAAAATACGTAGTTTGTCATTGTTGGGTATAGTGTTCAATAGAGGTCAATGAAGTAAACCTGTGTGATAGTGTTGTTCACATCTTCTATAGTCCTTCCAGTTTTCTAATTATTCTGTCAACTATAGAGAAAACTGTCCTAAAGTGTCCAGCTATAACTGTGGATTGGACTCTTTCTCCTTTCAGTTCCACTGGTTTTTGCTCCATGTATTCCTGGGCTCTATTATTGTCTCACATTTTGGATTACCGTGTCTTTATATGATGTACTGACCTTTTGCCTCTATGAAATGTCCCTTTTCCTTTCAGATACAGCCCGTGCCCTGAAGTCTGCTTTGTCAGATATGAACTTCCTCACAATTACCATTTGCATGGTTTGCCTTACTCTGGCCTTTTACGTTTCAATGATCCATGTCTGCACAGTTAAGGTAGATCTTGCTTTTTTTTTTTAATCTAATCTGACAATCTCTAACTTTTAATTGGAGTGTCTCTGGATATGTACTGTCCAATAGGATAGCCACTGGCAATATGTGGCTTCATAAATTAACTAAAATCTTAAAAATTTAAAATTCTGGTCCTAAAAAGCTCAGTACCTACGTACAACCACTAGCTATTTATGTGCTTAAGACAGTGTAGCTATAGAACGTGTCGATACAGCAGAGTCCTCATTCAGATCATTTATATTTAATGTAATCAGTACGCTGGACTTTTTGCTATGTGCTTTCTATCTGTCTCACTTGTTCTTTGTTCACCTTTCCTTCTTTTTCTGCCTTTCATGAGACTGAAAACATGTTATCATGGCAATGATCTTCACTATTGGCTTATCAACTGTATCTCTTTGTTTTTAAGGCTGCTCTAGGACAGTGGTTTTCAAGAGGGAGTCAGTTTACCCCTCCGGGGCATCTGGCAAAGTCTGGAGACATTTTGTTTCAACTCGGGTGGAGGGTGCTACTGGCAACTATTGGGTAGAAGTTAGAGATGCTGCTAAGCATCACACAATGCACAGGATAGTGCCTACAAGAAAGATTTAACCGATCCAAAATGTCAACAGTGCCAAGCTTGAGAAATCTTGCCCTTGGGTTTAATACATCTCAAACTTATCACTTCACGTAGTATAAGAATCTTGTAGCATTACCGGGGGGGGTGGAGATGGGTGAAACAGGTGATGGGGACTAAGGAGAGCACCTATCATGATGAGCACCAGGCGATGTATGGAACTGCTGAACCACTATACTGTACACCTGAAACTAATATGACAGTATGTGTTAACTAATTAGAATTAAATTTAAACATTTAAAAAAATCTTATAGAAGTATTATTTCATTTTCTCCTTTCTATCTTGTTACTGTTGCCACATACCAACAGCTGCGGTGCTGAGCTCGACCAACGTGCCTCTCCGGGCTCAGTTTTCCTTAGAAGAAAACTGGGACTATCTACCTCACAGACACGCTACAAGAATTAAGAATAAGCAAAGGGCTTAGCATAGTACCCATCCACTACAGGTGCTAACATCTCGATTAGTTATTATGATACCTGTTGAATGAAGACTGTAATTGATTTGAAATGAAATAGAAGGACATAACAGAAACCTGTTGAATGAAGACTGTAATTGATTTGAAATGGAATACAAGGACATACCTTAACAGAAACCTAAGCCACCTACATTCACACATGGTGAAATGTCTTACAAACACCTCTCCTGTCACTTTCCGCCTCTGAAATGCCGACAAGACTGCACCCTACTGGACTGGCTGGCAAAGTCTGATTCGGAAGAGAATTTCAAGAATCTTTTAGCCTCTGATATATAATCCCCTTTATTTACCTACATTTAATTGAAGACATCTGTAGGTGGTGCCACACAAAATGTAATTCAGACTTAGAAATGTCAATAAAAACGTCTGTAAAGAAGAGGGCCGATCTAAACCTAGTAGGGGAGTGCACATCAGCAGCCACAGAGCCACATGAAATTAGGAATATAATGGAAATATGTTGCCTGACTTGACGAGGTGATAAAAGCTCTTTTCCCATAAAGCTTAATGAGCTCTATTAGTCTTCAGCTTACAGGAATGTAAAAGGGTCAGCCCCACAGAGGGAAGTAACTGACTCTCCACACATGGCTCCATTCAAATGACAGCAGATCAAATTACTGATGTAATTACTATAACCTGACAATTTCGTTAGATTCATGTGGCAGTTAACTGTTTAGGACTTACAACAAAGGGACATGGCTCATTCATACTAGCTTTGAGGACAAAGTAAAGTTTAAAGCAGCCTTCATTTTCTACTGCAAGTCTCATGTATTTTATGGTCTCTACCAGAATTATTTTTCTCTTAATCAAAATTAGGGAAGGTGTTTGGGTATTTACCATATGTTTAACTTTCCTTCTCCAGCTAAAACATGAGCTCAATGGCAAAATTAAACATGTGGGACTCCTAACACTCTCCTGCTTTGGCTCTGCTTTGGCTTGCAGGCTCTGTGAGGTGGTAACGGAACAGAATCCCGAGCTCAGTGTTGTCAAAAATTTGGGGGTAGCAGCCCCTAACTAAGTCATCAGGCGGCCCCTACAAAATTCCAACAGAAAGCCCTCAAAGTATTTCCCAAATACTTCAAACAAAGAAAAGCACACTGGTCATCTCTAATTTTGATTTTTTTTTTTCCTTTCCCATGTCTATAAGCTCAGTAAAAAAAGAGATATTTAAACAAGGTAAAACACAACTCCAGATCATTAAGTGGAGAAAGCAGGTCAGACAGAAAATGACAGAAACTATCACTAAAATTTGATCATACTTTCCCTCTACTTTTCACCAAAGATTAAAGCCTTTGCACATAGTCTCTCAATATTTAGTCAGATGTAATTAAAAAAAAGTTTGGTATGACTCTAGCTGTAGAGTTGGTAAACTCCAAGCCCTATCTATACCTGAGAGCATCCAACGATGAAAAAAGACAAAGATCCTCACCTTAAGTAGCTACAATCTTGCTAGGAAGACTGTTAACCATACTGAAACATAAATATTAGGCCTTGCGTGTTTTTAGCTGACCGCTGCCAAATTATCGGTAAAACCCTGTTACTTGCAGCCTCAGCCCCACCTAGCTTATTCAATTCATTCATTCATCCATCCATCCATTCAACAAATTTGTATCCACTGCCTCCACTGTACTACTTACTATACTAAAATCAGGAACACAGAGGAAGCAAGAAAAACAGGGTCCTCTCTCATCGGGCTTACATTTGCGAAAAGTCTGTTAGAGAGGTCTATTTAGAAGGATCTTTGCCGGGCGCCTGGGTGGCTCAGTAGGTTAAAGCCTCTGCTTTCGGCTCAGGTCATGATCTCAGGGTCCTGGGATCGAGGCCCGCATCGGGCTCTCTGCTCAGCGGGGAGCCTGCTTCCCCCTCTCTCTGTCTGCCTCTCTGCCTCCTTGTGATCTCTCTCCCTCTGTGAAATAAATAAATAAAATCTTTAAAAAAAAAAAAAAGAAGGATCTTTGCCATTGTTGAGTAACTTTGCCCCAGTAGGACAGTGGACATCAAACTCCAGCCTCTTATTCGCTCCATGTCTAGGTAAGCCAATCCAGCCTAAATATCTTCTGCTCAAAACCATTCTTCCTGGTTACCCCTCAAAGTTCTTGCTGAAATCAGAGTCTAGCCTTAGCGGCACTGTCTTCACCTAAGCTCCTGCAATTTCTCCCCACCCACCTTTTCCCGCAAGACTAGACCCTGTTTGCACATCAAACTTGCCTGATGTACTTCCCAAACACTGACTACAAAAGCCACCACTAAATACCTACCAAGGTATCTCTTCTCCCCGTTGTGGCTCCTTCATGGAAGAGCAAAGGGTGAAATAATTTCACATCTTGTGTATCTTCTTCATAACTAACTTCTGTATCCTTAAATTATTTTTAAAATGAGATCTGCATGTATAATTTCACATCCTACTTCTATCACTCTTTTGTTCATCAACACACACTCATGAACATGTATATGCATAATCCCCATTTTAATGGCTGCAGAGTGTTCTATCCATAATATGGCTGTCTGTAGCATTATTACTTGACCTTCTCCTACTGTTGGACATTTAGACTGTTTATAAATTTTTTGCCATTATAATAATGCTATAATAAACACTTATTCAAGTTTTGTCCTCACTTTTGATTATTTCTCTGGCAGTGACTCTTAGACTAGAATTACTCAGGCATGGGCGCCTGGGTGGCTCAATGGGTTAAGGCCTCTACCTTCGGCTCAGGTCATGATCTCAGGGTCCTGGGATCGAGGCCCGCATCGGGCTCCCTGCTCAGCAGAGAGCCTGCTTCCTCCTCTCTCTCTGCCTGCCTCTCTGCCAAATAAATAAATAAAAAACCTTATAAAAAAAAAAAAAAGAACTACTCAGGCACACAACCCACAGATACCAATTTATATCGATGACCAAACTGATTTCTCTAAAGGATAAAGTTTAAAAACATTCTATCCTATCATATCTCCCTAAGCATTCATTTTAAAAATATATACATCTAAATAGGTAAGCAAGCATTTATCACTGTTCTTTTTTTTTTTTTTTTTTTAAAGATTTTATTTATTCATTTGACACAGAGAGAGATTACAAGTAGGCAGAGAGGCAGGCAGAGAGAGAGGAGAGAGGAGGAAGCAGGCTCCCTGCTGAGCAGGGAGCCCGATGTGGGCCTCGATCCCAGGACCCTGGGATCATGACCTGAGCTGAAGGCAGCGGCTTTAACCCACTGAGCCACCCAGGCGCCCTGTTCTTTTTTTTTTTAAGATTTTATTTATTTATTTGACAGAGAGAGAGATCACAAGTAGGCAGAGAGGCAGGCAGAGAGAGAGAAGTAGGCTCCCTGCTGAGCAGAGAGCCCGATGCGGGACTCGATCCCAGGACCCTGAGATCATGACCTGAGCTGAAAGCAGAGGCTTAACCCACTGAGCCACCGAGGTGCCCCTCCTCTGACATTTCAAAACCCAGAGTCTGTCCAAACAGAGCTTTGTTTCCCCCTTGATCCTGGATATTTAGAAAATGTAACCAAACTTGGATGGTATTCTCTGGCTTCCTCAGTTTCCCCTGGCAATCATCAAACTGGTCTCTAAGAGAATTCAATGTGCCAGGCTGGGCTACGCCGTATACCTACAATGCTTCAGTAATTTCATGAACACATGTTACAGAAGCAGAAAAGGGAACAAATGCCTCTGTGAGGAGAGGTGCAGGAGGACCAGGCAGTGGACAAAGCATGTAGGCTCAACCTGAAGAGGGATAGGATTTGAACAAGTTGGGAATGGGGAAGGAACATAAAGAGCAATATAAACAGAAGCAAAAGGAAGGACAAAGGAAAGGCAGAGAAGTGTCTTACTGTGTGGGGCTGCAGTACAGCCCAAGAGGAAAATACAAAATATTACTAAGGTTTGAGTAGCACTTTATTTATTGAACTCACTTGAACTCATGACCCTGGGATCAAGACCTGAGCCTCAGTCCCCCAGATGTCCATGAGTAGCACTTTAAAAACACTGCTATGTCCACTGCTTCCTTGGAAAGGTAGGAATTATCATTTGCATTTTAAAGATAAGAAAATCCAGGCTCAGGGAACTTTTGATTGGCCCAGTGTGGCCAGTAAGGGAAGGAATGCTCTGAAACCCAGCTTTGGGGGGCGCCGGGGTGGCTCAGTTGGTTAAGTAACTGCCTTTGGCTCAGGTCATGATCCCGGAGTCCTGGGATGGAGTCCCCCATCAGGCTCCCAGCTCCATGGGGAGTCTGTTTCTCCCTCTGACCTTCTTCCCTCTCATACTCTCTCTTACTCGCTCTCTCTCTCAAATAAATAAATAAAATCTTAAAAAAAAAAAAAAGAAAGAAAGAAACCCAGCTTTGCTTCTGAGTGCAAGCACTTCTCCACATACTCTGCTGCCTCCTCTTTCCTCCTCCTTCCTCAAACCCTTACCCATCTTGTGTCAAGTCACAGTTCAGTTGCTTTCCTAAATATCTTTATATCACAATATTATCGCTGGAGTCTCAGCTCTTCACTGCAGAACCATTATGAGAACTCAAGGTGGAAGTGCACTGAGAGAAGGGGAAGGGAGAGGAGAGCAGTGGGGGAAGAAGACGGAGGGAGGGAGCATGCCTGCGTTTAAGAAAGGCTCAGCAACAGGCAAGTCCTTTGCCTTACCAATTGTCCTTATCAACTCAGGGGTTTAAAAGTGTTCTCAAGCCAACAGAAACTTGCCTGACAACAGCAACCCCCCACCCCACCCCTAACTCCTCCAGCTCTCAGTTAAGGCCAGGGCAGTTAAGACAGAATAAGGCTACTGTCAACAGTTACGAAGGAAGCAGATACAATAAGGCTCTTTACGATGCAAGACTGATTTCAGTTTACTTAAAAAAAGAAAATGTCCTTAAAAGAAGCAATGACCTGTTATAAAAGTTCTTATTCTAAAAAAAGTCTGTATTCATCTCATTACCATTATTGAAGAGTATGTGTTAAAACAAAATGATCACCTCTAAATTACCAAATAAATGCCTAACAAAACATACTAATAGTGATGTCTGATTAGTGATCCTAGTATTAAGGTCAGGGAGTAAACTCTTACCTCCAGAGGGGAGCTGCAAAGGAACCTTGTGAACTGCAGAGTCACATTTGAATATCAGGATCAGTTTCATCCAATAAATGGGCAGCAAAAGACAACAAAAAAGGAAAAATTATTATTACATATCTTTTCAATAACAGCATCTAAAGTAAACTTTAAAGTCTATAAAATTAACATTTTTGATACATTGTGTAGTTCACCCAGAGTATAGAAAAGTTCAACCTAGCCCATAGTTGGTATCCAGCTATTTGAATTAAATAAAATCTGTATAGAAATGAATTAAAGCCCAACAAATTCTCTAAGCTTTCATTTTTTAAGGTTTCATCTTACAACCCCTACATAATATAACATCCTCCAAGGGAGGAATCAGCAATCTTCTTGACAATGAATGCCACGGGCAAAATTAAGAAAAGGCCAAGAGAAGGAAAAGACAGAAACCAAAGGGGAACCAAGAAAAGAAATAAAAAGTCAAGACCAGGCAAGGAGGTTGGGGGAGCAAGAGTGAAAGAAGGGCAGTCCCGCCCACACTGGTGCCTGGCCACAGTGTTCACCCTGTTCTGCCTTTCTCTTTCTCAGCACACACGCGTCCCTGCTCTCTCCTTTCTCTTTCTCGGACACATGCCGAGGCTTACAGAATTTCACCTGAAACTAAGTGTTACGTATGCGGTTGCTCAGCATTTAAATAAAGAAACATAAATTCTGGCAGGGTAGGGAGGAGCCAGGAACAAATGACAACACAAACTGCAGGTCAGCTCTGAAATGAGGACTGTCACATAACTCCATATATATTCGTGATGATAACTCATAATGTTTCTTAGCTGTTAGATATACAATCAACATTTCAAATCCTTTGAGAGTTACTGTAGTAGTAAAATACCCAAGTAGTATAAACTCTTGATCTTTCTAAATGCAAAATAACTACAATAAAATGCAACAGCAGGCTTGTTTCCAAGCACTCTTGAACTTCCTCTCCACAACAAAGCTAGCTAGTACTCACAGGGAATACAAATAATTTGAATCTCTTTTAGAGATACACACTGAAATATTTCTCAATGAAATGACATGATGTCTGGGATTTCCTTCAAAATCACTGGGGGGTGTCAGGAGGGAACTACTGAAGGATGGTGCGTAGATAAAACAAGGCTGGCCATTATACTAAACCGGTGAGGACAGGAGATGAATATATGGATTCATTATGATTCTTTCTAGTTTGTGAATGTTTCCAGTTTCCTATAATAAAGTTTTAAAAGTATATCAGACACTTCCTCCCCACAAAACTAAAGCAAATGCATTTGTAAAACGTTACTCATGCACACCAAAGCCATGTAATTAACTAGTGTCATTTAGGCCCTAGTTACTTATGGAAACTTTTTCTTAATTTAAATACCAATATGGGATTTGATTATATTAACTGTTAAGAGAACTTTCTGAAAGTGCGAGATATACCAAAACTTTTTTTCATAATGCTGATATGTAACAAATAAATTCTGTTGAAATTTAAAATGCAACCTTGTGATCTCGGATTATTTTCATAGTATCGCAACAGAAGACTATCCCTACCCTTCCTCCCAGGAGTAAAAAGTAAGAACTGAAAGACTAGCCAGTTTTAACAGTGGAGAAACATGAGGTATAGCGAATTTTTATTTCAAAATGAGAAATATGCTATTGCACGGTTTCTGGGTTTTTCTCTACTATGTGCATGTTAACGACATGGTATACATTATACTTTAGGACTCAGAAGTAGTTCTGGTTCAGTAGTAATTGATGTGTCAGTTAGGGTGGAGGTCACTTTAAGTAACAATAAAGAGAAGCATATGATTACTCTCCAAGAAAACAAGGGTCTCCCTGCAGGTGCAGTAATGACACACACCTTTGTCACATGTGTATATAACATTCCCATCACAGCTTATTCAAAATAGACCTAAAATTCCTGCCCTGCTTGAAGCTGCCAAAACATGAAGTACGTAAGTAAAAGTTCTCAATTCCCAAAGCAGTAAAAACAACGAATCACAAGGTGCACATTCACTCTCCTACTCAAAGGACATGAAAAGGTCCAAAAATGCTGCTTGTCAATTAGTACACCAGAAAACCCACTGCTAGTTCCCTTCCGTTAGTAAATTTTCATTGTGAAATGACACATATTATATTCAATACAAATGGTAATACTTCGAAAAAGAACTATAAAAAAGCAAACTAATTACAAAATATATTTGTACACACAACTGACAGTAGAAATAGATGCCTTTTAACAAATACCATCAGAATGTCTGATCAGTATAAACATGGCTCGATGAGGGCGCCTGGGTGGCTCAGTGGGTTAAAGCCTCTGCTTTCGGCTCAGGTCATGATCTCAGGGTCCTGAGATCGAGGCCCGCATCTGGCTCTCTGCTCAGCAGGGAGCCTGCTTCCCCCTCTCTCTCTGCCTGCCTCTCTGCCTCCTTGTGATCTCTCTCCCTCTGTGAAATAAATAAATAAAATCTTTAAAAAAAAAAAAAGGCTCAATGATGCTGTTACAACAACAAAAAAGACTATGGCCACAGTCTATAGTCCACATTAACACCACTTTTCTAACACAGTTATACTAATGTGGTTATTTAAAATTATTATGTTATGGGCATAGTTAAGTTAATAAGTTTAAGGGAAAGATCCTATTTTAAATATTTAGGCAAAACGTTGAGAAAATAAAGAATTTAATATGTTTGCAAAATATCTTAGTGATTTTACAGACAGAAATATACTTCGTCATTCTAGAAACAACTGGAAATAAATATAGCTATAGTTTTTATCTAAGTATCTACTTTAAAGACTAATTCTGAGAAATGTTGATTTAATACAGTTGAAAATAGGAATGACATGCCTGACATTTGGCTTTTCAAACGCAAACAGGTTAAGTTTCTCAATAACAACATTAATAACATTATTACTTGGACTACTTGATAAAATTCATAAAAATTTTGTCAATTACCTCATCTACTCTTGAATTTTTTTTTAAAGATTTTATTTATTTATTTGACAGAAAGAGAGAGCACATAAGCAGAGGGAACAGCAGAGAGAGGGAGAAGCAGGCTCCCCACTCAGCAAGGAGCCAGATGCAGGGCTCCATCTCAGGACCCCAGGATCATGACCGGAGGAAGGCAGACACTTAACCGACTGAGCCACCAGGAGTCCTGAATTTTTTTAAATTAAGAAGAAGTATGTTCCGTATTTAGCATCCAAGCAAAAAGGACATCAGTACCATTTAAAAAAAACTTTCAGGACTCTAAAAAGGGAGAAAAGATAGACTCAGATCGATTCGCATGTTCCCCACTACTTACTGACCTTGCTTCTCTTAAAGTGTTCTTATCACTCTAGCTCCGTCAGTTGCCTATGCCACAACACCTTCTCATTCCTTCCAGAGAGAGGCACTCAGCGCTTGGCAAATTTTCTCAACAGTTTTCCAAGCACACAAAATTTTAGTTAAACTTCTTGTCAGTTATGATCAAGAAGTTCTTTCGTTTTCCAAGACTTGTTATTAACCATGCCAGTTACGCTGGGCAGGGGAGGAGAAGGGGGTAGGGGGAGGGAGGCAAGAAGGAGAGGAGAATGTACTACTGGTTTTGTCAAAATAGCCGGGTAAGACTATAACCAACTATTTATCTTTGTAATATAAAACATTCGACACAAAATATAAGCTACTATATTCCTGAAATGCCTTTTCTGTTTAATAAGGAACCATGTTAAATCCTATATTTTAGCAAAAAAGAAACATTAATTAGCAATGTTTTACAAGATAAGGCATAGCTTTCTTTTTTCTAAACCAAAGAACATGAGTGAGTTATGCTTATTTGTCAAAGTGGAATTCAAGTCTTTCTTACAACTGTTCATATAGATTACTCAAAATGTCCTTGCATTAACAAAATACTTCTGCTGCTCCTGTTTCCTTGACCTTTCACCCTAGCACACAGTACTTACAAATTGTCAGGGGACGAGTCTAACAATTTTAGGCTATAACCTAACAAAATCTTTATTTAAAACCTAAATTGTACCTCCATGTAAGATACTAAGTTTTTCTATCAGGAATTTGGTAGTTTTGATTCAGTTGAGTGTAAATTAAGTTAAATTAGGCTCCCTTTCCATTCTCCCACAACTGCTGGTACACATATGGACTACTGGAAACTGTTTTAAGGTAGTGCAAGAACTAAGTTTTGTTAAGAATGTGTTTCTCGTGAATCTCCAACTCTTAGAAATTAATCTGATTCTATAAAAGAAAAAAGTTTTATTATTTCATTTCACTGCAGAGAAACAAAACCTTCAAAAGCAGCCAACACAGCTAACACCCATTTAAAAAGTCATCCAGAGAAGGGAAATTAAACCTGTCTTAGCAGGGAGTTCACAACTAAGGTCTGAGGACGAAGATCCTGTTAATCCTAATATTAGTGGGGAGTAAACAGAACAGTCAAGCAATCGTTAACTTCCTTTCTAGAGCTACTCTCTAATCCACCTACCAGCAAGGTAGCTAAAGGGACTAACCACTTGCACTGGCTTATTTGGTTAGACCTGGAGCCTCTGGACTAGCCAGTAAGCTTAAATAAATCTTAAAATGACAAAGAAAATCATATTTACAACCTAATGTATTTAAACCTACATCTCCTAAGCCACTAAATGCCCCTTTTTGTCAACAGAAAGGAAGAACAATGATCTAAGAGTTGGTGAGGAATCTCACTAGCTTCATCTACTTGAGTGAGTACCTTCAATTATTGGGGCCTTAGTTTTCTATCTGTAAAATGATTTCAGCCAAACCAGCTTCACCAACAGGTACTATGGCACACCAAGTTCCTGAGGCACGCTCTAAAACATGACTCTGTGGCCAAATAGGTTCAAGTAAAGCTGCCTCATCTCACTTTCCTCATCCTGAGAATTATAAGGCACACTGACAAATTGAAGGCTTCAAGAAACCCTGCCATCAGAAACAAAAAACCCTACAAGATGATTAAGTTCTGGGGCTTGAAAGCACAGCACTGTGATCACATGTAACACTGTACTATGTGATGAAAGTCGCTTAAAAAAAAAAAGTAGATCTGAAGTGTTTTCATGACAAAAGAGAAATGGTAACTATATGATTATATTCAAGGTATCAGCTAACACTATGGTGGTAACCACACTGCAATATATGTGTTTCAGATCAGCATGTTGTAAACCTCGCACAATACTCTGTATCTCAATAAAGTTAGAAAAACAAAAACTCTTCAGCTTTATTTAATCTAGTGCTTTCCAAAGTTACATGACCAGAAAGGTTTTTTTTTTTTTTTTGGTTTATTCTTAATTTCACATAACATTTATTAACATTCTTTTTTTTAAAAAAATTTTTTTTTATTAACGTTCTATAGAATATTCTACAAAACCCATCCTGGGAAACACGACAAGCTCTGATTCAGTTTCCCCAATCCGTATTTAATAAAAATGCTCACTGAAAATAACCCCATATGGCTGTTTACAGTATGAAAAATCCAATACAAACTATCAGTGAATTACTGGCCCCCTTTTCCCTTCTTTTAGGAGTTATGGATCCTATCCAAAATTATCCCTCCCAGAATAAGAGTTAGCGCTTTTAGATTGGTGAATGGCTTAATGCTCAAGCCAACACCATGGAAGGAACTATAATAAAATGCCTCTTGAAAGATTCTAATATCTTCCCAGAATCACAAAAGCCCTTAACACTAATACAAAGAGCTTCACAGCCTTTTTAGAGCTTTTGCTCTGTGTTGAGTCCAGTTGGCTAATGCATGTCCTAATTAGTGACCTACTTTGATGCATACTCTTTTACTACTTGCCACTCTCTCTCCAATTTCTAAGAGCAATAGAGATTTGGGCAATAACTAAGTCATTCATTACCACCTAACTCATTGCATGTATCCACTGTGATGATAGTTGCAGGTCTTACAGTGACTCTGTATCTATTATATATTTGAACTTATTAAAAACTCATTTATTATTTACTACCTCCAATTATGGTGCTTCTGTCTCTAAAATTAAATGGTTAAGATTACAAGATGAATCTATGACCCAGATAAGAATATAATTCTACAGGCTTTCCTTTCCAATCTGCCATCTACAATGGAACCACTGCCAAGAAGCAGATTTTCATCAAAACCCTTACAGGGAAGACCATCACTCTCAAGATTGAACCCTCAGATAAAACAAAAAATGTAAAGGCCAAGATTCAGGGTAAGGAATCCTTCTGATCAGCAGAAATTGGTCTTTGCTGGCAAGCACCTGGAAGATGGACATACTTTGCCTGGCTACAACATTCAGAAGGAATCCACCCTTCCTCTTGTGTTGAGACTTCGTGGTGGTGCTAAGAAAAGGAAGAAGTCTTATACTACTCCCAAGAAGAATAAGAGAAAGAGGGTTAACCTGACCGTCCTGAAACACAATAAGGTGGATGAGAATGGCAAAACCAGTCGCCTTCGTTGGGAGTGCCCTTCAGATGAGTGTGGTGCTGGAATTTTTATGGCTAGTCCCTTCGACAGACCTTATTGTGGCAAATGTTGTCTGACCTATTGCTTCAACAAACCAGAAGACAAGTAATTGTATATGGGTTAATAATAAAAGACATAAACTAAAATATATATACTTATATATATATGTACATATTCATATATATATATAAATAATTCTATAGCTTGATGAACTCAAAGAGAATGAAATTTAAAAGAATTTCATTGTTTTGCAAAATTATCAGCACCAAACAAAATTAACATAAAGAGTTCATATCAAAGGGCAAAGAAAAGTTCTTGGCAGTCACCAAAATGAACACCCACTAAAAAAAGACTCATGTGTTGGTGAAATCATGTGCTGAGTCCAGAATCATGGTCTTCTCTAATAGAAGAATCATTTTGGGGGCACCTGGGTGGCTCAATCGGTTAAAGGTCTGCTTTCAGCTCAGATCATCATCTCAGGGTCCTGGGATCAAGCTCGCATGGGGCTGCTTCTCCCTCTCCCGCTCCCACTGCTTGTGCATGTGTGCACTCTGTCTCTGTCAGATAAATAAATAAATAGATCTAAAAAAAAAAAAAAAAGAATCATTTTGCCACAAGACCTAATAAGCTAAAGACAAGCCTTTTTACGACACTTAAATTAAGGTCTAGCACAAAATATAAAAACAGATCATAAGAAGTGTGGAAGTAATTTAAAAGTGTGTTTACAGGGCGCCTGGGTGGCTCAGTGGGTTAAAGCCTCTGCTTTCGGCTCAGGTCATGATCTCAGGGTCCTGGGATCGAGGCCCGCATCGGGCTCTCTGCTTGGCAGGGAGCCGGCATCCCCCTCTCTCTCTGCCTGCCTCTCTGCCTCCTTGTGATCTCTCTCCCTCTGTGAAATAAATAAATAAAATCTTAAAAATAAATAAATAAATAAATAAACCAAAAAACTTAAAAAAAAAAAAAAAGTGTGTTTACAAGGAAAAAGGATCTTAGGACTTTTTTTTTAAAATTAACACTGGTAAATTGTGTATAAAAAATTTTGTATAATAAGAAAAATCTTTAAATCTATAAACTGAGTGGGGATGCATCAAAACTGAAGTCTTAAAATTGCATTCTTCTACCTGTAACATTTTCTTAAGTATTGAATACAGGTTATTTCCAGATTGAGAAAAAATATTTAAAATACACATATATGTGACAGAACCCCTATCAAGAGAATATAGAAAACTCTTAGCAATCAATAAGGAGAAAAGACATAAAAGCCTAATTTTTTAAAGGTGAGACAGACTCTTAAACAGGCACTTTCCAAAAATGAGGATATTCAAATGGCTCACACATTCACGAAAAGTTGCTCGCGCAAAAGGCAAAGTAAAACCTCAATATAATACCGCTAAATATACACACCAGAGAGGCTAATTAATACGTCATACACTACCAAGTGTTGGTGAGAATGTGAAGCAATGAGAATTCTCATAAGGTACAACCACTACGAGAAATGGGCAGTATTCACAAAAGCTATTTTTACCCTACGACTGAGGGATTTAATTCCTAAGTATATACCCAGGAGAAATGAGTATCATGCCCATCAAAAGACAGGAAGAAGAATGTTCATAGCAACTTTATTCGTAACAGCCCCAAACTGGAAACCATCTGCACGCTCACCGGCAGGAGAATGGACTAACTGTCCACTATCCGCACAGCGGAAGACTACACAGCACTGAGAGGAAACTGCTACTTTGGCAGCGTCCGTGAATCTCACAACGGAGCGCTGAGTAAAGACGACACAGAGCAGTATATACTGCACAATTACATCAAAAACACCCTGCGGTCAAAAGAGTAGCTGCCTCTAGGTGAGAGTGTACTGACTAGAAAAGGAGCTTCTGGGCATGCTGAAAACGTTCTTTTTTAATCTGAGTGGTGATAAAAGGGCATATACAAATATAAAATGTCAATAAACTGCAAACTTAAAATCTGTGAGCTTTGCTGTAAATAAATTTAAAAATTAAATTCAAAAAAGAAAACAAAAAGAAGAAAAAAACGACGAGTGAGCTCCTCCTGTGGATTTTTCCTAAAAATTATTTAAGCCACAGAATTTTATGGTTAAAAGGAATCTTGGTGATAATCTAGTCCACCTCCTCTAGCTTACATCTGGATAAACTGAGGCCCACACGTGTTCCATTTGATAGCAGCAAAACTAGAAGCCTTTCTAGGTTCTCGCTTTCCTTCCATTAAACCAAGGACTCAACACCACCATTAATCAAACTCACACAAAGGCAGTAACACCCAGACATACCAAATCTCAGTGTTATAAAATAAAACTAAGATATGGTGATAAACAGATGTTCAGGTAACAAGGAAACAAAGCAACTAACAAGTCTATGACAGAATACATCGTGTTCATGATAATGACAAATTCAGCCAACAAATGGCAAAAAGGCAGGATTTTTAAAAAATATGTTCACAAGCAACATAAATGAGGAAGGCGTCCTGTGTCCCATTTCCTGCCTCGCCAGTGTCGTCCTTATGTGAGCATGTAATGCCTCTCCTGTGGACCTGAAATGTACCTTCTGACGACACACACAGGCCTGGCTCTTCATCCAGGTGTCTGCCCAGGAGCCCCTCCCCTCAGAGCCTCTTCCTGACGTCCTTCCTTAACTGTCACCACCACCACTCTCTAACCCTGCCCTTCCCTCATCACCCGTTAGCACATATACCATACCACATACTTTTTATCTTCCTCACCAGTGTATAATCTGAGGGTAAGAAATTTTCTGTCTTGTTCACTATGCTGCATCCCTGGAGCCTAAAATAATGCCCGGCACACAGGAGGAACTCAATATTTGCTGTTTAAATGCCTACATGCATTCATTCATGACTTGAATTAATCACTAACGAATAAATGAATATTCACATTCTTTCCTTTTTCCCTGTATTTCTTATGACCCCTGGCTACTTTGTAGAACTGGGTCACACCTGGTCAAGGTGAGATGCCATAACCAGAGAGAAGCGGTCACTAGTAACCAAGAACTATGGATCACTGAAGAAACCACCTGTGCCCTGCTCATTTGATCTTCTCAGGAATCCAGAAACACCTTTAATTTCCTGCAGAGAAACTTCCAGTAAGTATTTGTGAGGAGCAACTACTCAAGAGACTGAGGACAAAACCAGGTATCATTAAATGACACTAAATTACACAAAAGAATTCAAATTGACCTTGAAAAACTGGGTGTCTTTCAAAATCTGAATGACCTGAATTAAGGATAAGCAGAAAATACAAAGCCTAGAGATAAAAATTAGCAGGAAACCACAATCGAGACAAAATTTTACAAGTCCTCTGGCCAAAATACTAAGAAATAAATATATTATCAGTAATTTGTCATTATTAAAAACTAATACTTGATTTTATTAACAAACATTAATAATGGTTATAGGTACTGCTTGTACCCTTATCAAATCAACTGATTCCAAGCAAGATCAAGTATCACCACATCATACCAGGTACATATATTCCCAATAATTTTTTAAAGATTTACTTATTTATTTGAGAGGAGGCAGGGAAGGGCGGGGAAGAGAGGGTTGGGGGAGGGGCAGAGGGAGAGGGAAAGAAGCAGACACCCTACTGAGTGAGGAGCCCCAACATGGGGCTCGATCCCATGACCTGGGGTTGAAATCAAGAGCAGGATGCTCAACTGACTGTGCCACCCAGGCTCCGGCATTATTAATATAAAAATAATTTTTAATATTAATATTTTAACATTTTAACATTAATGCAAACCTATGTAAGGATGTTTGTTAAAGTATTTTTTAAACAATTTTTTTAAGGATTTTATTTATTCTTTGAGACAGAGAGATACAGAGAGAAAGCATGAGCAGGGGGAGAGGGAGAGGGAGAAGCAGACTCCCTGCTGAGCGGGGAGTCCAATGTGGGGCTCAATCCCAGGACACTGGGATCATGACCTGAGTCCAAGGCTGACGTTTAATCATCTGAGCCACCCAGGCACCCCTATTAAAGTATTTTAAAATCCATTTTATTTGTTAAGTAAAATGAGCAAAGGACCATGTCTTACTCATGTATGTATTCCTAGGACCTACCACAGTGACTGAAACATGCTAAGAATTCAATGTTTATATGATTAGTTGAAAAGAAAAATCACCCTCTTCCACAGCTAAGAAAGGAACATGGAGCCATTCTAAATATAAAATTTTGAACTACTTCGAGAATGACTGTTACAGAAAAACATACACACACACACACACACACACGCATCAGTATTTACAGACCTACACAAATATAATCCCTATATCCCTTAAAGGCAGAATTATGCTCTGGATAAATAATCAAGCATGTATTTTTTTTATCTTTATAACTAACTACTGACTAGAATAAGATCAACTACTTTTTAATCACGCAAGTAGTTGCCTAAAATTATTTGGCATATCAAATGAATTACCATAGCAAAAACACAAACTTTCCTTGTTTGGACTAGTTATCAATAGGCAGTATTGTTCACTTGTCAAGTCACTACCAGGAGGTCATAAAACTTGAGGCTCCACAGATTTAATGGCAAAAGCAGACCTAACATACAAGAGCCAAAGACAAATGGTGCTCACAACAAGATTATTCCTATCACCTGAGCTTTGCACTCACTAAAATGTGCTTAACTCATTGTAGGTAAATTTCTCAACACTCTCGTTCAGGAAATTCAAAACAGCTTTTACTTATTAGAGAAGGACAACAGTCAAGAGCTTTTGACATCATTTGAATTCTCCTTTTGCTTCATGACCCGAGTTTCAAGCAAACTATTTTCCTTCTGAGTAGTTTTCCATTGGCAACAAGTGAGCTCTCTCTCCAGCTGTTTCTCAAGAACAGGCAACTCAGCTGCTCACTCACTCAGTGTGTGTTCACTGGGCATCTACTCCATTCCAGACACTCTGCTGGGCATTGTGTATTTCTTCTGATTCTGGAACCATATTTTTGTAAGTAGGTAAAAGCACAAAGTATGCTATAGATTATGGTAGACTAATGAGCTAATTTTTCAAAAGTAGAGATGTATCTTAAGAATAAGCAAGAATCTCTACCACAAGAGTAAAAAAAAAAACAGAAGCATTCAGTTCTTTTCCCATTGTAAGCAAAGCAATTAAGAAATACATGTACAAATTTTCACCAACTAATTTCTTTTATAAGTTTTATGTGGTATCATGAGATTTTACTCAAATTACATATCGATGAACGAAACTGGTTTTGAACTTTTTTCCTTTGAAAGAACTAATTCAAATTTAGTGTTAAAATTTCAAACATGTGATCTTTTAATTCAAACAAATATTTGAATTACAATGGAAAAACAAAACAAAAAAGAAAAGTATAATTTCATTTGCAAATGCCAGCAAGATGGGCCAGAAGTATCCCTTATTTGCCCTTAAGCTCAGTATTTGCTGATGATTCCTAATAGTTTATGATCATTGCATTCCAACAACCAAAGTTTAGTCAAGGGTTATTTAACCAAGCACCTTTACCTTTATTTAATCCTCATGGCAAACCCCACTGTACTATTCTCCCCGTGCTTACAAATGAGGAACCTGAAAGGAATAAAGCAGAGGAATCAGAAACTTGCTCAAAGCCACACAAACGCAGGTAGTAAGTGGGCAAGCTATGATATTTTTTGCTTTATTGCTCTCTTCTGGGATTTTGTCTTTAGTTTCAGTATCTGAAATTCTGGAGTAGCTTGATAACTGACTGCTAGTTATGTAAGTGTTAACAGTATAGAAAACAAACAGTAGACAAAAATAGTGCAGCAGGGTTTGTCGTGAGGATTAAATAAAGGTAAAGGTGCTTGGTTAAATAATCCCTGACTAAACTTTGGTTGCTAGAATACTGATGATCATAAACCATCAGGAATCCTCAGAGAATCCTGAGATCAAGGGCAAATAAAGCAGGAATGCAGAGTCAGGTTAATCAAGAATCAACATCCATGGTGCCTGGGTAGCTCAGCTGGTTAGGCCTCTGACTCTTGGTTTTAGCTCAAATGGTGATCTCATGAGTCATGGGATGGAGTCCTGCCTTGGGCTCCCAGCTCAGCAAGAAGTCCGCTTGACTCCCCCTGCCCACGCGTGTGCATCCTCTCTCTCTCTCTCTTAAATAAACGTTAAAAAAAAAAAATCAACATCCATTTCATGCCAAACACTCCCCTTGACAGCCTGACGTTCCACATCATTGTCCTATCCCTCAGGTTTCAGAAAAAAATGTAAGCATGCACATATTAACTATGAGAGTTACTTTTACTTATGTAACTAACAGTCGGTTATCAAGCTACTCCACAATATCAGATACTGAAACTAAAGACAAAACCCCAGAAGAGAGCAATAAAGGTCAAAATGAGGACACAAAACAGAATGCTTACATCCCCAACTTAAAGAAAAATCCATTAAGCTCCTTTTCCCACTTTCTTCCTAACCATTACTTGACTAACAATAAATTTAGCAATCTAGTTTCCAAGCGAATAATTAATATTTCCACTCCTCCCTTACACCTGCTCTACTTTTCCTTAATACTTATCCCCTGCTAACCTACTATATAATTTACCAATTTATTATGCTTATTGTTTAAAGGACTATCTCCGATCACCTACTCCCACCTCTGAATGTGAGCCCCACAGGAGCAAAGGATCTTTATGTGACTTATTCACTCATTTGCTAACTGTACCAAGTGCCTCTGGAAGAGTACCTGGCACACAGAAGTGCTCAATAAGTATTTTAACAAAACATCAAGAAACCACAAATTAGAAAGAAAAAGAACACTGAAACTAGACAAACTAGTATAGTTAACAACTGACAGCAAAAAAAAAAAAAAGGAAAAAAAATTAAAGCAGAGAAACACTTGAGAGAAAAAAGGCATCATCCGAGGGCATGTACCATACCAAATACGGCAAGAACAGAACGTTCCTGAGGGACTAGGAGAACCACTAACAATAGGCAAGTCCGGTTCAGTACTGTGTGTGAGAAGACAGGGAAGAACACCATACATTTGGGGAAGGTGGTCATTTAAATGATTAGAGTACATAACACCTTAGCAACAAAAATGTTCCAATTATTGGAAAATCTGCTTATGCTCAACGTTTCACTCACTGATATCAGTTATTCTCTATTAATTGAATATTTAGGCCCACTTTCACTTTTCCATACATGAGCACCGTGGTCTAGCATAAAAAACATGGAAACTTGCAGACACTGCTCTGCCACTAACCACTATGTTATCTTAGACAATCTACTTTAATTCTCTAAATAAGAGAATTTACTTTACACAATCACTAAGGTCCTTTCATCTCTAATGTCGTATAATACTATGATTTTATAATCATAAAGTTTTAGATATTAAAGTTAATAGAAGTTTAGATCCTAAAGTTTTAGATATAATCACAAGTTTTAGATATTATTGACAAAAGAAACTTTAAGGAAAAATGTTTTTATTTAAGATTTATTTATTTTAGAGAGAGAGCAAGGGGGACAGAATACAGGGGAGAGGGACAGAGGGAGAGGGAGAAAGAAAATATCAAGCGGATTCCCCCACTGAGCACAGAGCCTGCTGCAGAGCTCAAATCCAGGACCCTGAGACCGGGACCTGAGCCAAAACCAAGAGGCAGACACTTAATCGCTGAGCCACCCTGGCACTCCTTAAGGGAAAATGTTCTTAGTGATAGCTGTAACTCCACCTCTTTGCATGTCCCCCAAATTAACATTATCCTGGGGATATAATCGTGCCTCTGTTCTAATATATTTAGGTAAGTGATTCAAAAGCTTTAGTAATTTAACTACTATTAGTGACAAATGTCTTGAAACAAACTTAAGACACACTACAATACAAAAGTCCCTTTACTTATGGAATGTTCGTAAAAAGTGGTTTTTTTTGTTGATTGTACGAATAACCATCTAAGCCTTCTACTTTATTCAAGCAAGTTCTCCATGGCCTTAGATAAATAACAAATATTTCAAAATGCTGAGAACTTGCCATCATTCAAATTCTGTATTCAAATTACGTAAGAGTTCTTTATAAAATAGTACATGCCTATACACGATTATCTGATTTCTCTATGTAACTGAAGAAAAATGTGTCTGATACAATGAATACTTTTCTAAACGTAAGTCATTATTTTCATATACGTAGAGAAAAACTATTAAGAGAAAAATGGTCGGGGCGCCTGGGTGGCTCAGTTGTTGGGCGGCTGCCTTCGGCTCAGGTCATGATCCCAGGGTCCTGGGATCCAGCCCCACATCAGGCTCCCTGCTTAGTGGGAAGCCTGCTTCTCCCCCTCCCACACCCCTGCTTGTGATCCCTCTCTCGCTGTGTGTCTCTCTCTGTCAAATAAATAAATAAAATCTTAAAAAAAAGAGAGAGAGAGAAAAATGGTTAAGGACACCTGGGTGGCTTAGTCAGTTAAGTGTCTACCTTCAGCTCAGGTTATGATCCCGGGGTCCTAGGATCCAGTCCCACATCGGGCTCCCTGCTCAATGGGGAGTCTGCGTCTCCCTCTCCCTCTACCACTCCTCCTGCTTGTTCTCTCTCTCTCAAATAAGATTAAAAAAATGGTTAATGACTTCTTTATGTTAAGTTCTAGGAAATATTTAAATATCTAAGAAGCAAAGACTCATTTATAATGAGCATATTCAATGCCTCAATGCAAATTACTTCCAACAAATGACAAAAGTTAAGCACTTATCTGAACCTCACAGGCTTACACAGCTGGCTCAGGGACAGAGCTGAGCTAGGATGCAGAACTAGACCGCCACCTGGTGGCGGCAGTGAGAACACAATCCAGTGTTGTAACACTTCTTTCACTGCTCCATGGGGTCAGCAAGGACCCATCACAACCATCTCCCCTTTTCTTTACCACACTATTGAAACATATATGCCTGAAAGAAGATAACTTTCCCCGAAATAAGTATTCTTCAGAAAAGAAGGTCTCCTTATATTGGAGACTCTCACAGGAAGTTCTCTGAACTAATTTAGAAAACAGCTTTCTGGGAAAGCACAGTAGTTTGAACTAACCTCCGCCATTAGTTTTAAATTAATACAAGATCACCTGATGGAATCGGCAAACAAAAAAAGGTATTTATAGGTAAAAGGGCATAATTTCAGGGGCCTGTTTTTGGAAAACCCAACAAACAACATGTGGCGAGGGGGAATTAAGGCTATGTTGACAAAGTTGAAGCCCAGTTGGGGGCACACGGGTTCACTACTGTCTTTATCCTATGAATGCTTGAAATTTTCAATTTTAAAGTGTTTTAAAAATAAAAATAAATCATTCAGATTTACTTATTAATCTTATGGATATGTCTTTCAAGTAATATGTGAGCTTCTTTCCAAAAAAAAAAAAAAGCCTTTTAACCTAAAACTCCCCCAAAATATTAGTCATCTTTTTAAAGTTTTTTAAAGATTTCCTTATAAAACAGTAAACGGTAACACTGTGAATGTCCTGATTATCTACAACCGAATAGACAAAAACTCTCCTGATCTTATTCACTTGGGTACCTACGGCCTAGCGTAACATTTCCACGTGTTTCATCCACAGATTCAGCGCGCTGTGTTGTAAAAAATCCCAACGGAAGCAAAGATGATGGGCTGTGTAATCTATGCCAAAGAGTGGCTCTAGTGCTGACAAAGACACCTAGCAGGTGAGAAACTATTTTCATCTTCCGCTATGCTTTCTCGTGATTAACTTGTGAATGTGTGACATAGAGGGAAGAATGAAGGGGCGCCTTGGTGGCGCAGTTAAGCCACCGACTCCTGGTTTTGGCTCAGGTCATGATCTCAGGGTTGTGAGCTCAAGCCCTGCATTGGGCTTTACGCTCAACACGGAGTCTGCTTAAGACTCTCTCCCTCTCCCTTTGCTCCTCTCTCTGCACACGCGCTGTCGCTCTCTCATTCTCTCTAAAAATAAATACACCTTTACAAAAAAAAAAGGAAGAATGAAAACACAGAACAGGGGTGATCATGAAGCCTGAGAACCTTACTTTGTTTAATCAGATAGAGAATGGTATGCTCATAAAAGGAAATACTTTTGTGATCTTTGATAGGAATTTATTAAAAGCAGGTGATGTTAAACTGTGAACAACAAAGCCAGGACAACCAGCTCAAGAAGGTTTCTAGTCAACACCATGGAAGGAAAATAAAGTCAGAGAAATCACAATCCATGGGCAGCAGCTCCCCAATCCCTTACTCTAGCCCCAGGGACTGCAGGCAATGAAGAGGAGTGCACAATAATGATGCCACCAGAAGGCCCTTTCTGCTTGACACGGGGTGTGCTTCAGTATGTGATCACACAGTGACTTATAAGCAAATCACTCAAACCAGGCTTACTTTCTATCCTTCAGAAACTCATCAAACTGAAGGGCAGGGAACAGGCTGGAGGAAATGTGGAAAGAAGACTTCTCTAAGCGGATCTTGGTGACTCTGGAACCACATAAATGCATCGCCTATTAAAAAACTAAAATTAAGAAGTAAATGCCAAATTCAAAATAAAATGAAATAAATGACCATAAGTCAATCTGGTATCATAACCACATAAAAGAATAAAATTAGTCCATGCAACTTCTGAACACAGTATTCTGATGGAACATCTGAATGGGATTATATCCTTAGGACAAAAAAGAATCACAGAAGAATCATAAACCGCACTTATCAGCTGTCGTTAGTACTGTTATTGATACTGTAATGTTGAATCTACTTTATGTATATCATAATACAAACCAAGTTCATAAATATGCTAATGTAATCAAGAAACACAAAAAAGAGAAGCAACCATAAAATCAGAAAAGATAACACCACGTTAAATTTGAATTGGAAATATCAACATAAATTCATACTACCTAATTCTTCTTCGTCTCTAAATTCAATCTTCATTAAGAGGAACCAAGGCTTCTTGGAAAAATGACTGGCAGATTCCAAGACTGGGTTAGGAAATCTGTAAGATGAGACTGGGGTATCGTTCTGTTCTAGAAAGCAGGAAGGCTCTCAATACTAAAAGGAGCCTACTGGAAGACAGAGGGGATATCTTGATGGAATGTGCACTGAGCAAACTTGGGACTGTCTGAGCAACAAAAAGAATAATGACTGTGACTATAAAGTACTGAAAAAAAAAATCCAGAAGTTTTGCAGTGGGGAGAAAAAAGGGGAGGGAGGGAAACTAGTCTGTCACCAGCACCTTTCTTCAAAGTTTGTAATTAAGGTGAAAGAATTCAGCATTTACCTTTCCTTCTTAGGAGAAACTACAGGTTATCTTCGATTGATCAGGAAAATCTCCTCCAGCCTTTTTAACCAAGAATGCCTATTACTGTTACGTATTAAAAGAGAAAAAGGAAAACTAAACAAATCTCTATTCGACAACCATCAGTGAAATGACGGATCCAAAGATCATCAACAGACATGAACACCAGTACCTAAAAGGTTGTTGAAGAACGGGCATTCATCTGTGCTGAAATACTTCTCTACAGATTACTTGCTAATCACAAAGGGGACGACATCTTATCCTTACAACGAAGAGATCTGGAGGTTGCCACCTTAACAGAGTGTTCAAAATTAGCATGATCAATACCAAGACATCCCGTCATTCTATATCTTCTGACATAATATGATGCACAAAAAATTACCTAATGAAGTACACATGCCAAGATTATTTAGCCTGAATCTAATCAAGATTTAGACTTAATTTTTAGGAGATTGGGGCCACAAGGGAACAAGTTAAATTAGACCAGGAGGAAAGATTCAAACAAATACAGAATTTGGGACATTCTATAAGACAACTGGCCTGGACTTTCAAAAGCCAATGCCATGTACTGCCGTAGTAATAAACATAACTAGTACCCTAATTAAGGCACAAAAATATGACTCTCCACTAAAAGGAACTGAAACTCCTCGAAAAAAAAGCGGATTCCAAATCTGGAAGGAAAAGCTACAACATGAGTCTAGAATGTCCTTGTCTCATACCAGATAAAAAGGAAATTCTTGACTAACAGGGTCATAACATATGGTCATAGGAGCTTGCTTGAGGGGAATCCTGGTGGCTAAATTTGGGACAATTTAAGCATTAAAAAAATTATGGCAATGGATTATAATATTTCAAAGGTTTTTTAAATCCATAAGCCCACAGAGATACCAAAAGGAAAAAAGATGGTGGGTGGTAGTGAATGGAGAGATAATGATCTTCTTTACAGTAAATATGCAATTTCAGGTTATAAATGAAATCATAGGGGTGCCTGAGTGGCTCAGTCGGTTAAGCGTCTGCCTTCAGCTCAGGTCATGATCCCAGGGTCCTGAGACCAAGCCCCACATTAGGATCCCGGCTCAGCGGGGAGCCTGCTTCTCCCTCTCCCTGCTGCTCCTCCTGCTTGTGCTCTATCTCTCTCTGTCAAATAAATAAATAAAATAATATTAAAATAAACAAGGCCATAAAAGAATGTAATTCAAATGTCAAAAGGACATTAAAACAATTGGCTGATATGCTGTTGGGAAAGAGGTTATTCAAAATGTCTCAAAATCATCACCCCACAGATTACTTTAGGGTATCTCGTGCTTTACAACAGGAAGATCTAATTACAAAGGTGAAAATGTCATTCAACGATAAAGAGATCTGGGGGTGCCTGGGTGGCTCAGTCAACTGAGCATCTGACTCTTGGGTTTGGCTCAGGTCATGATCTCAGGGTCATGAGACTGAGCCCCATGCAAGGCTCTGCACTCAGCAGGGAGCCTGCTTGAGATTCCTGTCTTCCTCCACCCCTCCCCGGACCCCACTCTCTCTCACTCACTCTCTCTCTCAAATAAATAAATCTTAAAAAAATAAACAAAGGGATCCTGTGGCTTCCATCCAACCAAGTGAGCCGACCTAGTATCATGAATAAGGGACAACCTGACACTGTGTGCTGCCCGAGATGACACAGCGGAGCCACAACACCGGCACAACCGCGAGAGAAAACTGGGGCTCTCTGCAAGCTGAGCACCTGCATGTCCTGCGACACAGCAGCTCCACTGCAGGTATACACCCCACAGAGACACGCCCATGTTCACTAGAAGACATGTACAAGGACGTACATGCGCAGCACTCGACACGGTAGCAGCCCCAAACCCGGAACTACTCAAACTCCCATCAACAAGCAGACAAGGTAAATTACGGTATACTCACAAGTAGAACACTATACAGCAATGAGACCGAACACCCTACGACACAAACACAGACGAATCGCACTAACACAGTGTTGAGTAAAAGAAACCAAACGCAAAAGAGGCACGTGTAGGATTCTACTTACATAAAGTATGAAAGGGGCAAAACTTACAGTGGCAGGCTTACAAGTCAAGAGAGCACTGCCAGTGACTGGAAAAGGACGAAAGGGGACTTCTGAGGGGCTGGGAGTAGTGAATTTCTTGATCTGAGAGAACTGATATAAAAGTGAGTTCAACTCATAAAAATTCATCTATCTAAACACTTACATGTATTTTTCTGTATCGATGTTATACTCCAACAGAAAGGTTTTTTTTTTTTAAGTACACAACACCCACACCTAAAAGCATTTAAACCGAATCTAATCACTAGAAAACACTCAAATCCTGAATATGGGACATTCTAGAGACAATCAGCCTAAGCTCCTAAAAATATCAGTCATAAGAAAGAAAAAAATCAGGAAAGACTAAAGAAACAACAGCCATATTATAAACATAGCATAAATATAACAGTTCAGGAAATGCATGAACCTTGACTGGATCTCGTATTTAAAAAACAAGCTATAATAAAAAGTATTTTTGGTATAATTGGGAACATTTGAACATGGATTGTGATGTTACAGATTTCTGTTAATTTTTTAGGAATGATAAATACTGTGATTATGTAGGAAAATATACTTATTCTCAGGAGGAGCATGCTCAGTATTTTCAGGTGAAGTGTTGTAATATCCACAACTTAC
The DNA here is from genome assembly GCA_002007465.1 of Ailurus styani. Classification (NCBI taxonomy): domain Eukaryota; kingdom Metazoa; phylum Chordata; class Mammalia; order Carnivora; family Ailuridae; genus Ailurus; species Ailurus styani. The sequence continues at coordinate 9,260,008 of LNAC01000001.1, read as the reverse complement.
TCTCAAACAGTTCAGATAAGAGGAAGAAAGGTAAAGCAAATCTGACAAAGTTGTTAACATCTGGTGAGCCCTGGTGAACTCACTGTTATCTTTCAACTTTTCTGTGAAACTTTTCTGTTCCACAGTAAAAAGTTGGGCAAAAAATGGTAATGCCACAAAAAACATTTAAAAGATAGCTGTTCTAGAGTAAAAAATTTAATAACCAAATAGAATATAAAAACCTAGATTGGGGGCATCTGGGTGGCTCAGTCAAGCATCCAACTCCAGATTTCGGCTCAGGTCATGATCTCAGGGCTGTGTGCTGAGCATGAAGCCTGTTTGGGATTCTTTCTCCCTCTCCCTCTGCCCCTCCTCCCTACTCAAATAAGCACATGCTCTCTTTCTTAAAACAAAAAATGAAAAACAAAACAAAACAAAAAAACACCAAGAAACCTAGATTTGATACTATTTTTTTTAAATGGGAAAGTGTAAATAAATACAGAATTAGAAATTAGATGATATTTGTAAATCACTGTTATAAGATGTACTTACTCAAAATGCAATGTCATTATCACATATAATGACATTACATTTTGAGTAAGTACATCTTATTTTTCAGAGATGCATGCTAAAGAACTCAGGAGTAAAATGTCACATGTACAATGTAAATTAAAATGACTCACACACCAAAAAGATGAGGCAAACACGGAAAAGTAACTATTATTGAATCTAGGTGATGACTATATAGGTGGTCAGTATACTATTCTATTTCATTTTTGTTTGAAAGTTCGTAATAAAATTTAAAAAACAATTCTGTCAGTGCCTCAAAAACGTGAAGAGACCATTGCAGCTATGAGTACAGTCTGTTTTTCAATGAGTTTAGAAAAGCTGAGGTCAATTTTAATTATTCTAAGGAATCAATGGCACTTAGTAAATATTATTAGATAATGGTATTTAAAAGTCCAGCTAAGATCCCATGTTTATAAATGAAATTCATGGTATTTTGAAAAACAAAGATTCATATATGCTGGGGTAATTCAAGTTACACCCACTTGATTTTATTTATATTGTATTATTTTCTGAAAATCTGGTATCTATCTGAATGATTGAAAACAGGAATGGAAGCAAACATGCTGGGGGTAATTCATCAAGTCCTTTACAATCTTACTATTTACAATTATGTGCTACTTCTCTAAGGATATTACTAAAAAGAACTGACTTGCTATTTTATATATCAAAGCAATCTATATTTACTTATCTTCTCATCAAATCTCTGCAAAAAAAAATCTACTATTTGGGGTGCTGAAATGATTATTTTATGGTTACCAACAGAGTTAAAATGGATTTTATGCACTGATATGATTGCTTGAAGTCTCCAAAGTTACTATGCTGACTTTTATTTACTTTAAATGCTTTATAACCGTAAGAGCAAAAAATGTATTTTCAACACAAGTGAATTAGTTTCACCCATTATATTAACAAAACCACACCAGAGTGAGCTGCTGCACAGATCCCTTAAAGCAAGTCAGAAGAACACTTAAACTTTTCAGAGGAGAACTTTTTTGGCTTCTCTTCCTGAATCCAAGCACAGGAACACTGGCCCTTTAATCATGCAGAATACTGTAGTGATACACAAGGGGAAATTACTTCTGCACTCTGTAGTGAATGAAATGGTTCCTTCAAAACAAAACACCACACTTCAAAACTGGGAAGCAAAGTATTATGTTCAGATCAGTTTCTCAAGGCAGCCAACCCTGCAGATGGAGTGTGCCTACTCTCTACCTGTAAGCAAGGGTTTTGCCAAATGAAGTAAGAATTTCGAGGATGAAAACACACGAGGTGAAGGACCTCGTCTACAGCAGTGACCCTCACCTTACATGGAACCATCTCCAAGGCAGCTCATAGGCTTGAAATTCCCTATTAATTAGCCCCGAATTTAATTATTACCTAAAGAAAACCAGAGGTACTGCTCCTGACCACCGCCCTGTTTATAAAGCAGGGGTATCACTCAGAGAGAAATGACCATGTTCACTCCTAACTCCAGAGTGGTGGCACAATGAGGCACAAGGGGGCAGGCCATAAAAATAGAGAATGGCTCATCAAGTCCCAAGGGAAGTAACTATATTTAGAACAGTGCATGGGGACGTTCAAGCCTAAGGGCGTTCTTAAAAACTGAGATTTTGGTGATAAGCAAGGAAGAGGAGACAAGAAGTTTCATTAGGGCGACACACTAAACCACAGGCCCAGCTGATATGTGAGAGAGAAATAGGAAGAGACAGGAAGAGCCCACTTGGGGTCAGAACAAACTATAAAGAATGGCCTCAAAAACTGCCCCTGCAAAGGGGCACGAATTTAATTAAACCAGGCTATAAAGCAATATATGCCCCAGGACACTGCTGACAACCACAGAGCAATTGGCCAGCAATTAGTGGAGCCTCAGAGCTGAGTCTGATACCATAAGAGACAAATATCCTAACAGATCAGAGGAAGAGAAAGCAGAACATTGGGAACATCCCAGGGTAACTGCAATGCTCAAGGCTGAGACCTAGGGAGTGACATCAGAGACCTCTCATACTTCATATAAATGTATACTCTCCTCTCTTCCCTATTGTTTTTAAAACCAATTGTATAAAAGAGCATATCTGTGCTGTTGAAACAATGACATATACACAAGTAATATGTTCGATAACATCATCATAAAGAAGGTGGATGGGAACAAAGCTGTAACACAGTAAGGAAATTATACTAGATGGCAACTCAAATCCACTCCCAGATATAGTCCAAAGAGAAATGAGTATGTCCACATAACACCCGTACATGAATGTACACAGAATTTTTCACAAAGACCAAAAAAATGAAAGCCACCCAAATGTCCACTGATGGACAGAGAAACAGAATGTGGCATGAGGAAATATTATTGACCCATAAAAAATACTGGTATATGCTAAAACGTCGATGAACCCTGAAAACACTTTCCTGTGTGAAAGAAGCCAGTGAACAAGAGACCACATACTGTGTAATTCCATTTGCATGAAATATCCAGATTAAGTAAATCCAGAGACAGAAAGTGGAATAGTCATTGCCTAGAGCTGGGGCATTCAGGAAAAAATGAGTGACTACTGATAGGTATGGGGTTTCTTTTGGGGATAATGAAATCTTCTGGTGTTAGTGATGATGGTTGCATAACTAAACATAATAAAAGCCACTGACTCATATACTTTAAATGGGTGAATTATATCGCAATAAAGCTGTTATTAAAAAAAAAAGCATAGTGCAGAGTCTTGACCTGTAAGATATTATTTTATGTTTATTTCTTAGAAACTATATTCAGAGAGACGACAGACAAGTCAGCTTATAAGAAAAACAATACCAGGGTGCCTGGGTGGCTCAGTGGGTTAAAGCCTCTGCTTTCGGCTCAGGTCATGATCTCAGCGTCCTGGGATCGAGGCCCGCATCGGGCTCTCTGTTCAGCAGAGAGCCTGCTTCCTCCTCTCCCTGTCTCTCTGCCTGCCTCTCTGCCTACTTGTAATCTCTCTCTGTGTCAAATAAATAAATAAAATCTTTAAAAAAAAAAAAAAAGAAAGAAAAACAATACCATTTCCTAAGTCTCTTAAAACTGTGTATGAATTCAGTTAGATGTTAGGTAAATAAAATGCTATGGATGATCTCAAAGTCAAAGGATTTATCAAAACCAATACAATATTTACCAAGCCTACTCACTTGTATGATATCAAAGTACTATTTTGTCAAAATCATTTTCACCAGGTCAAATTTGCTATAAGCATGTGACCCTATAAAAACAGATCACTAAGGCAAAGGTATTTGGCTATAATAAAAAATCCATTACATATTTCTATTTAAACAAGAGGTCAAATCACATACCTGAAGTTCAGTACTACTGATGGCAGTGAATATAAATTAAAAAGGTACAGTTAACTGCATATAAAAGGAAATACAAATCTGAATGGCTCAAATTAAAATTTACTGTACAAGAATTTTAATTAAATGCCACGTTCACCTGTCTTAAAAAATATATACCACTTTTATAGTATGGATTACTACCCTATAATATGCATCATTTACACCACACATTAGAGTTATCCCATAATATATAACAAAATTGAGAAAACAACCTAGCACACACACACAGAATACAAAGCCTTTTTTAAAAAGCCTCAATTGGGGTACCTTGGTGGCTCAGTCGTTAAGCATACAACTCTTGATCTCAGTTGAGATCTTGATCTCAGGGTTGTACGTTCAAGGCCCACGGTGGGGGTGGGGGGAGGGGAGCCTCAATCATACCTTAAGTCTTAATACAGACCACCACCTGGAGCCTCTCCAGATGCTAAATTCTAGATGTTGGTTTCTGATTAGTATCTTCCCAAGGTTAGTTGTCCCACAGGCTTCTCAAACTCCACCTGGCCAACACAGAACTCATTTTCTGTCTCAAAATGCACAAATTCTTCTTCCTCTTGTATTTCTTATTTCAGATAAGGTCACCATGATCTACCCAGTCATGCAAGCCAGAAACAAAAAATCAATCTGGACCCATACCTCTCCTCCACTTCCAACTCCCAAACATCCTTCAAGTCAAAGACCAAATCCTCATCAACTCTACCTAAAAAGTATCTGCTGCACCTTCTCCATCCTCTTCCTACCAGTATGACTTCAAGTCCATCACACCTCATTGGCTCTGCCTAATGTCTCACCACTCTTAAACAAGACCTCCTGTACACACCTCCACCTGGCCAGTATTATAGTGGAAACCACTCTACTCTTTTTAAAACACATGGTTTAAATAAGCACCTTCCTCCACCTAAGCTCTTGGGTGGGGCATGTAATCCAGACATGACCAGAGTTCTCCATCCCCCAGTCACAGTGACTGGTGCAGGGATAAGAATGTATGTCAAGTTGGGCCAATCAGTACCTTCCTCAGGACTTCTTACTGAAATAAGAAAAAAAGTACACGTTATTTTTTGCTGAGATCACTCGCTGTGAGAACAACGTACTTTAAACTGGCAGTGTTCATCTCTGCCACAATGTGCCTGCTTCAGATTCGATCCTCACAAAGAAAGCAAGCTGGGAGACCACAAGCAAGAGACACTAATGGTATTTTCCTGAGATCTAATGAAGCCAAAACTTCTTTGTTACATATGCAAATAAATCCTTTCTTAAAAAAATCAATTCAACGTTGGTTTCTGTTGCCTATCAAGTCCTAACCCATTTCTTTTTTTTTTTTTTTTTTTTTTTTAAAGATTTTATTTATTTATTTCACAGAGGGAGAGAGATCACAAGGAGGCAGAGAGGCAGGCAGAGAGAGAGAGGGGAAGCAGGCTCCCCGCTGAGCAGGGAGCCCGATGTGGGCCTCGATCCCAGGACCCTGAGATCATGACCTGAGCCGAAAGCAGAGGCTTTAACCTACTGAGCCACCCAGGCGCCCCCTAACCCATTTCTTAACAACCAAATACAATTCTCTAGTTCCACTATCTAAAATCCTTCAATCATTCTTTATTACTACTAAGGTTAAAGTCCAAGACCTTAAGGTCTACAAATTCTGGCCCCTTGATTACTTGATGGAATAATAATCAACTTTGGCACTGCAAAATACCTTAAGTAAAAAAATTAATAATAAATGAAAAACTAAAGAGGAATATCTGCAATTTTTATCCCAAGGCCTTAGGTCTTTAATATATTAACAGTTTCTAAGAAATGGAAAGAAAAAAAGTACTCCTAGAAAAACAAGCAAAACTATGACCACATGGTTCATAGAAGAGAAAACTCAAATGGATTTTAAACACAGGAAAACATGCTCAACTTCATTTATAATAAAAGGAATGGAAATTAAAATCACACAAATTTCATTTGCATGTATATGGCAAAAACTCACAATTTTTATAAAATCTCAATGACCACGCCCATGGAGGAATGGGCAGGCATTCGCATAGATCACTGCCTATAAAAGGGTACAACCTCTGTGAAGAGGAATCCCTCTAGAGATGAACTGACCCAGCAATCTGGAAGCTTATAACAAAGACACAGTGACAAAAATACAAACAATTCTACATACAAGGGTACTCACTGCAACACCATACAAGGATAAAAGACTAGAAATTGCCAAATGGCCACCAGTAAAGTCAGAATGAAGAAACCATGCTAGTACTCAGTAGCTAGAAAATGAAGATCTCTATATATTGTTCTTTTTTTCCCCCTATACTTTGTTCTTGTGTGACCTCCAAGTATACTGCGTTTGTATAATAAAGACGAGGAAACACGCATGTGTATCTAAGTAGATGTATATGTACTGGTATGTTGTAAAAACATGCCTACACAGAGATACACAAACGCATGCACACCATATGTTGAGAAAGATCACACACAAGCACACACACAGATACCGCATGTACATGTGCTTACATTTTCAAAAAAAGTATCAATAGAAGCAAAATTAATTCTAACATAAACAACCCGGTTTCTTTTCAAAATGCTATTAAAAACAAGAGGGAACTTTATTTTAAATTAAAAGATGTTCAACCAAATGGGATGTATAGACCTTACATGAATCCCTATCCAAACAAACCAACTAAAAAAAGGCATTTTGAGACAACTAAAGAAAATCAAACATGAACTGGGCATTAGATGACACAATTATTGTTAAGCTTGCTGGGCATGATTATGGTACTGTAGTTATATATTTTTTAAAGTTTATAACTTTTAATCTAGATATTTCCCTTTTTCAAAAAAAACACTGTTTATTATGTATTTGTCTTACAGAAGTACCCAGGTATCATTTTTAAATAATTCTTGATCTCTCATATTTTTTGTGAACTGGTTATTCCATCTAGAAGCTTATAATTCAGGTTCAATTTCTTCAGCAAGAACATTCCATAGGTGGCATTTTACACTTCTCATATATAGTCCTGTTGCCAAGAATGCCCTTCTCCCTTTTGGCCTGACATTTACTTATCCTTTAAAGACTTGGCTCAGGGCGCCTGGGTGGCTCAGTGGGTTAAAGCCTCTGCTTTTGGCTCAGGTCATGATCTCAGCGTCCTGGGATCGAGGCCCGCATCCGGCTCTCTGCTCAGCAGGGAGCCTGCTTCCTCCTCTCCCTGTCTCTCTGCCTGCCTCTCTGCCTACTTGTAATCTCTGTGTGTCAAATAAATAAATAAAATCTTAAAAACAAAACAAAACAAAAAAAAGACTTGGCTCAGAAGTCACCTCCTTTGGAAAACCTCCATAACCTCCAGTCCCATACTAAGTGGGCTTCCCCTACGTACTAATTCAATAGCTAACCCTAATGGCACTGGAACTGCCTGCCCCTCGTTGCCCCAATCAGGCTGTGAACACCATTAGCAATGGACTAGTCTGCAGGACTGGACTCCATGGAGGCCTGAAGCCTAAGTGGGTGAAGTTCCAGAAAGTAATCTTTATCCAGTATACACATCAGATCATGGTGTCATGGCCCAACCATTCATACCGGGTAAGCAGGCAGCACAGAGCCAGATCTCCAGGGTAACAGAAAGGAGTAATGTTCAGAAGGAGTAAGGCCCCCTGAGAATGTCAAAGGAAGCTTTTTGCACCTGGCAGACTCCTTACTGTTTGTAAACACCATCGTCCACAGCTGCATGTCTCAATGGGAAACTTATGGAAGCACTTCCCAAACCGGAATGGGCATTCAAATTGCCCAGAAACCTAATTCAAAATGCAGATTTGGACTCAGCAGGGCTGAAGTAGGACCCCAGATTCTGCATCTTAGGTAGATGCTGTTGGTCTGCAGACCACGCTTCACCCAATAAGGTTCTGGGAGACCTGAAAGTCAGTGCTCTCTCCAGAACATACAGCATTAACTCCTGTCTTACTAATCATCTCTTTTAATCTAATAGAGTCTGTATCATTAGAACAAACAAACAAACCCAAACTTTAATTCTTCTGCATCTGTTGGCAACTTTCTTCTAATATATCCCCCCTGTGACAACTCTGCAATCTCTCATCCACCTACATCCTTCCAGCCCAGAAAATACAGGCCCTCAGTAAATGCTTGTTACATCATAGTCCATATAATTTCAACATATCTAATTCTTTTCCACTGGCTTCTTGTTAAGATACGTTTGTTCACTGGTCCATCTTTCCCATTTGCTTATCAACTCCTCGAAGGCAGAGACTCTTCCCTTTGTGCCGCGGCCCACGGTCGGTCTGGCACATAAGCAGCAGTCCGTGGTGTTTGCTGACTCAGCCTGGTGACTGAACACATAAACACACTACGCCAGGTTCTTGGGAAGAAGCCTGAATACGAACCTATCCTTTTTTCTAAGGGACTTAAGTGCTCACATGTAGGACTTGTCTTCACAAAAGTTTAGTTAACATACACTGAAAAGGATCATCAGCTCTACTTAACGAATAAAAAAATAGCAAAAGAAAGTTCTATATTATGCTTCTTCATAGACAACCTCATTAAGATAGGAAAAAATGTTTCACAAAAGGTACCTCAGTCTTTCCACATTCATCAGGCGGATCCTGGTGTATGGCCATTTGATACTTGACATATAAAGAAAATGACTGGCTGAAGGACGACTTGAACTCTGGGTCCTCAAAGGAGACAGGTACTAACCTCACCTTCAGAGCAAGGAAAATACAAGCAAATGCTATTGAAACATCTCTCCCCGCTGACGTGCTTCTGAAGGTGAGGCTAGAGTAAGATCTCCGCAAATCCACTTCCAAAGCTCAGTGCTGGAGTTTTTCATGAAATGAATAAACCCTGAAACGTGCTGACTGGCCCAGAGCCTAAAGCGCCAACTTTGTACTAATGCTTATGAAAATTTTTAACTTCTAAGGGCCAGGACAATTTATTTTTCTTTTGTTTTTTACTCTTTCCACCTATTGTGGTCCTCTGCACAGAGTCAACATTGTTGCTCATGGTAGTGGCCACAAGTCTTGTCCCCTCTACTAGTATTAAGTGTATTAATATTTTTCCCCTTCCACAGTTTTCTTGGGTATTCTGATTTATAAAATTATAAGCATATGAGAACTTCTATTAAAATATTCTATTATTTTTTTAAAAAATTCTATCTTACTTTTCTAGTCCCACTCAGTTGTGTATGGGGATGACATCAACAAAGGATAATGTAGCTGCCATGAACTCTGTCTACACATGACTTTTATTAGGAGATAAGGCCTATTAACCATGTTGTGCAAAGTATGCCTATCATAAAAATATAAAGCCTTTTTTGCTTTTTTCTCATATTTTATCTTAGAGCTCTATTTGTTACTAATTTTTAGATAAATACATCCAGACATAGCAACTTTAAAGATAATTCATTTTACGTGCTACTTTCCACTTTGCAATTACACGTGACTGGCACTTAACATGTCCTAGGTAAAATTAGCACTTTCAGAATGTCCATTACTCCAAATTCCTATCATTTTGCAGATGTTCTGCAAATTGAATATAAATCAAATGTACCACAAATAAATCAAGTTATAATACAATGGTATCAAATGGAGGGGAAAGTTCCATTTGCACAGAAAAATTACACTTGGCCTGCTGACCTGGCTCACAGTTGGTTTATCAGGTGGGTCCTTGTGAATAACCATCTGGTAACGTTTATAGACCTGGTAAGACTCCTGAAATGTGGCTTTGAACTGAGAACTTGGTGGAGATGATCTCACCACCCTCACCTTCAGAAGGAGTTAAAAAACAATGTTCATTAATTATTTATTCCACAGAATACACATTAACAGTTACTCCCACCCAAAAAGAACCAAAAGTTTCCATACCAACAATTTCTATACAAATATTAAAGCACACACATACAATATTTTAACATTAAAAATTAACAAGATAGTAAATTTTTTTTAAAAAAAGTTGTTTCTCCAACTTACAGACCCATTAAAAAGGCAAAGGATCCATCTAAACTCTTAAGACTAAGATTTTTTTTTTAACATATAATGTATTATTTGTTTCAGGGGTACAGTTCTGAAGACTAAGATCTATGACTGAATTATGGAAGACTGACTCTACTGTAAAATGGCAGCATACTTCCGGCACTCAAGACACAAACACAAATAAATACTCTTGAATTCAGGTTGTAAGCAACTCACCTTCAGTAAATCATTCAGTAAATCATTCAGAGTCCAGAGTGCCAACCATTACATTATGGAACCCCACTCAGTAAATCATTCAGAAAAACTAAAAATGTGAATATATTTTTTAGACACTCTTTATGCATCACTGCTAACTCTAAACTTACAATTTTTTTTTATAAGTGTGAAAGACAATCCTCAAAAAGTATTCCTATTTGATGGCATAGTTAAGAATGAAGACCTTAAAGTTAGATTTCTCTTAGTCAAATTTTCATGTCACCATCTTGGTCAAGCAAATAAATTTACCTCTCTGTGCCTTAGTTTCCTCACACATAAAATGAGGATAAGTTAACAACAGTAACGGCACAGTAATGGTGAACGTGTATTTTAATATCGATTATTTACTAACCAGTTAAAATGTGTTAGTAAAACAGGAAATTGAATGCAATATAATAAAAAAGGCTAATTGGAAAATTTTCATGTGTGCTGTAAGAAGTAATTCTTCTAAAAGAAATAGTAATACAAATACGTGGTGGACAAAAAATTTCTGCCCATCCAAGATACTGTTATATTAAAAAAGTAAAAGCTGCCTACTGTAGAACTGGTATTATATACTTTAAGTAGTGTGTCCGATTCTCTTTACAATTTGAGAAAGAGAAAGTCAATACCAAAATCAGGGCAGCTAAGGAATTATAATAGTAAAAGTTGTTAAGATTTATGTTTGATAATATATATGATCCTAAGATTTAGATTGCATTAAAGTTAATTTTCAATATCAGGTCCTTAGCGAAGCTCTCAAATGGTATTAAGCTACAAATTCAAAGTCTGACCAGTTATTAATGAGATATGAGAATATATTAAAATCATTATCATTAATATTTCAGGTAAAAAATGTAAAATACCAAATACTGAAGAATGTAGATTTAATCTGGAATGTAAATCAAAAATAATAGGAATACTCTCAAAGTAATTATACTATGCCTACAGAGGTTTGAGAGAATTACTGGGAGAAGATTAAAGTAGTACAACTTAGTACTATTTAGTTAATTCCTAATTGCCGGCTGGCATATGTACTGCCAGTTGTTGCCTTAATCAAGATCAGAATACTAGAATGGATAAAACAGTGATCTGCCTCATATGATTTATTCTCCTTTATGACTTAACCAAACTGCTAAAAATGAAATTTTAAATGGCATATTTTGTCACTGTAACTACTAAATTTCAATCAAGGGAAACAAAAAGCCAGAGTCCCTTACATATAACATGCTAAAACTGGAATTATTTTCACAACTTTAGTAGCTAAACTGCCTAAAGTATTTATTTTAAATCTTAAAAAAAGGGGGGGTTCTCAAATAACAGTTAACTTAGTAAATACAAATGCTACTCCATCCTAATTCACTTTAATTTCCCATTATTTAAACAGCAAAATATCAACTTAGTATAACCTCAAATGAAAATAAGCAAGGTATCAACAACAACAACAAAAATAAAACAAAACACCCTCCAAAGTACCTCTAACTTGTGTGATGCATTCTCTGGTAAAGATTCAAAAATTAAATCTTCAAGTGATTTGGGCTGGTTGGCTTTATTAGCCCTTGGTGGAAACAAAGATGGTGGTTCACCTTGAGCCTGGAAACCCTCAAGTTCTCCGGCTGGATTCTGCTGCATGAGTTTTAACCTTTTCCTTTCTTTTCGGATTTCCTTTGCTTTCCGACATGGAGGCTTACTCAAATCTGCCCCTTTGCCTAAAAACAATTGCAAAATATTAGACCAATCACATTTGACTCTAGAATTTTATTGTTTTTCCCCAAAGTCTCAAAGATTCTACAGAATTAAAACTAAAGAGTTCCAACAGTTAGGTTAGCTTTATAGGTAGATGTTTCAGAAGATTCCGGTGTAGAGAGCCTTAAGTTGATCTTAAAACTCTATCTTAGAAGTAGGAACTGTGTGAAAGTAAACAGTCACAGAAACTTTTCACACAGCTCTTACTGTGAAAATTAAAAAAAAAAATTAATATTCATCCACTTTTCTGCCTTTGTAAGTTGAAAAAAACATCATCAAATATCTTCTACTATAGGACATGGATATTTCCAGCTCATTCTTGAGGGACATTTCTCTCAAAGCACTGGTCACATAAATACATTTTTAGGACCTGGGTGTAAGAAAACATTTCGGCAGGTTTTTTAATGAAAAAAATACCCTTGCTTACTTGGAAGTATTTATGTCTCTTCATGTAACAAATGGATTGGGTCTCATTTGTTCAGCTCCAGTTAATCAGAGTTTTGTTTGAATTAAAAGAGCAAATACCAAACTGAAAAGCCTTTAAGATATAAAAATTTTAGGTAAAATAAATCACAAATTTTAGTGAGAGCCCTTTCATCTGGTAGAGTCTTTAAGGACTTGATTTTGAGAATATCATTAAGAGGTAGAGGGAAATAACAAACACAAATGAAAACTTCAAAATAATTTAAATGCCCAATAATGGGATAATTATACAATTTTTAAAACAGCTAAGCAACAGAATATCAGTCATTAGAAATGCTTAGAAATTTTCAGGGATTTGTCATTACACAAGGTTAAAAAATAATTCCTCTTACGTATAAACAGATACATGAAAAATACTTAGAAAAAAGCCTAGAAAGAAACATAACAGTCATTTTACATGGGTTTAGAAGTAGAGAAAGGACCGTTCTTGCTTTTTCTTCTTGCAGTGTTCTCTCTTCTCCAAATTCTCTAACAATGAACATACTTTTGTAATTTTTTTAAAGTCATTAACAAAATAAAAATGCTATTTTAAGATCCTCAAACAGTATTTACAAATCATGTAAAAGTTAGCAACATAAAGTTCTACAAGACTAGCAAGTTCAATTTTATAGAAAAGAACATCAAGACCCAGGGTCTTAAGGGACTTGCCAGAGACCAAGAGCTGGTCTGAAGAAATGAATCTGTTACAGGGTGCCCAGTTGGTTGAGCATCTGGCTCTTGATTTCAGCTTAAGTCATGATCTCAGGGTCATGAGATCAAGTCCCAGATCAGGCTCCATGCTCAGCATGGCGTCTGCTTGGGATTCTTCCTCTCCCTCTGTCCCTTCCCCTGCTCATGCGTGTTCACTCTCTCAAATAAATAATAATCTTATTTAAAAAAACAAATTTGATGAGAAAACAGTGAGTTCACTCATAGTAAAATCATATTACTTCACTAACATGTTTTCCAATTAAAAACAAACTTTACGTATAAAAACAGACTTTGAATAAGTCTAATAACCAGGCAACAAAGGACTGATTCTATAATTAACCATTACTCTATTGCCTTAGAGAATGAATTTTCTTTGGCCTGGGAATCTATCTTCCTCAAATTTGTCCTGAGAGGCACAACAGCATTTGGTTAAGAGCACACACTCTGGCATGGGCTGCCTGAGGTCATCTCTGCCACTGGCTAGATGACCTTGGGCAAGTCTCCTTGTCTCTACAAAAAAGAGAATAACCAGTCCTACCTATGGAGTTCTGTGAGGATTAAATGAGTTAACACATATGTAGCTCATCAAACAATACCTACGATGGGGTACCTGGGTGGCTCAGCTGGTTAAGAGCCTGCCTTGGCTCAGGCATGATCCCAGAGTCCTGCAATTGAACCCCGAGTCAGGCTCCCGACTCAGTGGGGACTCTGCTTCTCCCTCTGCCCTTCCTCCCTGCTTGTGCATGCTCTTTCTCCCGCTCTCTTTCACAAATAAATAAAATCTTTAAAAAAAACAAAAAAAACGAAAAACCCAGTACCTACTATTTAATTAGGGTTATCTATTATGATTAGCTATTATATGCACTACCAATTCCTATAATGTTTTACCTATACAGGTATTCCATAAATTGTAATAAGGCAAAAAACAAACAAAAAAAACCCCTGCATTTCATAAAAGTTAATCAAAACTACATTCCCTACCAAAGTTTTAAAACTATGAACAAATGATAAAACTGGAGTGAAGTGAGAAACAAGTTTTCAGCATTTTTATGAAATACCACCTATGTCAGCTTTACACTAATTAATTTATTGGACTAAGCAAACAATACTTACTGTGGTTGCTTTACTCTACACATATGTACTATCACATTATCAACTGTAATAGATAGCAAATTAGGATTTCAGCTTCTTTAGGGGATAAAGATTTCCCCAGATCAATAAAATCCTTCAACAAAATGGGAACAGATCAATATAAAAATCAATACACCATACCAACCCTGCACCCACAGAGGTTCAAACCACTCAAGGATTCTACATTAGTCTCAAGAGTTTTGAACAGAGTACAACGGACTGCATAATTTCTAATTATGTTTCAGGAAATATACTTTTAACATTTTTAAAATAAAAAGAAAATGTATGCTTCCAGAGAAAACCCAAAGATTCCTACAGTTTAAAGTCGTCTCACATTTTTAGTGAGAACTATCATAAGGGGAAAATAACTGCAAATTTTTTTCTAACTATTTCAGTAATCACACTGCTGAAGATCAGGTTGATATTGTTTTCCAAAACTTTGTGTACTTGAGAGTAAAGCAAGTGGGTAACTGCAATATTCTAATTCTACCAATCTCTCATCCTTGAGAACCATGTTTCTCAGTGTGGAAGGAAAGAAGATCCAAATGTCAAAAAAAGTGTAAAAATATGATAGTCCTGAATTTGAACTGGAAGTATCAATATGATACATACTCTTTGGAGAAATGGCTGTACAAGATGATCCAGGAGCATCAGGTCATAGGAAGCTGCCAAGATTACTACCATTTTATCTCCCAAAAAACTAGAAGGCAACTTAGAGAAATTCCTACAGGAGCAAAGAATTAAAACACAGCCAATGTGTTTAGATCCATGAGTTCACAATGATGAAAGAGAGAGAGAGAGAGAGAGAGAGAGAGAGAGAGAGAGAGAGAGAGAGAGAGAAAGAAAGAAAGAAAGAAAGAAAGAAAGAAAGAAAGAAAGAAAGAAAGAAAGAAAGAAATTAGTCACTGTTAGAAGAATTATTTTGTAGGATGGACAATAAAATGCAAGAATCAAGCATTCCTCTTGCATTTCTGAGTTCTATGGGAAACAAACAGATGAGAAGAGGTTCTGTTTATGGAAGTATCCAGCTAGTAAATGAAAAATGAATGACAGAATACCTAATGGATCAACGGATTTAGGCACTGAACATTGATCCATGGCTATTACCATTAACAAAGAGAGGTACCCAGACACTATGTGTCTCCTGAAAGAACCTCCCATCACCCATGAAGTAACCTTACCCACCCTCAAATAAATAATTTGAACTCGAATCTGATTAAGACTTCTCTCTCTCCCTGAAAAAGCAAAACAAAACCGAAATGCCGAAAAGATCTTGAAAAACAAAAAAAACAAAACAATTTAATCTTGAATCTGAATTGATTTAATCTTGAATCAGAACTGATTTAATCTTGAATCTCTAGATCCAACTATCAATTTACAGGCAGGTACAGGAATATGTTAAACTGCAGATGTAATCAAATAACCCAGAACAACCAACCTAGTCTCTTCAACAAATAAAGTGCAAGGAAGAAAGTGGGAGTGATGGAAGGAACCTACAGATCTACAGAGATTGTCTAACTGTGTCGAACAACTTCAATATGTGGCTGTGTTTGGATCCTGATGCAAACAAATACTTAAAAATTGGGAACTTGAATACGGACTATTCAATAACATTAAGGAGTCTTACTCAGGTGTAAAGGTGGTACTATGACTATGTATTTGAAAATTTTTTTAAAGATGTATTTAGAGAGAGAGCTTGTGGATCTGAGTGGGGAGAAGGGCAGAGGAAGAGAATCTCAAGCAGACTCCCCACTGCACGTAGAGCCGGAGTCAGGGCTTCATCTCACAACCTATGAGATTATGACCTGACCCGAAATCGTGAGGGGGACACTTAACCGACTGAGCTACGTAGATGCCCCAAAAGTTCTTATCTTTTAGGGATGCATTCTGGCATATAGGATGACATAATGTCTGGAATTTGCTTCAGTATAATACTGGAGAGGGCAACTGGATGTGAATGCAGATGACACAAGAGTTCCCATCATGAGTCAGTAACAGTGTCACATGAGAACAGGGTACGTGGAAGTTCGTTATAATATTCAGTCTATGTTTCCAAAATGAAGTTTTCTAAAATTTAAGAAACTGTAAGTAGTCTTTATAATAAACAATTAAAATAATAAAAGAACTGACCCTATCGCCCAAAAGACTAAGAGTTGAAAGAAATTATCTAAATCATTCAGAACATTTTATTGGACTATTCTTACTAATTAGGATGAAATCTCAGTTGACATCCCTTCAAACGCCATGAAAGCGTTACGTTAAGAAAAACTATTCAAGAAAAATGCAAACACAGTTTTCTGTATGTTAATATGATTTAGAGAAGAAAAACTAAAACAGTAATAAAAATGTCTCCTTCAGATCATTTTATATAAATAAATATAAGAACAAATTCAGGAACTGAAGCATAACCATCCAAACTGACATTTTATGAAATATTTTTTTTAAATCATACAAACACATGCATGCACACATATATATAACAAACCCATTTAATGTTGGATACATTTTTTTAAATGATTTCTTTATTTAAGAGAGAGAAGGAGAAAGGGACAGAAGGATAGAAAGAATCTCCAGCAGATTCTGGGCTGAGCCCAGAGCTAGACATGGGGCTTAATCCCAGGACCAGGAGATCATGACCTGAGCTGAAATCAATAGTCAGACACTTGGGGCGCCTGGGTGGCTAAGTGGGTTAAGCCTCTGTCTTCAGCTCGGGTCATGATCTCAGAATCCTGAGATCAAGCCCCGAATCGGGCTCTCTGCTCGGTGGGGAGCCTGCTTCCCCCTCTTCCTCTGCCTGCCTCTCTGCCTACTCATGGTCTCTCTCTGTCTCTCTCTCTCTGTCTCTCTCTCTCTCTCTCTCTCTCTCTCTCTCATAAATAAATAAATAAAATTAAAAAAAAAAAGAAAAAAGAGTTGGACACTTAACCAACTGGATACATTGTTAAAACCGAATTCTTTAACAAGTGAAAATAAAGGAAAAAAATTTTTGACCTTATTAAAGGTGAAGTTAAATATCAAAATTTGGAAATTTTTAAACAAAAATTCATTATGATTACATAAGAAATCTAATGATAAACTAAAGAACTTTAATGTCTGGGGCACCTGGGTGGCTCAGTGGGTTAAGCCTCTGCCTTCGGCTCAGGTCATGATCTCAGGGTCCTGGGATCAAGCCCCGCGTCGGGCTCTCTGCTCAGCGGGGAGCCTGCTTCCCCCTGTAAGCTCCCTCTGCTTACCTCTCTGCCTACTTATGATCTCTCTCTCTCTCTCTGTCAAATAAATAAATTCTTTTAAAAAAAAATAAAGAACTTTAATGTCTGTACTTTGAACATAATACCTAAAATTTACTTTGTCTCACTTCACACCAAAAATAAAAATGTTTAGCAGCATATCTTTTCACAGATAAAAATTTGATTCTCAAACCTCTGGGGTCTTAAGGTAGTAAGAAGAAATGGAACTCTTTTAAAATATCTGTATTTGGAGATAATAAAACTACTATTTCAGACTTTTTAAACATAATAGCATTTTTTAAAGATATGATCTGTCCACCTAAATTCAGGTAATACTAAATTGTATAAAATATGGATCTATTTTGCAGATCTCACATAATTCGTGTTTTTAGCTAATGGGAGAGCCCAAGGGCTACAAAGTCTCAAGCACAAAGAAAATCACTTACTAGGATTTTAAAACGGCCACGCAGCAAACTCGCCCTACCTGGCTTAGGAGCCATGTGCACTTTAACTGGATGGGATGGCTCACCAGAGCCCAACTTCTCCTCTATACGTTGTGACTGAATAAATTCCTTAGATTCTTCTTTCTTTGGGCTTTTTCCTTTCTTCTTCTCTTCACTCTCAAAGGTCTCTTTGAGGTCATCACTGAGTGTTTTAAGGTCACACTGTATATCCGATTTATTTATTAATGCAAAGTCACCCGCTACAGTCTCCTCCACGGTGGGCTCCATGGGCTCATCTATAAATCAGAAGTCAAAGTTAATCAGCTAGGTCATCTGACACAGTTAAGATACACACAAGAAAAAAAACAATGCCCCTTTTTCCCATATGGAAGAGACTACTGTGTGTGCATAAAATCCATTCTCTTGGCTTCCAAAGTAACAGAGCTGTAGTTTAGACTGTGGCACCCAAGCAAGGGTATGCACCCCAGTCCCTCTGCAAGTTGTGAGGAAGCTCCCACCTATGGAACATAACCAAACTGATATTTGGCCTCACTTGTTTTTAAAGGAGTTTTGTGACCCTGAACTTCCACCCTTTCCCCTCCTCACTGGCTGGATTAGTGAAAACCAGAGTGACCTTAAAAATCACACACTGAAGGAAGTCCCAGGACAGATTGGGGGGGCGGGGGGACAGAGTTGCAGGCTAACATGGAACACCCATGCTGGACTGTTATATGAGGAAAGAAACAGATTTCTATTATTTTTCAGTCATTGCATTCTGGTGTCTGTTACAGCTGTTTACCCTTCCACTCTATATCACTCTTATGAATTAAGTTGCAGGCCTAAGTAATTTAGAAGCCTATAACAAGTCAAATAAAGAACCAAATGTAAAAGCTATGTGTAAAGACAGGAACCATCAATTTATAAATGGAAGGTACCTTGAAGCTTATCTGAATATTAATTTTTGAAACTCAGAACATGATTCCCAGCCACTGAAAAAGATGTTTGACTAACAAAATTTATTTAGTCTTTACGATTATGTACAGACAGTACTAATCAGAGCTGCACCAAAATTCTGATGTTTCCAATGCCCGATTGCCCCTGAACCTCTAGACGCCTGAGCCTTCCCACCTCTTTATTGCCCACAGCTCTGCCAAGTCTGCTCCAGGTTGTCCTGAATCTTGGTCTGTTAAGGACAGTATATGAGGGCAAAGAACTTACCCGTCCTGTTGGCCACTGTATCACCAGTGCTTAAAACAGGGACTGGCTCATTGTGGGCACTGAAAACACACTTGGGCCATATTAACAAATTAAAACTGGGACAGGAGGCTCCCAGGATTAGGTGTTTTCTATGGCAGAAGTGAGAAAGAGCTCTAAGAATAGGTGACATTCCCAATCATTATGCTCACGTATTAGGCACTGCCTATACGAAAACTTTAAAAAGGAAAAGACAAGACACTGAAAAAGCAAAGTATCTGTAACCAAAGTTAATTGTTTCTAATCATCTTATAGGAAATTGACTCACAATTCAAAATTTATCACACAAATAAGAAAATTTCGGGCAGTATGATTTACTGAAGGGTTTCTTCAAACACAGAAAACCTGAGCTTACTCATCATTCAAAGTGATTGTGCAATCTTGTGTAAGGTGCACCTAAGCATGTGTTTTTGTTGTTTTTTTTTTAAGATTTTACTTAATTTATTTGAAAGAGGTAGAGAGCATAAGTAGGCAGAGCGGCAGGGAGAGGGAGAAGCAGGCTCTCTGCGGAGCAGGGAGCCCGATGTGGGACTCGATCCCAGGACCCCGGGATCATGACCTGAGCCGAAGGCAGCAGCTTAACCGACTGAGCCACCCAGGCGCCCTAAGCATCTGTTTCTCAGATGTAATACCTTTTCCATTTACTTCACAAGGTACTATTAGGATCAAGTAAGATAAGAGTTATTAAAGTACTGTGAAAACTAAAGTTCCAATGAACTCCAAGACATCCCAGTATCTTCAAAACTGTCCTCCATCTTCTTCCGAGGCTAGACTTTCCCTGACAGACATTCCTCCATGTCCTTGACTTTCGGGCCAGTGGTAACAGCAACAGCAACACTAACAGCAATCCCCACCATCAGAGGAACAGTAATACCTGACTGCAGTAAGGACCCATTCCCCTACTTAAGAAATAACCGAAAGTGACCAACCTTGGAAATCTACATCAACTTAAAGAGTTTTTAGACCCCCAACTCATCTTACCCTCACAATTTCCTTTGGAAATTTCCCCTTTAGCCAGAAATTTCAACATTTTTTTCAAAACCTTCTTGTGAGATTTCGATGGCTGAAACTGTAAAGGTCGGCACCTAGGAAAGCAAAATAAATACTTAAAAAGTGAACTCAAACAAGAAGAAATAAAATGAGCTCTGGACAGTGGAGTACAGTAAGGCAAAACTCATGCCTGGTACTTTTGGATAAAGGCAGGGCTTCACACAGTCTCTAGTCCCACCCCAAATCTCACTAAAACTACATTAAGGAATTCGGAAAAAAAGAAAAAGACATAAATCACTGAAAAAAGAGAAGAGGAGAAATGCTGGAAGCTGCACAGAACATGCACAAGTGGTAACTGACTTAGCAGAACAAATGTTGAATCCTAAGCCAATCATGGGAAAAGACAGAATGATAACCAATTTTCTCTACATTACCCCTACAAACTTCAGGGATTGGTTGACACCTGACACCTCAGGAGATAAGAGTGAAGGGGGTCTAAAAATAGAAAGATCTCTTAAAAGTCTGTTTTGGAAGCATTTAGATGGTCTGACGCCCTCCACCACCCCACACAGATGACTCTCCTACACAACCCAGGGAAAGCTGCACATTCAGGAAGGAGTAAAAAATAGGGCCTCCTACATGAGGATGCAGGCACAGTGGAAAGCAATGGAAATGTACTAGAAACAGGAAGCTTAAATGAAAGTTTACATACTGAATGCTGAGACCCAGCCACAAACACGGGCACTTTCTCTCCAGAATGTGACCAGAACTCAAGATGATGACCTCGGGGATTCCCCCCTGGAAAGTCAGAATCATCACACTCAAGGAGAACCTCTACAAAGATAAGTAACAAAAACACTGGAGAAGGTAACTTGGAGGATACACAGGAAGAAGAAAGCCTAAAAATACAAATATCCTAAGAAGAACACACTCTTATTTCTCTTTAGCTATTACAGCCACACAATGAGAGGTTACCAAAAAAAAAAAAAAGAGAGTCTAAAACCAAAAATCTCTCAGAAGTAAAAATATAATAGAAGAAATAAACAAACAGAAGACTCGGAAAATCAAGTTGAGGAAATTTTCCAAAAGATACAGCAAAGGGAATGGAAAACTGAAGAGAAAAAAAAAAAAATTAGAGGCTCACTCTAAAAGTTCAACATCTCGGGTGCCTGCGTGGCTCAGTCGGTTAAGTGTCTGCCTTCGGCTCAGGTCATGATCCCAGGATCCTGGGATCAAGTCCCGAACCAGGATCCTCGCTCGGCAAGAAGCCTGCTTCTCCCTCTGCCTGCTTCTCCCCCGATTTGTGCTTTCTCTCTCTCTGACAAGTAAATATATAAAATCTTAAAAAAAATAGAATAAAATAAAAGTTGAACATCTGAATAAAGACATTAAAAAAGAATAGAAGAAAAAATGGGGGGGGAAGAAGATAACAAAATAATAAAAGAAAATTTCTGTGAAGTGAAGGATATCATAGGAGGAGGCCCCAGGTAAGAAGGGCCCCTTAAGTCTGTACGCAATGGATGCAAACAGACACATCATCAGATGTGAAATATCAGAACACTGGGGACAAAAAACCTTCCAGAAAGAAAGAACATTTTGGACAAAGGAATAAGAATCAGAAGCAAAGCCCTCAAAATTCTAAATTTATTCTAGCTTCTTCTACATTCTAAAATTATTTCCATTCTACACTTCTATAGTCCAGCCAAACTAGAAGTCTGAGTGGTGAATTAAAACATTTCAAACAGGGGCACCTGGGTGGCTCGGCTGGTTGAGCATTGAGCTCAGCTTGGTTTGGGCTCAGGTCATGATCTCAGGGTCATGATATCAGGGTCATGAGACGGAGCCCCAAGTCGGGCTCTGTGCAGAGCATGGAGCCTGCTTAGGATTCTCCCTCTCCCTCTGCCCCCACCCCTGCTCATGCTCTTTCTCTCTTAAAAAAAATTTTTTTTCAAACATACAAAGTCTAAAAAAAGTACTTCTCATGCACTTTATCTCAAGAAAGCAATTAGATCGGCAACACTAAAATAGGGAAATAATCCAAGAGGTCAGAGGAGACAGAAAACATGAGATCCAAAGAGAATCTTCAAGATGCCAGTAAAAAGAGATCCCAGGGTGACAGTGATGCACCAGTTGGAAAGACAACCTGTCCAGATCATAGCAGGTCAGAAGACAGCACAGAGATATTCATCAAGAGGACACAAGTGATAGAACACCTGAAGCATCTAAACATATCAAAAGGAAATTTATACAACTGTGGGAGGATTTCTAAAATCAACTGGTGATGGGTACATAGAAGACTATGCAAACAAAAAAGACTATGGAAAGCAAAGACTTGTGAAGGAAAGAAAATGTAATCATAGTACACTGCATAGTTTGACCGTATAGCATATTTACAGACTGTAATACAGCAACTATACCATCCACTATTAACGATACTTCTAAGCTGGGAAGTTGGGAATGAGGACAAAAAGGAGCTTGAATGTGACAGGACAACAAGGATGAAATAAAGTTAAATCCTTATGTTTCAAAGAGAGAAATTCAGAAATAGTAAGAAAAAATAAAGTTGAATCCTTACCTTTTAAAGAGAGAAACTCAAGAGATATGAGAAAAACCCAAAGATAATGAGATAATGTTTCTGTAATTATAGAAGCATGTCACTTACAGGTAGAAAGAAGAAAAAACAAAAAAATTAGTTAAAAAATCTGAGAGTACACTGGGAAACAGGAAATAGGGAGGTTCAGGGGACTGCAATTTTGCAAAATAAGCTTTATGGAATTGTTTGATTTTTAAATTATTAGCATATATAATTTTATATAAAAATAAAAATAATTAAAAAAAAACCAAAAAATTCATAGCCAAGGAAGCTTATCCTCATTTATACTCACACACTGGGCAGCCCCTGACATCTGTCTAACAAGAAGCTACGCTGTAGGTTATAATTGCCTTGCCTTCACATTAGGTGTGATTATATCTACTGTAGTAAACAAAGTAAAAAAACCAGAACAGTAAATGACTCCATAATATCAACACATATAATGAAGTTGTGTAAAGGACAGCAATTCAGGAAATGTTTGATTTAATGCAAAAAAATATATATATCACATTTTATAATTATTTTGTTTTGCAACGTTAACTGAATCCCTTTTCATAAAAGCAATATACCTGGAACAGTGCTTTGCACTGAGAGGCACCCAGTAAATTACAGAGGCTTGGTCTTTTTCTTTAACCCACTAAAACGGACTTTTTTTTTTTTTTTAACCTTTTCTGATTAGAGATTCTCAGGGTTCTAGCAAATCAGCTCCAGACTTATTTAAACAGAATCCTGGCCATAATCCAATAACAAACTGGTATTTGAAGGAAAAGGACTTCTGCCTTTGACAATGTCACTGCTTCATAACCACTAAAACTGCAAGAGGACAGCACAGCTATCCTAGTATAATAAGTGAGATGATGTCAGTAAACCCATCTTTTCTCTTTATTGCTCCAGTTCTACGACCACTTAGATAAAAGAAAGGATTCTTAACCAGGAATCAGTGGAACTTAGAGACCCACTGGGAATCCAAGATCATCCTAAAATCAGTATGCAAAATGTTATTACATATTTTTGTCTATATGCCCCCTCCCTTTTGTTTTGTTTTACAGCAGAGAGGGTCTGTAACTTTTCATCAGATTGTCAAAAGTCGTCAATCCCAAAGCAAATTAAGAGCAACTAAGGGAAAGAGGTGTGAGGACTAGCCAAAACATGATGGATACACCATGCTAGCTTTTTAATCTAGAGAATGTGTTCACATTGAAACTGTAGACAAATGCTTAACAATGGCAACATACTTTCCCTAGTTTCTACCAGAAGAAGAGGAAGGCAAGGAGCACAAGGGAGAAGAGGATCTTTACAATCTGAGAAGAAGGGAAAATCCTTCCATGTTATACTGGGGTTTGCTGGTTAAGCAAACACTTTGTAGGAAAACAGACTTTAAGTTTTACAATGATGAAAACTGCACTCTAAATGTATTAAGTGTCAGCCCTCCCCCTCCTCTTCCTCCAGATCCTATAGTATTGTTGGAATGTGACTACTGTGTCATAAACCAGAATGTGGAAAGACATAAGCTAAATTCTATAAAACACTTGATATCTAAAAGTAATCTGAGTATTTTCTAATATTCTCACAATATGTCTGAAATTATTGACCAGATTGCTAAATAACATACTTTTCATATCCTATTTACACCCAAACCATTAAACAGTATTATTAAAAGCTATTGATGACATATAAATGTAGCATTAGTACGTAGAAAAGATACAACTCATTTGCTTTCTTTATAAAAAGTCTAGTAGAATGAAAATTAACATGTAAAAAAAGCAAGATGTCACTAAAGAATTATACATACTCTTCAAATTATATATAGATCCTCTTTCTTACCTTATCGTGTACTGAGGACAACATGTTTGATTCATGACAGGCTTATACACATATTTCCCGCTTCTAAAATTAAAAAGTACTTTTGTTAATGTCTCACACATTTCTCACATGTACCAAAGAAGGCTAGTATAGGAGCACAAAATTAGAGTAAAAATCTAACCATTAATATAAAAACATTTAGATTTACTCTTCATAACCTATATAATCTTGCAACATAGACATACCAAGGACAGAGTCCAGCCTTTTCCTTCCTAAACCTTGATATATGTACTCCAAACTTCTTTACCTCAATTACCCTCTCAGCAGCACCTGCAATCCTTCCATGCCTCAACCCACCATCAATCCTGAGTACCATAAAGGCAATCAGAGGAAAATCTAATCAAACTAAGTAACAGATTACATCAAAGAATTATTGTGTAAAGGATGACAATTGTATCGTAGATGCGTTAAAAAGGAAAAAAGAATCCTTTCTTAGAATCAATTATTGATTACAGGTATACTAATAGGATACCTGAAATTGCTTTAAATTATTTGTGGGGGAGGAAGGAACATCTTAGTCTGTTCAAGCTGATATAACAATATGCCACAGACTGAGTGGCTTATAAACAACATAAATGTATTCCTCATAGTTCTGGAGGTTGGGAAGTCCAAGACCAAGGTGCTATCATATTCTACGTATGATAAAGATAAGCTTCCCGGTTCACGTGTTTATTGTAACTCACATGGCAAAGGGGCAAAGGAGCTCTCTGGGTCCTTTTACAAGGACACTAAACCCATTTGTGAAGACACTACCCTCTGACCTAATCACTTGGCCTACCTCCAAATACTATCAAATTGGGGATTAGGACTGAACATATGTACTTGGAGAAGGGGGTGAAAATGACACACGAACATTCACTCCATTGCAGGGAGCAAGGAGAACTGATGAAACAGACTGGCAAATGTTAACAGCTGTTGAAGCCTGCGGACAGGTACATGAGGTTCATTATACTGTACTCTCTACATTTATGTGTGAAGTTCTCCTAAAAAACATCTTTAAAAGGAGAGAGAAAAGAATCACTACACAAAGAAATATAATTAAAAAATTTCTTAAACCTCCTCCCAAAAACAGGGAAACATTTTAAAGGCAAACAATATTTTGCAATTATAAGCTGAGTAAAAGAAAAGTGTCTTTGTATTAAAGAGCTTTACCTTCGCCATCCTCGATCTATAAGATCCTGATAATCCTGTACTGTCATTGAATGCGCCCACATGCCTGAAAAAATAAATGCCATGTGCCATGTTAATTATAGCACGTTGAACTTTTTAAAAAAATTTTTAATGCAAAATTTTTATTTCAAAATATGAATACTGAAGCAAAAAAAATCTAGCTCACGCTGGAGAAATGAAAGTTTGCACATACTTCATACTTGTTTGACATACAACGCAAGTGGAAAAGATATTTATCTTAATTTTATTCATTTATTTATTTATTTTTAAAGACTGTATTTATTTATTTGACAGAGAGAGACATAGCGAGAGAGGGAACACAAGCAGGGGGAGTGGGAAAGGGAGAAGGAGGCTTCCCACTGAGTAGGGAGCTGGATGAGGGGCTCAATCCCAGGGCTCTGGGATCATGACCTGAGCCAAAGGCAGATGCTTAATCGACTGAGCCACTCAGGCACCCTATTTATCTTAATTTTAAAAATCAAACACATCAAATTTAACTCAGGATTAGCCAATAGTCTCTATGAGAGTATATATTTAAGGTCCTTACTGCAATCAGATTATATCATACTTTTAACCCATAATAGTATCCCCAATAATTTAATAAGTTGGTCTCTTCTGAAGAATTGAAAAGCAAATGTTTCCTCATGCATACAAATTTTCCTGATTTTTATGTTTTTAGCATAGTCCTGGATATTGAAAATAGAACAAAAATATACAACAATATTCCTTTTAAGTATAAAAACTGAAAGTAATTGAAATGCCCAGGAACAGAAAAATGATTACAGGGACTATGATATTATCCAAATGATGGAATAATTATGCAACCATGAAAAAATGAAGACGATGAGAAAACATTAAAAGGTATATTTGAATTAATGTTAAAGGAAAAGTAAATTTCTCTCTTGTAAACGGCAAACTGCATCAGAGATATGTAGACAGAGGTGGGCTGGATAGTACAAAATACATTCAGAAACAGAAAGAAGCCTGGCACGTGCTCATTGAGTTACTTTATGAGCCTCGAATTCATCCTCTATAAAATAGGAATAATAAAACCTACCCACCTCATAGGTAGGGTGCCCTATAGTAAAGATAATCAGAATTAAAATAAACACAACGGAAATTTACAGTTCTCTCTTTAGGTGAAAAGGGTGAAAGCAGGTTTCTTCCACAGAACTTTAAACAAAGGACATCTATATTAAACAATTTCCTCTTACAAAATTACCGGGAAAATAAGGATCTAAGAAAATATTCATTTTAGACACCTTTAATACAAAGTGCTTATTACACACCTACTGTAATCACAGCACTAAAATTCTGAAAAAGGGAGCTATCTCTAATACCCTAAGGCAACCACTGCCACCAGCTGGTGTGTTTCTCCTGGGTTTTTAATCCTCCCAGAGCGGTGACCATGTCACACACATCATTTCCATCCTGTTTTTCTCCCGTTAACCCTACACTCTAAACATTCTTCTGCTTGGCTCATCTTCATAACCATCACTCCTAATGACTGCATTATCTTACATTCTGCTCCCTCTGACCTACAAGCATCGAACAAACAATTCCAATCAATAAGTGGACATACCATAATCGTCCAAATCATTCCCCTGCTGTAGGGCATTTATATTTTTTTAAAAAATGGAAACTACCTAAATTTGTATCTTCGCGATTATCCCATTTTTCACAAAGCTGGGCTATTCCTTAAAATAAAAAATGTTTTATCTGCCAATACATGACACGGCAGGAAATAAGTACAACGTTTTGTTTCCAGACAAGTCTTTCGTGACGGAGGAAAAAGAAAAACAAAACAACTGCAAGCTGGCTTTGTTGTCGTTCTGGAGGGGGGCGGAGGCATGACAAGGCACATAAGCCCCCGGTAAAATTTCCAAACCCACGAGTACCAACATGCTCCCTCGCCAGCAGCGCCTCGGTCGGCCGCCAGGGTCTTGCACACTCTTGCAGACATTTCATCCAGATGCCCACGCCCGCGTATGCCCGCACACCTCTTCCTACACCAACAGCCCACCCGACACGCCGCGTCCTGCAGTTACAACCGGGGACGAGCGCGCTTCAGCATCAGCCCTTCGAGTTCCGCCCCAGCGGAACTGACCGCACCACAGTGCTCCCTGGCTCGGCGGGCCGTCGGGTATTCAACCGTCTCCCACTGACAGAAGACCGACACCTGGTTCCACGCTTCGGGCCACGGCGAGACAAGCATGATGCGGCCCGTCCGAGCCCCTGCGTGAAGGAGAAGCCCCTAGAGGCTGCCCTGATGGTCAGAACCGAAGTCCGTTTTTAATTGACAACCACGGCCCACCGGCGAACGGCGTTCCGTACAGCCGCCTCGGGACGGGACCTGGC
>LNAC01000001.1:9199474-9224659 GCA_002007465.1 Ailurus styani | reverse complement strand
TTTGCCCACAGATGACATGATTGTCCAAATGGAAAATTCCAAAGAATCAACAACAATAAAAATCTGGAACGAATAACCAATTACAGCAAAGTTTCAGGATATAAGGTTAATAAAGCAAGAACCAATCTCTTTTCTATATATCAGAAATGAACAACCAGAATTCGAAATTAATTTACCATTTATATACCATTTATATTAGCACTGGAAAAAATGAAATACTTAGGTATAAATCTAACAAAATATGTATAAATCTATAAAAGGAAAACAACAGACCTCAGATGGAACAAATCAAAGATCTAAATATATGGAGATGACCCATGTTCCTTGACAGGAATATGTATACTTTTAAGATGTCATTTCATCCCAACTTGATCTTTAGATTCAATGTAATCCCAATAAAATCCCAGCAAGTTATTTTGTGGATATTGACAAACTGATTCCAAAATTCATAAGAGGCAAAAGACTCAGAATAACCAGAACAATGTCAGAGGAGAAAACAAAACCAGAGGACTGACTCTACCAGAATTTAAGACTTATTTCAAAGCTATAGTAATCAAGACAGTGTGGTATTGATCAAAGAACAGACAAATGGATCAACAGAACATGGCAGAAAGCCAGAAAGAGACACAGATCTGAACAGAAATAACGCAAATATGGTTAACTGATCTTTGACAAAGGAGCAAAGACAATTCAATGAAGAAAGGATAGTCTTTTCAACAATGGTGTTGGAACTGGGCATCCACATGCAAAACAAATAAATAAATCTAGACACAGACCTTATCCTTTAATAAAAATCAACTCAAAACAGATCATAAACCTAAATGTAAAGCACAAAACTAAAACCCCTAGAAGATAACATAGGAGAAAATCTAGGTGACCTTGGTTTTAGTGATGATTTTTTAAATAGAATGCTCAAACATGGTCCATGAAGGAAAAAAATTAAGTTGTACTTTATTAAAACTAAAAACTTCTGCTTGGCAAAAGACACTGCAAAAAAATGAAAAAAAAAAAAAAACAAGCCATAGACCAGGAAAAAAATATTTGTAAAACACATTCCTGCTAAAGGACTGGAATCTAAAACATACAGAAAAAAAAATCTTAAAATTCTCAGCAAGAGGGCGCCTGGGTGGCTCAGTGGGTTAAAGCCTCTGCTTTCCGCTCAGGTCATGATCTCAGCGTCCTGGGATCGAGGCCCACATCGAGCTCTCTGCTCAGCAGGGAGCCTGCTTCTTCCTCTCCCTGTCTCTCTGCCTGCCTCTCTGCCTACTTGTAATCTCTCTCTCTCTGTGTCAAATAAATAAATAAAATCTTTAAAAAAAAAATTCTCAGCAAGAAAACAACCCAAATAAAAATGGGCAAAAGGGGCGCCTGGGTGGCTCAGTGGGTTAAAGCCTCTGCTTTCAGCTCAGGTCATGATCCCAGGGTCCTTGTAATCTCTCTCTGTCAAATAAATAAATAAAATCTTTAAAAAAAATGGGCAAAAGATCTGAACAGATACCTACCAAAGATAAACAGATGGCAAATAAGCGTATAATAAGATGCTCAGCATATGTTATTAGCAAATTGCAAATTAAAATAACAAAATAGCATTCACACCCTTACAGTGGCTAAAATTCACAACACTGACAACACTAAATATTAGCAAGGACGTGGAGCAACAGAACTCTCATTCTTTGCTGGTGGGGAGGCAAAATGTACGGCTACTTTGGAAGATAGTTTGGCAGTTCCTTATAATACTAAACATACTCCTACCATATAATCCAATAATTCTTGGTGTATAACCAAATAGTCGAGAGCTTATATCCACACAAAAACCTGGACACAAATGTTAAGAGTAGCTTTATTCGTAATTTTCAAAACTGGAAGCCAGCAAGATGTCCTTCATGAGGTGAATGGATAAAACTACAATGGAATATCGTTCAGCCATAAGAAAAAAGGAACTGTGCGTGAAGTCATGAAAAGACACGGAGGAACATGAAAAGCATATTAGTTAGTGAAACAAGCCAATCTGAAAAAGCCTTTTCAGCATGAAAAAGTCACATTGTATGATGCCAACTATACGACACTCTGGAAATGGCAATACTATGAGACAGTAAAAAGACCAGTGGTTGCTGGGGCTTAGGATGCAGAGGGAGGGAGTGACAGAGAGCTGGAACATGGGATTTTTTGGGCAGTGGTACAATTCTGTATGATGCAGTAACGATAGACACCTGTCGCTATACATTTGTTAAAACCCATTGAATGTACAAAACAAAGAGTAAAACTCCGTGTAAGCTATGGACTTTAGTTAATAATAGTGTGGCAATATTACTTTGTCAGTGATAACAAGTATATCATACTAATACAAGATATAAATGATAGGGGGAACTTGGAGGGAAAGAGTATTTTTTAATCGATATTCCTGTAAACCTACGAATGCTGTTAAAAAATAAAATTTATTAATGAAAACAGAACAGCAGTGTAAAAAATTTTAAATTGATTGAATGTGGAGATGACAATATTTTGGATATATCAGGTTAAAATATGTCACTAAAATTAATCTCATCTGTTTCTGTTTACTATTTTTAACTATTTTCTTTTTACTATTTTTACTATTTTAGCCATAGCTCCTAGAAAAAGTTAAATTACATCTGTGACTTACAGTCTATTTTCATTGAACCATGCTGGTCTAGCGCCAGGTTCTCACAGTGCCAATGGACGAACCCAATTTTCTACTTATCTCTGCTTCTAGGCCCTGTGGTTTCAGGATCTTTTCTCTCATGCCACTACTTTTTAATAATTTTCCTATTAATATTGCATAGTTCTCTGTTTGGGGAAGTCCTCATAATTCCTCTACATCACCTTCTGGCTCCAGTCTTGCTCCCCACATGTGGTTCCTGCCTGTGAAACTTCCTCCAGCAAGTCACCTCTTGCTTCTGTGGTCTCTGGAGCGTCTCCCACGTTTCTGCCACTCCACTCAGAACGTGCTCCCCAGCAAGTCCTCCATGTTCAGTCCCCCCTCCTACTGATGACTCCTGCCCTTTGTTCTCATCCATACTTGTATATCCCGTTTGTATGGCTACATCATACATGTGCACTTGTGTCGATTTCTTGCCTCCCTCATTGGGTTGTGAGCTCCACAAAGGTGGACTGTGTTTCCACCCCTCCCATTTTCCAAGGTCGGATGGGATAGCATGTGTAAGATCGCAAGCTTGGCTTTTAGACCTCCATGTTCAAGTTTCAGTCTCCCATCAGGCAACTGTGTGGCCTTGAACATATAACGTAACTCTCTTAGCCACGTTTCCTCCTATGGAAAATGGACAGAAGAATAAGAACATTACTGAATATGGTGGTTGGAGTGTTAGTGTTTTATGTTTAGGGCAGCGTGTACTTTCCAAAGCCAGCAGTTAGTCTGTGATGACACTCTGGTTTGTTTCAAGTTCTATGTCATGAGAAGTGGTTAATGATAATTTGAGCTCAGGAACCACTATCCTGTCCTTCCTTCCCCAGTGAGGATTTCTCATAACTACTCAAACACATTTCATGACTTTTGACAAAAGATTAAAATTTAGGTATATGACAAAATACTTGTTAGCAAAGAGTTCTTTTTATATTTCTCATAGAAAGACACAGCTCAGACCACCCTTTATGTTAAGGCAAAGTCTAGTCTTACTGATAGTTTGTTTCAACCTGATTTGGTGTCAAAAATGTTATTTATCTCCCTGGTTTATAGTCTTCATCCCTTATTTCTCTTATCAGGAAAAAGAAAAAATTCCAAGCATGATATTTAAATGAAAAGTACTCTTAGGTCCACATGATGGTCTTTTTTGTTCTATTTTAATTAAGCTGATTCCTTACTTAAAAAGAGGCTCATATTAGGAATTGCGTGTTTCTTTATCAAAAAGGAGGTTAGGGACACCTGGGTGGCTCAGTTGGTTAAGCATCTGCTTGACTCTTGATTTTGGCTCAGGTCATGATCTCAGGGTCGTGAGATTGAGCCCTGTATTGGGCTCCATCCTGGGCGTAGAGCCTGCGTAAGTTTCTCTCTCTATCCCTCTCCCCCACCCCAACCCCGCTCATGCTCACTCTCTTGCTCTCTTAAAAAAAAAAAAGCTATGTTCAGTTTTCAGGAGTGTAAATAAGATATTACCTTTTAGCACTTTATTTTTTTTAAAGATTTTATTTATTTGAGAGAGAGAGAGAGAGAGAGAGAGAGAGAGCGTAAGCAGGGAGAACAGCAGAAAGAGAGGGAGAAGCAGGCTTCACACCTGAGCAGGGAGCCAGTGCAGGGCTCAATCATAGGACCCTGGGATCATTACCTGAGCTGAAGGCAGACACTTAACCAACTGAGGCACCCAGGTGCCTCTTCCTTTTAACACTTTACACAGTGCCTGGCTCATAATCAATGAATACTAGGAACTTGGGGTAGTACGATGCTGTCACGTCACAGGCGTATACAAATTTTGGCTGAATTAATAGCACGTGAGTTTGATATTTGAGTGACATGACATTTTATCAGTGTTAAAGTGGTATCTTGTGAATATTAAGATGTAGGTTGTAATGTAATTCAAGGTTTTGGTATGAAAATTGACAGAAATTGCTGTCATAACTTGCCATTTGAAATTCTCTGATTTTTAATAAAATGCCCGTATTTACTTCATAACTGTTTCATTTCTTCTTTTCTGAATGAGTTCAGGGCTGTGATGTCAAGCACATCTCTGCATACAACATATTTGGGGAGGGACAGATTTTATCCTTAATAAGTAAGAAGCCAGGTCATCATTAATCACTCTATTTTCTCCTTTCACATTTTAAGAAGTAGAGACATTTCAAGAAGTAGAAACGAGGACTGGGGTGCCCGGGTGGCTCAGTCGTTGGACGTCCGCCTTTGGCTCCAGTCGTGATCCCAGGGCCCGGAGATGGGGCCCTGAGATGGAGCCTGAGTCAGGGTTCCAGCTCAGCGGGAAGGCCGCT
Source organism: Ailurus styani (assembly GCA_002007465.1). Classification (NCBI taxonomy): domain Eukaryota; kingdom Metazoa; phylum Chordata; class Mammalia; order Carnivora; family Ailuridae; genus Ailurus; species Ailurus styani. The sequence continues at coordinate 9,219,706 of LNAC01000001.1, read as the reverse complement.
TTTCATCTCCCTCTCCCCCTGCTTGTGTTGCCTCTCTCGCTGTCTCTCATCAAAGAAATTAATAAAATCTTTTTAAAAAGAAAAACAGAACAGAAACAATGAAGACTTTATTTGGACATCTGCAGCTTAAATATAGGGTGACAAGTGTCTTGAGTATGCAGAATCATTTCATTAATTTGTATTTTGACATTGGTGTATTATCTGCTTCTTTGTCCCTAAGTAATGACCAGTTATGAACATAATTAAATATGTGGCTAAAAGTAGATTAAAGAGGAGTCGAGCTCAAAACCTCCACAGCAGCAGCAGCATTTAGCTAAGTGACACATCAGCTGAGTGATGGTGAGAACACGTGACCAGGCCACCGGCACACTCATCCACCCTCTGCCACCTGCTGGGACTGTGCAGGCGGGATCCGCCCCCCACCCCCCAGGCTCTCCATAGATTGTATTTCTATGGAAGATGCATAATACATCTCCCCCAACAAAAACCCCAACCAAACAAAAATGACAAAGACGCTCCCGTGGCCTTGGAAGACCCTTTCTGCAGCTGCACGGAGAAGGGCTGTGCTGTCTCTGAAACACAGCCCCTTGGACTTTCTGTCCGGGGCCCTGCGCCCGGCGCACGCGGGCTGCATTCCCTGCCAGCCCCATGATGTCTTCACCTACCACCTCACAGTAGTCTCAGTCTAGGATGGTGATGACACATACAAAAGCGTGTGACTGCCTCTGGTTGCCCTAGAAATCAGCCCAAGGCATCCTGGAAGGCGCAACAGCGGAGAGCTAGCTGCACGTCCGGAAGGGGGCCGGGGAGGCGCCGGCTGGAGACGGTCCCTGCGCAGGAGAGAGAACGAGAGACCGGAGCCCGGCGCTGGGAACGCAGACGCGGTGCGGAGGAGAGCCAAGAAGCCAGCATGTTGTTCGCAAAGCTGGCGATGGACAGGGCACTGGCAGAGAAAACGGACACGGAGGAGCCGCAGCACAGGGCTCCTCAAGGGGCGGCCCCGGGTGCCGCGCGGGGAGGGGGCCGGGGGAGCCCACCCTCACGCCGGCCCCTGGTGACAGACTCCGAATGGTTGGAGCTCGGTGCGGAAGAACAGTACGTATTATTTCCATTTTCAGTTTAAGGCAGGACAACGTCCTTGATCCCGAAGGACTGTAGCCCCGGGACGAGTCGCGCAGGCGCACATCCTGCCTCTGCAACTGACGAGGCCGGAACCTCTCCGGCCTCCGGTGTCCTTGCAGGGGGGCTGACGAGCGCCTCCCTCGCAGACTGTTCCCGGGACGAAGTCGAAGGACCCCTGTAAGGCCCCAGCACACCACCCGGTGTATCGTAAGCTCAGTAAATGCTGTGAAGGACATCATATAAGAACCTCGTAGAAAAAAAACATGAAAGCAGAAGTAGGAGTCTGTTCAAGAAATTAGCTTTACTTACACGGTAATTATAGTTTTGTTTTGTTTTGTTAACCAGTCGATATTATAAAATCCTCTTGCTGCAGAGAGAAGTCGGAGAGGGGCGCCTGGGTGGCTAGTGGGCTAAGTGGCTGCCTTCCACTCAGGTTATGACCCTGCCTCTGCCCCTCACCCTGCTCTTGTGCTCTCTCTCACTCTCTCTCTCAAATAATAAAATCTTAAAAAAACAAAAAGGTAAGTCAGAGAAACAGAATATGTACAACCCAGGTTGTTAAACACAGGACCTATTTGCTAACTATTTGCAGGTTGAGAAATAAGAGTTCTTCAGGATACCTAAATGCGACTGCAAATTTCTCAGCTGTATTTTTCTGCAATGAATTTTAAAAAAAAAACTTTCTTGCCATCAAATTGTTTTATTGGCTATCTAAAATATAAACGTTTGACAAGAATCATGAAACATTATAGTTAGCTGTTGTTAGGAAGTAATGATAGCTTATAAATTACACTATTTATAATTTTATGCATAACTGAACTTAAAAGGGACTTACCAGCTTTGAGAACTCATTTTCTCATCAACGGTAAGGTTCTTTGTTCTATCAACAATTATACAAACCGTGGTCTGTGGAATTTGAAATAGCAACTCAGGCTCCCCTCTCCAGTGTTAAAATAAAGGTATTTTTGTCAGTCTCAACCTCAAACTCAGCATGGCTCTTTGTTCATACTTTTATCAGAGAGCATTCCTTGTTTCAAGGAAAGCTACAAGTTAGCCATAGTCCTGCCTATCGGCACAGAGCAATACCGATTGCAACTGAAAAGCATGTGACAAGCGTGTGAACAGGGAGTCCCAAATCAACTCCCTCCCTCGTTTTACACCGGGGCCACGTTTCCTGAAACCTTTCTCCAAATCCTAGTGCGATTTCTCTTTTTCATCTTCCAGATTGGCCTGGGCCAAAAATACTCAGGACCCTCGGATTGCAGCGGGTTCCCAGTCCCCATTAGAAAAGAAGATTAAGGTGAGGAAATACATTTGCTGTGAACTTTGGAGCCAGTAATACCATCATCATAAAAAGTTTCTCCCCAGGGTAGAAAGGGCCCGAGTGTTTCAAGCCAGAGTGCTTCATCTGTTAGGCTTGCTTCCAGCTGGGCTGCACTGAATAAAACAAACGTCACTTGTGTCCCCACAGGGCCGGGGCAAGTGAGGGATGTGGACCTTAAACAAGTTGTGATAAGGGTCATGAAAGATGGGATTTTATTTGCATGAATACAAGGTCTGAGGAAGTAACATTTAAGCTAAAACCTAAAGATTGTATACGTAAGTGCTATAGTCAGAGCTGCTGTGTTGTGTGTATGCGAGTATATGAAGAAAGAACATGTGAAAATACTCACATGGCAAAGAGAAGACGGTTTTTGAGGAACAGAAAAGTCAGGGTGGCCGCAGCAGAGTGGGCAAGCAGTCGAGCCGAGAGGCAGTGAGAGGCCACATTATGAAAGCCATACTGGGATTTGGGATTTTCTCCTAAAAGCAACAGGACACTATCCTAAGGTTTCAATGTAGAGAAGGGACATGCTCAGGTTTGTGTGATACAAAGACCCCTCCAGTTGCTCTGTCCATGGTATGATGGGGCTGGGAGGTGGGGGTGCAGAGAGAGAGAAGCGTGGATTCAGGGAAGCCAGTTAGACCACTACCCTAGAGTGGGAACATTTTGAAGTTAGTAGGGACGGGACTGAGAAGGGGGAAAGAAGGAAACACTTGGGAAGAAGAGCCAGGTGGAGATGTTACGTAGATCGTGTCTAGGGGTGAAGTTGAGAGGTGAGTACAGGGCAGTCTCACGTGCCTCCACGGTCTTGCTCATCCCTTCTCGCCCCCTCCCTGACACATGGTAGGTCACCTTGTTGAGTGATTGAGACTCTCCGTGCCCAAGACAGTCTAAATGAGACTACGCTCATCTTAAGTGACAGTTTCTGTTGTATTTTCTTACATTACATTCAGAAGACAGAAACAGCAAAGTAGGTGGAAGGGTGTGGCCATGAGGTAGGAAGACTATGAAGGGCTATTCAATCACCTGAGGATATTCAGCTAATGGCTGGAATAGTCTAGGGGGTCCAAGATAGCCTTGGTGATAGGCCCTTGGCCATAGCCTGGAGGTCGGAGGAAAGTGAAGTCCTCAACTCTGTAAAATGCTGCTGAGGTCAAGTATGACAGGGACAGAGACAGGACCACTGAATTTGTTGCTGTGGAGATCCCTCACGACCTAGACGAGAGCAGTCTGGGGGCAGTGGGGACCTGGAAACCCAGCCGAGGAGGACCGAGGGGGAGCTGGGAGGTGGGGAAGTGGAGAGGGGTTCCAGGTGCCTGCTTCCTGGCACACAGTGAAAGGGAGCCAAGACGGGATGTGCACCAAAGGAAACGTTTTCCTTTCCGGTTTAAAAGTGATACAGCTGTTGGAACCTATTTTTATGCTGACAGGAGTGATCCCGTACAGGGGAAATTTTGATGAAGCAGGAAAGAGAATTTGGTAATTGCAAATTGAAGTTCCTGAAGCTTCACAAGGACAGGTGGGAGAACTGGCTTTGATTGGCAAAGGGGCAACTTTTCCATCGTAAAGGAGTCCAGGATCCATGCAAGGTGGTGGTTCTGGCAACGGGAAGAGGAGGGCGATCCTGACTGAGTGCTTGTCTTCTCAAGGAAGTCTAAGGCCAACTCTTCAACCAGAAGGGGACCCTGGGGGAGGGGAGTGTGGGAGGTTTGAAGAGAAAGCCAGGGAAAGTGGCTACGAGAGCTCTGACCAGGGACGTGGTGTCAGAGTGCCAGGCAGAGCTACTAGCCACCAGTGATCTATGTCATGACCTGTAACGAAGGACATCCAACTTAAAAACCTTCTCAAACTTCCCTCTGACAAGAGTTTAGGTGGTGTCCATTCTTCAAGAGTGAGGAAGTTTTTGCTCCAAAAGGCTCAGCAGGAGAATGAAACCCTTCACCAGCTCAAAGCCGTGTCTTTTGACTTCCGGTTTGCCAAAGCAGAGGCATACTACTGTGGACGGCATCGAGAAACGACGCTGGGAGAAGCATGGAGATACGAGATGGTTCCAAGGTGGGAAATTAAAATAGAGAGAGAGAGACCACAAAGTGAAAAAACAGGAGATGCGAAAAAGTGGGACTATTTAGTGCCTGAGAGGGAGCTGGGCCACATAGAGAAGCACATATATCGGGCCGAACGAGCCAGAGGCCTCCGAGACCACAAGTATCGGCTCCTCCCTCAAAGGATCCCAAGTGAAACAGTCGTCCCCAAAATATTCACCCTACGGAAGGAGGAAAAGACTGAAACTATCCAGAAAACCCACAAAACTAAGACCAAAAAGCTCAGGGCGGCCTGGGCAAAGGAACAGATGGAGGGCCATCAGGACCGGATGATTCGGGGGAGAGAGCTCACGGAGCAGAGAAGCCAGGGACTGCGTGCCTGCGAGGCCTCTGCCCCCGCCCCTCCTCTCCACAGGCCTGCCACACGCAAGGGGGAAGAGAAAGAATTCGAACGGATCACAGCCTACCCGATTGCCCAGCCTTACCAGGAAGCACTCATAGAAGTGACCATCCTCACGGAAAAGTCCAGAAAGGAGGATAATGTGAAAAAGCCACTGCGACGAGAGCTCTTGAGTATGCCACCATTTTTGAGAAGTCAACTAGAAAAAAATAAAGCTTAAGTTATTTTCTGGTTTATTCGATTTCTTTTTCAGGATGGCATACTGCGACAACCGTCGGTGCAGTAAAATCCCATACCCCCACCCCCCCTTATTGTGTTTCTAAGTTTGTTTGCACCAAACTTGGGTGGGGGGCGGGGAGTTAAACCGAGTGTCTGTTTCACCCAGCTGCCTAATTATCCCAAAACTCAGTGACTTCAAACCACCACTATTTTGTTATATCTCACAATCCATATCAGGAATTCAGGCAGAGCTCGGCTGGGTGATTTTTCTCCCCTGCCCCGCACTGCCAGAGCCGCTTGGGGATAATCAGGTGACAGCTGGATGAGAGGGTACAGACCGCGTGCCCTCGGGGTTGACTAGAAGGCTGGGTTTGGCTGGTCCCAGTCCCGTCTCCTCTCTCCATGTGGTTTCTGGCCTAATTACACCGTGACCAGGCTCCAGTGACCTGTCAGACACAAGGGTTCTTTAGACCTAGCCTCTGCAGTCCCAGAAGGTCACTTCTGTCATATTCTGCTGCTCAAACCAGTCACCAAGATCAGGCCACACTCATGGGGGGGACGGGGGGCGGCAGTGAGGAAACAGACTCTTCCTCTCAAAGAAACTTGCAGCCATGTGTTGTCAGCATAATTGCAACAGGCTTTTAAACCCTCGATCTATATTTACTTTTCCAGAGAGGGAGCCCGGCCTCTTTAGTCAAAATCAACCCAGGACCTATGGAATTGTAATGTTTAGACCACATGTGTGATTCCATGAATGTGAAATGTCCAGAATAGGCAACTTTTGTCGGAAGGTGGATTATCAGCTGTTTGGGGCTAAGGTTAGGTGAGGAGACCGGTGCGGAAGGGTGACTGCCGCTGGTTGGGGACGAGAATGTTCTCCATCAGGTGAGGTTACAGGGCCCTGTGAACAGACTGAGACAACAATGAACTGTTCGCTTAAACGGGTGAATGACATGGAATGTGAAGCTCAACCAAGATGGGAGAGAAAGCTGGAGTTTAGAGGGGGACGTGAGCCTGGGTGGAGGCAAGGAGCCGGATCGTGGGAGGCCTCCACAGGTCTGCAAGCTGAGGTCTCTCAAGCCTCGAAGGCAGTGGGGAGTCACTGAGAACTGACAAGTGATTCTGAAGATGTGGAGGGGACACGGAAGGTAGATAGGGAGCGGGGGACACCACACGGAACCTGTGGCAGGAATCCCGGCGGGTTGGAGAGAATCAAGCCACCAGATGGGCTATCGTGACCAGTTAAGGCAGGGGCTGTGGGGGAAAAGGGAAAAGAAATCCTAGGTTTCTTTGGAGGAAATAAAGTAGTAGAAGTAACCCTAGAGGGATTAAGGGAGGACAGATTTGGGAGCTAGTTTATACCTGTTTAAAACAGCCCCTGTGCTGCCGATAAGCCATTGGTCATAGAAGCCTGTAGCTTTTCAGAGTAAAGTTTGGACAATGTTCAGGATATAAATGTAGTAGGACTCGTGTGGGTAAGACGGGCAGAAGGGAGCCAGAGAAAGCACCAGACATGAGGATGTACAGCTTTCCAGGAGTAGAATTTTTTTTAAAGATTTTATTTATTTGACAGAGAGAGATCACAAGTAGGCAGAGCAGCAGACCGAGGGAGAGGGGTAAGCAAGGCTCCCCGCTGAGCAGGGAGCCCGATGCGGGACTCGATCCCAGGACCCTGAGATCATGACCTAAGCTGAAGGCAGAGGCTTAACCCACTGAGCCACCCAGGCGCCCAGGAGTAGAATTTTTAAAGATTTTATTTATTCAAGAACGAGCGAGTGAGCGAGCAAGCGGGGGGACAGACAGGGACAAGCAGACTACACTGAGCACAGAGCCTGGTGCAGGGCCTGATTCCAGGACCCCGAGATCGTGACCTGAACCGAAATCAAGAGTTAGACGCTTAACCAACTGAGCCCCCCGGGCACCCCTCCAAGAGTGGATTTTTCAGTATCAAATGCACAGCATTTAACCCTGGGACCGAACTATTTGGGAGGGAATCCCCAATTTGGCGTAAAACAGCCTCTGGGGAAAGCTGGGAAAGGAGGTGCTCCTCCGCGGGGTTCCAGGCCGGCCGGAAGGGGAGAGTGCAAGTGATCCTTGTTCCAGGAAGAGGCAGGACAGTAACTAAGGGTCACGACAGTTGTTTACGATGAGAGAGAACGGTGGTTGAAAGGAGAGCGATGGGTACGGAGGGTGGCAGACACGCCTGCGCACCAGGAAGGGCTGGGACCCGGACAAGGAGGATGCAGAAAGCTGGGGGGTGGGAAGGGGCACCAGGGAGGAGCGAGAAAACATCAAGGCCCGGCCTGAAGGGCCAGCAAAGATGGGAAGCACAGGATGGGTTTCCTCTGGGGCGTGCGTGCAGACAAGACTGCTGCTGGGGACAGGTGTCCAGCCTGGCCTGGCAGACGACTGACGAGTTTCCCGTGAGTAATCCTGTGAAGATTACAGGCTGCATCCTATAAAACTGCTGATACGTGACTGTTTTCCCTATAAAAACAACGATTTCATACGGTTCAACCTAAGATTTGTGGACTTGGCCAGCTAATTTTACAGCTCAAGAGAAGTAAAAAGAACCATAATGCTGTACAGGCCATAACAACCTAACAAAGTTTCAATGGGACAGGACTGGAGAAAGGACAGATACCAGCATGATGGGAAAATAAAGAGTAACTACAGTTATTTGTGAATATGGCAGTGAATTTCCTTTAATCAAAGACAACCACGACAAATTCATTAACTATCAAAAGCTACATTTTACTAAAAACAATCTGTCTTAAAAATGTTTAATCATACAATATGTACAGTACATGCTTCTTTCCTTTTTGGATTTCACTATCCATTTGAGGCCTAAAAAAGAGGGGAAAATAACTGGTTAACAGTTTATAAATGATAAAATGAATCAAAAGTTGATTATGCACTTGATATGCATAAAGAGGATCTAAAAACTAGTCCTTTCTCTGTGAGTAGGGTCTCAGTCCACCCACATTATATACCTTCTGTCTGCTTTCCCTCAGTTATCTTGGAACAAAAGCAGCTCATTTAATTGAGGCACATATTAAGAGTTTACATTAAGTATTAAAAACTAATTTTAAACTCTCAAGATTATAGAAAATTTGAGCTTAAAAAACCCTTAATGATCTAATTCAAAATCTTCCCATTTTACAGATAGATTTATAGACAAAATGAAGCTGAGTGAGATTAAGTGGTTTGCTCAGTGATTTAAACTAAGGGGATGAAGCAAAGAGCATCCAGGTCTCCTGACTTCCACCCACAAGTAAGTGCCCAACCATCATGTAGATTTCCTTCTAGCACCTTCTCCTTTGTAAAAATGAAGAAGTGTTTCACAGCAAAAATCAGATTTCGGAAATGCCCATTTACTGACATTCTTCCAGGTAATTCTGTCCTAATCCTCCTTTTCTACTTCATGTCTGTAAAACAAGCAAGTCGAATTGGAGAGTGAACACAGCTGATGGGAGGGTTCAATGTTCCACTTAACCGAAGTAATCCGAAGAAGGCGACCTGGAGCCACTAGGCCCAGCGCTGCCTTTCTCACTGGCGCACAGTTCTAAGAACGCAACACTAGATGGAGGCAAATCCCAATTTCACCCGAATGCAAAAAAGGAAGATGGTCTGGAGCACTAATTAACATTTAATACCACACAGAAAATCTTACCTTCCCTGGCATCAGGTGCTTAGCCTTGGCTGGCTCTGGCCTGAAGCAATCACGGGCTCTGAGATCTCAAAAGTCTTCACGATCTCCTGGCAGAGAACAAAGAACATTTGGGGACCGGGTTCACAGCAAATGACGTCGGAGGCAGAACTACCCGGGGGGCAATGTGCAGAACTTTACCTCCCAGTCGCGGTAACTCAGAGCTATGATTCCTTGATTCCTAATTTGGGTGTTTTGGTCAATTCCCTCACTTTCTTCATTAATATTAACAGGCTCTGTTTGAAAGACAAAGTTTTCAAAGGTTATCAAATTGCAAGAGGGACTCTGAACAGAAACTGATGAGAAGGAACGAACCTGTATCGAAAAGACACTTACAATATCACATACTAGGATTCTGTGCATCACGGATGTGTTAGAGTGTGATTACAGTAGTTAAGTAATCCATTTCCTTCCATTAAAAAAATACCTCCCATAGCAGAGTTACACGTGGCAATCACTCGAAAACCTCTGCCTATACCTACCAACCTCAGAGCTGAGCCCTAGTGAGTCTAAGAGAAATTGAGAATCAGGGCAATGAAAGTCCTCGACTCTCTACAGGGGACCTGAGAAAGAAAGGGCTCACTCAGTCAGTGAAATCATTCTCAACTATGAAAGATTCTTTCAAGGAGAAGAGAGGGAGGTGGCTTGAGGGAAAACAGAAGGAAGGAAAGTACAACAGTAACTGTAATTACAAACATTCTCAATTAGAACTGGAGGGACTTTCTTGTTAATCTTGATGGCAGTAGACATTGAGTCCATGATACAGAGGAAGCCCCTGGTTTGAACCAATGACTGTGTTTGCAATATTTCAGTTAGCTGAGCAAGATACAGCATTGTAAAAGTTACCTAAAATGTAAACTTGGTTACATTCAGAACACAGCATTTCATGAACTCGAATAACACATTTTCTCTAAAACTAATTTCTCTCTCTCTTTTATTTATTAAAAGATTTTATTTATTTATTTGACACAGAGAAAGATCACAAGTAGGCAGAGAGGCAGGCAGAGAGAGAGGAGGAAGCAGGCTTCCTGCTGAGCGAGCAGGGAGCCCCATGCGGGGCTCGATCCCAGGACCCTGAGATCATGGCCTGAGCCAAAGGCAGAGGCTTTAACCCACTGAGCCACCCAGGCGCCCCCCCCCTCTTTTTTAAACTAATTTCTCTTAACATAGCATCACTTACCTATTATTGGCAGTCGGTCTTGGTCAAGCTTTATTCTTGCAAAACCATCCTAAAACACAAACATAATTTTAGATTTAGATTCAAATGCCGATTTAAAAAATTAGATTCAAAACCTATAACCACTGGACAAAAAACAATAACTGGAAAAGTCCATATCCTGCGGGGCACCTATGTAGTGCAGTCGGTTAAGCCTCTGACTTGATTTCGGCTCAGGTCATGATCTCGGGGTCATGAGGTTGAGCCCCACATTGGGCTCCACGCTCAGCTCAATTGGCTGGAGATTCTGCCTCCATCACTCCCCACTTTTTTGCTCAAAAAAAAAAAAGGAAAAAAGGAAACTCCATATCCCAGACAATCAAAATGTACCCTAACAATAATGAGGAGATTACGTGGACAAGACCTTACACAGGGGAATCCCTCAGGTTTCTCATCGGCCTCCATCCTGAGATCTCCTAAATAAAACTGAACTTGGCTTGGCTCTTAAAACTTGGCTCTTAAATATGATTCATGCATATTTTTGGACACTCGCCATTTTATTACACATAACTCCTTTACCGCTGACAAAATACACCTTTGTTATCATTTCTGGGGAAACACTTTGGTCGATAAAAGATTTTTGCTTGAGGTTAAAAATCAAATTCATCTTCCATGAGCGGGAGCGCAACCTGTTATAAGACTAAAGACAGTAGAAAGCAGATTTCCATAGTATATTTCTGAGTAGGGGTTTTCTTTTTTTTTTTTTTTTGAACCTCTATTTTGAAATAATTTCGAACTGAAAGAGCTACAAGGCTACTGTTAAAGACCTCCCATATATTCTTTCCCCAGCTTCACCATCTGTTCAAGTTTTGCCATACCAGTTCCCCTTCTACACTACATATTAGGAATTTTCATGAGAGAATAAAGGAGACAACCTGCTCCCTTTCCTTAATACTTTCAGTGTATATTTCTTGACAAGAACAATATCTTTTCTTATGTGACAACTATCAAATTTGGGAAATTTAACATTTATACCATGTTATCTATAGTTCCATATTCAAATTTTGTCAATTCTGTAAATAATTCCTAAAATATAAAAGCAAGCATACAATTTATTTTAAGTTTATTATGTTTAGTCATCTCTATACCCAATGTGGGGCTCAAACTCGCAGCCCCAAGATCAAGAGGCACACATTAGGGTGCCTGGGTGGCTCAGTGGGTTAAAGCCTCTGTCTTTGGCTCAGGTCATGATCTCAGGGTCCTGGGATCGAGGCCCACATCGGGATCCCTGCTTGGCGGGGAGCCTGCTTCCTCCTCTCTCTGCCTGCCTCTCTGCCTACTTGTGATCTGATCTCTCTCTGTGTCAAATAAATAANTTAAAAAAAAAAAAAAAAAAAAGAGGCGCACATTCCACTGACTGGGCCAGCCAGGCGCCCACAGAAATTTTCAGCTGGTTTCTTCTGCCCGTGTGCCAGTGTTTTGCTACAAGAGGTCCACCATACATACCAGTTAGTACAAATACCTTTGCCAGCTCCCATCCACAGCTTTTATTTACGCCCCCTTTTTTTGAGACAGAGAAACAGAGCAAGCAAGAGAGGGGTGGAGCAGAGAGAGAATCTGAAGCAGGCTCCATGCCCAGCACAGAGCCGGACACAGGGCTCGATCTCACAACCCTGAGATCACGACCTGAGCCGAAATCAAAAAATGCTTAACTGACCGGGCCACCCAAGCACCCTTACTATTTACCCTTTTAAAAGCCGTAAAAGAAAAAAGAGAAACAACCTTAAATCTTACCCTTATAATGAAGGAAACATGAAAGATGTTTTCCACTGTTCGGGGGAAAGAATGTGGATCAACCACAAAGTCAAAGAAGGACATAGGAGTGTCAGCTATAGACGAAAGAGGAAAAAAAAGAGTGAAAACTGATATAGCCCTTTTGGGGGGCAATGTGACATATCTATTAAAACTATGTATGCCCACTGATCTGACAACCCTTCTCAAACACTGTCCTACGGAACTATCAGCATGTGTGCACAAAATTGTGTACCAAGATTTCCCACTGTAGTGGGTTTCACGAGAATAAAATGCGACAAAGAACCCGGTTGTCCCCCCACTGACAGAGAATACACCCAGACAATGGGAATCACTGGAAAGCATCAGCGGGATCTGTATGTACGGATATGGACGAATGTCCATGTGGAAAACTCATGTTGCAGAACAATGTGTATATTATGATTAGCTTTGCAAAAAGCAAAAAAAAACCAATAAAAATTCCCAATTTACTGATGTGCACAGTTACGTGACCGAAGACCAGAAAGTAGGCAAGCACATCGGACGTGCGGCTGCCTCTGGGAGGCGAGGGAACGGGTACTCGACTCTACTTCTCCCCCTTCTATGGCACCTTTCATTTTGCAACAGAAAAAATACATCTTTTGGGCGCCTGGGTGGCTCAGTGGGTTAAAGCCTCTGCTTTCGGTTCAGGTCATGATCTCAGCGTCCTGGGATCGAGACCCGCATCGNGTCCTGGGATCGAGGCCCGCATCGGGCTCCCTGCTCAGCGGGGAGCCTGCTTCCCCCTCTCTCTCTCTGCCTGCCTCTCTGCCTCCTTGTGATCTCTCTCCCTCTGTGAAATAAATAAATAAAAATCTTAAAAAAAAAAAGAAAAAGAAAAAATACATCTTTTAAAACCAAAAATGTAAAGTTACTTTGCCAACACTCTCACATGGGATTGCTAAAGGAGAGAAGCTTCATTAAACATACGTGCCCAAAAAGCATAAAAATGCTTCAAACATCACATATTACTAAAAAAGCTTTTTTAAAAAAATAACTTCTCATTGCCCGTTGACACGTATCGAACTGAGAAATACACACTGATCTACTTTGAACTGGGTATCGCACTTACGATCTTCCCGAAAGTATGTTTGCAGCAAACCCAAAATTCTTTCTACTTCTTTTTCTGTTGCTTCTTGATGAGATTCTTCCATTTCGTTTAACTGAAAATATAAAGTTGTTACCGAGCAGACTGACCTACTTGCCTACCCGTTCATGTTTTCTGCTCCTGACATACCCAAACTCCTCTGTCTTTTATTGGTAGATTGCTAGCAGTGTTTATCCCCGTCTTAAAATGTACAGTCACAATAATAATAATAAATAAATAAATTCTGGTTTCAGTAACATTTTCATATTAACGTTTTGATAGAGGAGTAACATGACCAAATCGACCATTTTCAGGTTGAACATAAAAAGCAAAATACACAAACAGTGGTTCTCAGTGGTTGTCAACTGAGAGTGAGTCTGCCAGGATCTGGAGATGTTTTTGGTTGTCACAACTGCGGGGTGGGGTTGGGGGGAGACTACTGGTATCTAATGGGGAAAAGGCAAGGGTGCTGCAGAGCGTCCTACAGCACACGGGACAGACTCTCAGGACAGAGAAGGATCCAGCTTCCAGTGTTGATGGTGCCAAGGCTAAGAACCCCTGGTTTGGGAGAATTGACCCAAACTACAGACGTGAATTAAAACCAAGACAAGGGGTTAATCTAGTAAAGTGTTTAAAAGCTAAAATTATTTAAGTAATTATTTAAGGAACCAAACCTGACTCTAGACCCTAAAGCTTGGAGAGAGGGCCAGATTGCCCATATATTGTATGAATAGCTGCTGTAACCTGAGGTGTTTTTAAAAAACAAACCTGGTCAGGCATTGTCTTCTTCTCCTCTGTCGTGGGACCTTTTCTTGGACGATCACTTCGTGGCTTTGGCACAGGGAACTCTCCTTGTATTGAACCCAACCTAATGAAAAATACGCTTTCATGTCTTTTTTTGTTTTTTAAACGAACTGATTGCACTAACTGGAAGCTGTTCCCACGGAATGGCCGAATTCAGATCTGGCTCCAGTGATACACAAACGGACATGGACCAAAACTCTTGTCAGGTTTGTGACATCCTCTCTGCTCCCCTTTTTGTGTCTCGAAGGACTCTTAGGAGCTTTACTAACCACAGATACCCCCTCAAACACCTTCCTATTTTTGCTCTCAACAGTAAACCGGTAAATATGCCCGTGGTCTTCCCAGCTAGCCTACTGCCTCTGTGGCAAAGCCAACTTCAGATCAGCCTTCCCACTGATCAGAACACATGGGAAAGGGGAACAAAACGGCTCCACTGGGGTTAAAAGCCTTTGGACTACAGAACACACCTGTCTTAGGAGGACAGGTCAAATACAAGCTATGGGATTCTTTCTCCCTTTGGACTCTAGAAAAAAACCTTACTGCAGACTTCAGCTACAGTAATAGATACACCATGCAGAGACCAAGGCCCTGGGCGTATAGACCCTTATGGTCCCTACACTTGAGCAGCTCAAAGCATGCAGTGTAGATGGACAGATCCAAATCCACACACACACACACACACGTGCACGCATGCACACACACACGCACGTCCATCTCAACCTAACAGACTAGATCCTACAGTGCTGTGCTAGGGTGGTATCAAGTGCTGAGAGAGCATGGGGGCAGAGGTCTACCCAGACGTGGGAGGGATCAGGCTGGGATCTCTGAATTTACAATGATACCTCTGTCTGGAGAAGTTACTGGAAACTTCCAAGTTAGGGTCTGGGAGATAAGCAAACCCTCCCAGATGGAAAAGATGGGGCAAGACACTGTAGGTCAAAGTAAGAGCAAGTGCAAGGGCACAAAGCTGTGAGCGATTCGCTGTGGACGTAGGCTGTGCGGGATGAGGAGAGAAAGTTTAAGGCACAGCACCCAAGGCTGCATTTAGATCCTGGGATTTATGACAGAGCCTTGAACTCAAAAGCAGAGAACAGAGACTTGGACCTCATCCTGGAACGAAGAAGTCTGAGCTTTACGCTGTCATGCACACAGTGCTTCTGGGCCCCTGGGGTTAGCCAACAGATGCCTGACCCCACACCCATCCAAAACCTTCTCCCTGAGCTACTCCCGCCCTCTGGAGCTTTGGGAGGGTGAGCTGGAAAAGACCAAAGCCCAGGAGCTCGAGCACTTAAGGAAGAAACAACTGGGTGGTTGTCCCAGATAAAGTATCTGCTGGGGGACCCAACCAGTGCCTTTCAAGGTGGTCTTACAAGAGAAACAGTAAGGGTTAGTCTTTGTCTCTCCAGAAGGGCTGAACTAGGAAACTAAGATGGAAGCTATCCAAAAAAATGAGGTGGGCAGTTGATGTGAGTGACTGAAGCAGGCTTCAAGTACAAGTCAGTGACCATCCAACAGGAAATGACAATGAATGGCACTTTATAGACATCGGTAAAATCTTAAGAGACCCTCCACAAGAGATTTCATCCACCTACAGGATAAGGATTAAAGACGACAAAACAAAGCTAGACATTACGCCTCAGACCCAAAGCTTCACACACCAGAAAACAAAGGAGCCAGCAGAGCCCTGTGGTAAGAGGTTCTGGCCCAGAGCCCTTCCTGCCTAAATTAAGAAGGATGAGGTTCCATCCACATTGAGATTTTATGGGGCTTTTCAATCAAAGCTTAGAGAAATCTCCAAACAATGGCATCCTGATCGTCACCTCCACCCTACCAGATAATTCTCGTTACAATAAAAAAACTACAATAAAACTACAAAAAATTATAAAAACTACAATAAAAAAACTTCAGGTTTATAAATGGCTGGTCTGTCAGATTTTTAAAATAATCTTACAGAAAGTGGAATGTATGGGTTTTATTAAAGGTGTTTTCTGCTGTTTTGCCTGATATTTTCCAGGAGTCATAGACTATGAATTCAAAATCAGAACTATCTTCATCACGGATGAGTTCTTCAGCTTCTAGCGGATTTACACCCATATGTGTCAGCTACAAAAATGAAGGGAAACAAAAAACCCCAGTTAAGCCACAGGCAATCATTCACCACATCCAATAATCTCTAAACTTTAAGAGGCCAGAGGCAAAAAGCCTGTTCAGTGTTCCAACATGTTGGCTACATTTCTTATTATACAAATAATTTTATATAAATTCCAACTTTCAAAGGTAGAAATACTAGAATGAATGAATCCTTAGTCTATCAAAGTATTAGGAAAGCTGTACCAACATACAAATCTGAAATCATATCCCACATCAAAGGCTCCAGGACAGAACAGGCCAGGTTAGCTGGCTTTCGGGATTTTTCATTTTTAGCCAACCTCCTAGAGACCTCTGTTCAGCTTGTGTCTCAGTATATCCAGAGAGCAGTGGCCTAGAGTCAGAGAATCGCTCATCTTACAACTGCCTTTCTGGGAAGAGTTGCTAGAAGTCTAATAATTCTCTTACCCCACACTATCTCACAGAAAATGAAAGTATCTTGATTATATGATGAAATTATAAAGTACCTACAAGTTATCAAACTAATACAGTAATATCAAACATAAACAATAATCAAAAAGCCCTCAGGAAGCTTGCCCCTATTAAAGGCGATCAGTGAAGAGAGGCTGTGAGAGCCCGATCAGAGACATAAGGTCAGCAAGCCTCCATCCGATGTCCCCCCCCTCCCCACCCCTTAACCCCCCTACTGCACGCATAGGAGAATGCGTCCATTGCTGTCTGGTCAAATCTACCCATCTTTTCTTTATAGAACCTATACTTGATGTACTTGGAAGGATCTTCCCCACCCAGCAATTACACAGCTGTAATTTAGGATTTTACACTGAATGCCTTAAGACTTCCGGAATTTACTTTGATTTGTTATAGTACACAGCTCACCTGGATAAATACCAGTAATTTTAAAAAAGATAACCCAGCACATGGTCACTTTATTTATTCAGCTACACGTGAGTATGCATTTTCCAAATACATTATACCTCATAATAGAAAAGTTAAAAGAGAAAATTTTAAGGTTTTAAATTTCAGTAATTTTAAACCATTTAAGGTTTTAAAAACAACATAAAATTCATCTGCCTCCTGCCTTTACAGAAGAATTAATTTATATGGGCTGGTCTCCTGGTACTAAATCATTTTAATAACCATTTAACAAACATGCAGTCAGAAATGCTAGGACAGAGGTTAGCTCAGAGTGGACCCCCAAAAAACAGGAAAAAAAAAAAACCCAAAAAAACAAAAACGAAAAAACCAACCACAACATAGGCAAGGTCAGCCTCATTATTCTTTTTTGGTAAATCCACCACGGAAAAGTATAAAAATTTTAGGTAACAACCATTCAAAGAAAGGTGAATAAAACAAGAAAAGACCCACAAAAAAGCAAAACCCCAAGTATATTCATATGGTTCCAAGATATTGTCAAGGACCAGTGAAAACATGCCCTCCCACCAGGCCTCACTCCTCTCCAGCTGAGCTCTGCCCACCTGCAGTGTGGGTTTTGCCCAGGCCAGGACAAAGAGTCACTGAGAATGAAAAAAATGGCCATTTGTAAATAAATGGAGCACCCAGTCTTAGAATGCTAAGAGATTTTTAAACCTCTAAGCTGCCACCCTAAATTCCTCCACAAGGCTCTCCTGTCATTGTTTAATTTGGGGAGATCTCTTTGGAGGAATCTGAGACATGCCCTCCCCCTGCCAGCCCCTCCCACAAAAAAGGAAAAAGGAAGTGAAATTCATTTGCATAACAGATCTAAGCAGAGTAGATAATTATACGATATGTGACATGGGAAGCATTTTTTATTAAGGTTCTGTGGCTTTGAACTTACTAGAGTTTCAACATATCTTAACATATCAAATGAGTTCAGATCAGAACGCAGCTGCTTTGCTTTCTCTTTGCCCAAATCTGAAGCCAAAACAAGAAACTGGGCATCCAGCACTGCTTCTCTTGCTCGGGACACTATTCAGAAAAGAAGGAAAATACACATTACTACATACCGGTTATTCAAAGCCATTTTCCCGAAATTTCCACCTACTTACTTGACATTTCCCACTGGACCAAAAAAAAAAAAAATTCTCAAACATACCCATCTCCCTCTAAAACCTGGCTCCTCCACCCAAGCCACCAAAATCTGGAGTCACCCCTGACCAGTCCTCCTAAAAGCCACTCTCCCTCCAGGGTCCTGCTCCCGTGAACTGAGCCACCAGCTCTTCACGGCTGCGGTTCAACAAGGCCTCTCTCCTCTCCCACACCAGCTCTTTCCTCCAACCCCAGCAGCCCATCTTTGCCACGATTCCCACCTGTGGTGGGAGGTAAGTCAAAAGGGAGGCCTCCTCCGTGGAAGGCAGGGTGACTCGTTGAGCAGCAAGACTAAATTGCTGAGGAGCCCCACTGAAGAACAGAGCGGGCTTGGGCAGGCAGCCTAGGATGCCAGCCCCACGCGGTCGCACAGGGCGACTGTGAGGATGGGTGACCCAAAAACGTTTCACAGAGGACTCAAGACGTAAGATAACGTATACAGAGAAAAAGACTTCAACAGAAGGAGACAAGGAGTGAATGGGAAGCTGAGAAGTGGGGGAGAGGAGGGAAGGGCCCTGTGGAGTTAAGAGCCAGCCTGATGGGCCCCGGGAGGGAGAAAAGTGCTCTCGGAACACCTGGAAAGGCAACCTGGAAAGGGAGCGAAGAAGAGGGGAAGGGGCAACGCTCAAATACAGAAACACTTGTGTCCTGAAGGCCTTTCCACTTGGACCCCCCACTTCCTGAACCTGCTTCAGGCTGCTGAACTCGCAGACTCTGGGTTTTGTTTGTATACATCCTTTTTCTCCTATTTCGGGAGCAAGGCTGCGGAAGTGACCACGCATGAGAGGGCAGCAGAGGCTGGGGCTGGAGGCTGGATCCTGGGCTGCCCCGGGGTTACCCAGCCCCCCAGCATGGCTGGAGAGAAAAGTGCAGACTTCTCTGTCGCAGATGGTCTGAGGCCTCCACCGAGTAAAACCGTAAATGCCAAGGATCTAGAATTCTGTTTGCTGGGCGACCCCCAGAGCCCACCTGAGTGAGTAACTTTGCCTTATAGAGGTGACCCAGTCAGCACAGCAGGATCAGCAGAGGGGGAGGTGATGTGTGGCTCAAGAACTCATATAAGATGCAGAAGGGCTAATAACAGCAAGGGAGTGAACGAGTCTGGAGAAACCTTCAGGAGGATGGGAGTCCAGGAGTGCAGCGAAGACAGAGCTAAGGACGGTGGAGGAGGGATTTAACCAGGTGGAGGGGAAACGCCCCGTTCTGGAAGGAGTCAAATGAAATTCAGCAAACGTGGGAGACCCAACTGGGGCATGGTGAGGAGGCTGCGACCAGAGCGAGAAAGACACTCATTTGAGAACAGGCAGACGGAAAACAGGTAGGCCATTAGTCATACTAGGACATGACTAGAAATAAAGCTTCGGGTCCTCAAAGAACACCAAGAATCGTGTTCTATTCACCGAATGCATCCTGGGGATACGCGGTCAATACCACAAGCAGATAAAAAAAATAATACCTGCAAAGTTCTCAACCCTGAACAAGCAACAGGACCACCTTGGGGAGGAGCTTGCGGAAACGGGCTGCTGGCTGCACCCCCAGAATTTCTCATAAAGCCTGCGGGAGGCCTGAGGGGATGGCTAAGTACCGTAAAGGCGGTATTACCACTACAACGAAAACGCTTCCAACGCTAGAGAAGCACTGTTACACTGTGTGGGAACTGCTTGAGGTGAACGATGTGGCTCTCACATAAAACTAATCAAAATGATTCTAGAACTTATAATAAAAGCTCCCATATAAAAAATAACGAATTACCTCCGTTAAACAGAGTGTTGGCCTCTTCCAGGACCTCTGTTAATTTGTCGCTGGCATTCAGTATATCCTCGCGGTTTTCTACGGAAGAAAAATACAAGGTTTGGGAAATGTGCTCGTCAGGCACGAACAAGTCCTTGCCAAAGCGATGCAGGGGAGTCCAGCCGAGCCGCAGCACCCCGCTCCTCGGGGACTGGGGTGCGATTACTTCACACACCTCCGCCTCCTTAACCCAAAGGGCTCGGAAAGAGAAAGGTGACCGTCCCTTCAAGTAGCGTGAACTTTAACAGGGGCCGGGCTGCCTTTAACCTTCACCCAAGGGGGCTCCACAGCTTCTGCAGCCTCTGAGGAGCGCTCCGAACGGTGGTCCCCAAACTTTGCAAGCCACGGAGGCCCCTAGAGGGCCACCCGGCGGATAGGCGGGCCACCCCGACGTTCCGAGGCGGGAGCTCCGGGGTGCGGCCCGAGGGCTGGCATTTCTGACAGCTCCCGGGGCCGCTGCGCCCCCGCGGGGCGGGCGATCGCGCGCCGGACCCGCCGAACGCCCGAAAGGACGCCCGGAGCCCCCGCGCGCCGCCGCCGCCCCTTCCCGGCTCGGGCGGCGCCGTCCTGCT
>LNAC01000001.1:9103123-9198835 GCA_002007465.1 Ailurus styani | reverse complement strand
GTGAGCGCCTGGCCCCGCCGGAGCCCCGGGCCCGCGTGTCCCCGGGTGTCCCGGGAGCCGGCCCCAGCTGGCGACGTCAGGGCGCGCCGTGCATGTGCGCCGAGGCCGCTGCGTGTGAGCCCGGCTTGGGGAGCAGAGGTGGGGCTCCGGGGCCTCGGCTTCTCGGAGCCCAGGCCGGGCCGATCGAACGAGGTGTGCGTGCCCCGGGCCATCCCAGTCTCGGTGGAGGCAGAGGAACGACAAGCAAAGATCAACGACAAAAATGGTCTTTCTCCTAGTAAATGCTCTGTTCCCCATCCCTTCTGAATAACCGCATCGTGGCGGTTTATGTTCACGATTAGTTCTCAAACTAAAATATTCTAAAATATCCTTAACAGGGTCCAAGACAGAGGGAACTATACTCAGAAAATGTCTAAATTTCATTCTTCGGGGGGCGCCTGGGTGGCTCAGTCCTTTAGCGTCTGCCTTTGGCTCGGGTCATGGTCCCAGGGTCCTGGGATGGAGTCTGCTTCTCCCACTTGCCCTGCTTGTGTTCCCTCTCTCACTGTGTCTTTTTACAAAAACAAACAAACAAAAAACTTTAAAAAATTACATAAATTTCATTCTTCATAATCTGGGGTTCTACTGCAAATGTTGTTTCCCAAAAGTTCTCTTTGGTGCTGAAAACACATTTTATTTTCTCAAAGGAACAATACTCTAAGTTGAGTTACTACTCAGGTCTACGAAAATACCCTTTTGTGCGTGGGGTACACTCAGCTGGAGGTAAGCACTCTCCCTCGTCGCCCAGGAGCTGACGGAGCACCGGGCCCTCCTTCCCTGGGTTTCAGGAAACGTGTATTCTGATGCCTGCTTCATTGGATGAAGGGCGGTTAGCCTAAATGAGTCACAGTAATCTTATCCTCCTTCCTCTATGACTGGACTAGGGGTGGGCATGTGATCCAGTTCTGATCCTTGAGATATGAGGGAGCTTCCCGTCTGGACGAAACACAAAGCCTCCCGAAAAGAGAGCCTTTATCTCCACTTTACCCTCCCTCCTTCCCGGGGACACTGGTATGATGACCTGGTTCCAGGCACTGAGGCAGCTGTCTACTACTGATGAAGAGGTAAGCACCGGAAAGACCAGAATGCTGGGGGCAGTGGAAAGGAAGGAGGGACATAGCTGAGTTGCAGAATAACTGCCTATCTTCAGACCATGTTAATCTCCTGTGTTAATTGTTTTGTGCTTATCACTTGCAGCTCAATGCACTGGAACTGAGACAGATAATTAGCATTCTCCTAGGTGGAAATTCATTCCATGTGCAGACAAAGTACCTGGAACATTTCATTCAGTTTAACAAACTTTTTGGTATGTACTAATGAGCTCTACAAAAACAGTAGGTCACAAAGATGGCTCAGAGACTTGTTTTTGTCTTCCATGGTCTTACAAGGAGACAGACATGAAACTGATCCTAAGATTCATGTGGAAATACAAGGGATCCAGAAGCCAAAACAATCTTGAAAAGGAAGAACAAAGTTGGCAGCACTCACATTCCTCAATTCCAAAACTTACCTTAAAGCTGTAGTAATCCAGACTGTGTGGTGCTGGCATAAGGATAAACATAGATCAATGAAATAAAAAGTCCAGAAGTAAACCTATTCATCTATGGTCAATTGATTTTTTTTTTTTTTACAAAGTTGCCAAGACAACTCAGTGGGGGGAAAGAACAGTCCTTGCTACAGATTGTGCTGGGACGATTGGCTATTCACATGTGAAAGAATGAAGTTGGGTCCCTCCTTCATGCAATAGATAAAAATGAACTCAAAATGGATCGGACCTAAATGTAAAAGCTAATATTATAGAAATCTTAAAAGACTATGTAGGTATAAATCTTTGTGACTTTGGCTTAGGTAATGGTTTCTTAGATATGACACCAAAAGCATGAGAAACCAAAGATAAAAATAAAGTGGAGTCCAGGTTTGTGGTAATTTGCAATAGTAGGAAACTAGTACTGGTACCTGGGATGAGCAGCAGTGGGAAGACATTACTCTTTCTGGGCCTGAAGTGTCAGAGGAAAGAAGCAGTGTTACCCAAACCTGATGAGGGTTGAAGTCATGGAGAAAGGGCCGGCAGACAGGAGCTGTGGTCCTAGAGGCATGCAGTCACTCTAAACAAAAAGAGGAAGTGCTAAGAGGAAGTGGGGGTAAAACACTTTGGACTCTCTCTCCCAAGCATGTCTTCAAACGATTTTACCTCCCATTGGCTAAGGCCAACTTGAAGCCAGAGGGCAAGAGAACCTGGGTGATAGACTCCATAAATTAGTCTCTGAGCAGAGCAAGACTAGGAAAGGTGGAGATTAACTTGATATAAGGGTGGGAACAAATGGAGAGTAACCCACATGATGGGTGAAAGGTGTATCAGGGTCTTTTTAGCTAGGTATAATAGAAATTCCACAACAAGGCCTTAGCCAAAATAGTTACCATTTTCCTTGTGACACTGGAAGTCTAGAAGTAGGCAGTCCAGGATTAGTGAGTTGGCTCAATTGCCTCAACCCAAAATGGGCACACGTCACTGCTGCTCATAGTCTATTGGTCAGATCTGGTCTCATGGTCTCAACCTCACCACAGAGGAAGCTGGGAGACATATCTTCTATTTCTGTTTCCCCATCCTTTCTTCTCTATTGTCAAAGCCCACTTTCTACCACAGAGGCCAAAAGCAAGCAAACAAAACCAGACACTCCCTTCCCTCCCAGCTTTCCTTGTATCTGTGGCATGGAATATGGCCCAATCCTGACAGAAAGGACTAAGGAGAAGTCTACTGAAGGTCTTCCTGGACATGTTTCTCCACAGTAAAAATAGACGTTGAAAGGAAATGTTCCTCTGTAGTCAAACGTTGTCAAGTCCACATGTGCTCTTCAAAGTGAGGCAGCCATCTTGTGGCCTCGTGAGGGCAAATCAACATCACAAGGTAGAAAGACCCCCCAGGTCCTTGATGACTTCACGCAGTTGCTGAACCCAAGCTGCAACTGCCCTCTCCCTGGATATCTTGTCACAAGAGGTAATAAGCGTCCTTGTTGCTTAAACCACTATTCACTGGGTGTTCTGTGATTGGCACGCAAAATAACCCAAATGATGCATTTCTTTCTTTCTTAAGCCAGTTTGGTTTAGATTTTCTATTACCAAGATATAAAGAATCCGAACGTGCAACCAGATGGATCCAGAAAGTAGGAACTGTGCCTGAAACAGGAAAGACTGATTAGCACAGTAGTCACGCACAGTCATCAGGAACAGAGTGTTACAAGATGAAGGAACAGAGACCCGTGAGGGGAGAAGAGCTAACTCAGCAGACTCCCTCCTCCCTTCCTGCGACTTGAGCCTCTGGGTCACCTTCCTAACTAAAGTGACAGTGAAACCCTGCCAAGTTAGGCGTAACCCAGAGGGGGACATCTGGTAAACAGGCCTTCGTGACCACCAGGCAGAGGGGAGGGAGGGATGCAGGAGAGTTCCAAGTGGGGTCGGGCTAGAGGCAAGGAATGCCCCAGTGCCCAGAGTCGCCACCCGGCTGTAGCTGGCTACCAGTGTTCTTGCGAATCAGATGGGAAAACATGTACATTCTCAGGTGGGAAACAAAATGTGTAATAATTCTGGTGCTGAGGAAGACAGCCCGCCACAGGGGGGATCCTTCTGGTCCGATCTGATTTGATGCTAGGAATTCCGGATTTGGGGGCTGTATACATGTCCAGCCAGAACCCAGTTAGGTCACCTACAATGCGGTTATAGTGGCTAGTGTCGTAAACATATCACTTGGTGTGATTTGATATTTAGTATATCACTCAGGGAAATCTTGGTGCTCCGCATCGGCCAGGCTCCAGGAGGTCAGTAAAAACTCGACCCCCTACTTCTTTGGTAGCGCCTGCTCTGCTCATGATTACATGAGTCAGTGATGAAAATCTGCTCCGTTTCTGGGTGCTTCATTTATTAATGCATGTTTATCGAGGGGCCCACTAGGTGCTAAGCCACAGGCTGGATGCTGGACATACAGTATTGAAGATAGCAAACAAGGCCCTACACTCACGCTGCTGACAGCTTTTGGAGAGAGTCAGACGTCAAGCAAGTGAAACAACGATGAATATAGAATACCTGTTGTGTTCAACGCTCAGAAAGAAAGGATTTGGAGCTCGGCAGGAATTTGACCGGGATAGCGGAGTCAGGGCCATTAAGCTGAGATGGAGGGGGGAGCCCAGGATGGAGGTCGGCGGTGCAGGCGGGGAGGAGAGCAAGGGTTTGGCAGCTGGGGCATCACTGCTTTGGGAACTGCTTCGTTCAAAGGTGGAAAATAACCACACCTGTGTCCAAAGAGTCTCCTGCCATGAAACAACTCAATCCTGCATACGCCACATTTTGTACGGCACTCCTGGGCTCTCTGAAAATAAAGGAAATTTCTACAGGAACACAAAAGAGAGCCTGGGAACTCGAGGTGGGAGCTCTTGACACGAGGAATCTTGTCCACCCGGGCTGTGGGTGCGCTCTCGGGCGGCTGGGGGCACAGGGCCTGAGCATCAAAAGCCTCGTGACACACACTGTTCAGCTCAAGGGCATCACGTGCCATGAGATGCCAGGCTCTGCGAGCAAGACAGACAAGATCCCTGCTGTCACGGGCAGACGCCAGCTGGCAGTCTTATCAGGGAGACAACAAACAAGGAATAGATAAATAATTTCAGATGGTGGCAATATGAGGCAATTAAAAAGCATATTGTGGTAAGGAATTACATACCAGCCGGTGAGGGGTGTGGGTGGGTTACTTGAGCTGGGTCGTCCGGGAAGCCCCCTCTGAAAAGCTGACATTTCAGTTAAGAACAGGAGTCAGCCACGGGGCGCCTGGGTGTCTCGGTCGTTAAGTGTCTGCCTTTGGCTCGGGTCATGATCCCTGGTTCGTGGCATCCAGCCCCGCCTCGGGTTCCCTGCTCAACGGGAAGACTGCTTCTCCCTCTCCCACTCCCCCTGCTTGTATTCTGTCTCTCACTGTCTCTGTCAAATGAAAAAATAAAATAAAATGAAGAAAAGAACAGGAGTCAGCCATATAAATTTCAGGGGATAGAACTTTCCAGATCTAGAGACTTCTCTTTTTCCCAAGCCTCTCCCTTAAGTCTAGATGCTGATCCAAAAGCTTGCAAAAGGAAACAAAGCCCAGGACTGGGACGTATGTGTCCTATTGTCCAGACCTCAGGGCCAGGGTGACCAAAGACGCACAAGCGTGGGAAGGAAGGGTACGCACAGCTCCTAGCGCTTCCCACCTGGACGCAGAAAGGAGAGAAAGCCCCTGTTGGGCTGCGGCTTGGCCCGAGAGCAGAGGGGCTGCTTGTGGTCAGATGTACAACACGAACCCAGAGAAAGGCGCGTACGCCGTGAATACCGCTTACCTGGGGGCAGGAATGGGGAGAAGAGACAGCAAGAAAATATGAAACCTGTACTGTTTCAGTGATGTGTAAATTTTATCATTTCAGAAGTTTAATAAAAAATTCTAATCTGTATTGTCAAACAATAAGTGCAAATTATTAATCAAACAGTGCAAGTGAGTATTTCCCAGGCTCTCAAGACTTATGGCTGTAAAGGTCTAAAAAGGATTGCTAGGGCACCTGGGTGGCTCAGTGGGTTAAAGCCTCTGCTTTCGGCTCAGGTCATGATCTCAGGGTCCTGGGATCGAGCCCCACATCAGGCTCCTTGCTCAGCGGGGAGCCTGCTTCCCCCCCCCTCTGCCTGCCTCTCTGCCTCCTTGTGATCTCTCTCCCTCTATGAAATAAATAAATAAAATCTTTAAAAAAAAATAAAAAGGATTGCTAGCCTCCCCACCCCAGAGTCACCTCCTTTTTATGGAAAGGAGCCCAGCCATATTAGTAAACAGCAACGGGCCCTTGGAACTTCTGCACCTGGAGTGATTTCCAGTTGGCAAAACAAACAAACCGTATCAGCTTGGGGACATTTGGGAACATGCGTAAGCCTTGAGCCTCACACCTTCTTCCAAGTATCTCCCTCCCCTTGCTTTTCTTTCCTTTTGTTAACTTTAAAGAGGATTTGTGAATAAATTAAAAAGGCCAGGGGAGCCTGGCTGGCTCAGTGGGTTAAAGCCTCTGCCTTCAACTCAGGTCAGGATCTCAGGGTCCTGGGATCGAGCCCAGCATCGGGCTCCCTGCTCAATGGGGAGCCTGCTTCCCCCCCCCGCCTGCCTCTCTGCCTACTTATAATCTCTCTCTCTGTCAAATAAATAAAAATTAAAAAAAAATGAAAAAGGCCAGTGAATTAAAAATTTTTTTTCTAATCTCATGTTAATAGTGTCTTGATGGGATCACACCTGTTATGTATTTGTCACCCCAAAACTCGACTACGTGCCGCCCTCAATAATGCTTTAGACCAGTGCTTTTTGAATGCTAGTGTGCATTTGATTCACCTGGGGATGGCTGTTAAAACTGTAGATTCTGATTCAGTAGGTCTGGGAGGGAGCCTCTAACGGGAGGGAGTCCATTTCTAATTCCCAGGTGATGCCCAGGCTGCTGATCGGGGGTCATACTCACACCTGCTGGAGGAACAGAGCTGCAAAACAGTTTAAGTATGTTTACTCGATTCTGAAGGCAAGAGTGAGATTTACTATTATTATTGAGCTATAATTCACCTGCCTTAAAATTCACATTTTTTAAAGTATACGATTCAGTGGCTTTTATTATGTTCACAAGAGTGGTGCAGCCATCACCACAATCAATTTTAGAGCATTTTCATCACCTCAGGGAAAAAACAACCCATACTCATTAGCAGTCACTCCTGATCCTCCCCGAGTCCTATGAAGAATTCAGAAGAATTTAGGCTATGGGTATAAATGCTTAATGCAACTTATTTTAGATAATACGAGCAGGGGCATCTTCTCTGAGAAAGTAACATTTGAGATCTGACTTGATGAGTCACGTAAAGATACAGGGAAGTTGTGTTCTGGTCAGAGGCAATGGCAAAGAAAAGTCTTTGAGGATAAAATGAGTCTGGCACATTCAAAACTTTAGGAAGGCACTAGGAGCTAGAGAGTGGGACCCAAGGGAGAGAGTGCTGGAAAGTGAGTTTGGTTTTGACTCTCATTATCCGTAATTAACTTATATTGTTTGTTTCTAGAAACATGTAGGATTGGTGGTGAATTGAAGACAGCCGTGAATTCTCTGACACTCCTCCCACTGAGAGCGGATTTATGTCTCCTCCCCTTTAATGTGGGTCCCATGACCGTCTGACCAATAGAATACAGAAGGGATCCTGGGCCAGGTTCTGGATCCAGGCCTCAGGAGGTTGGCAGCTTCTACATTCTGCTTAGTGGAATATTTACTCTTGAAACCGATCCTCCATACTGTGAGGAAGCTCCAGACAAAAGGAGAGGCCACGTACAGGTCACAGGTGAGCTGCTAGCCTGTGTCATCCGCCGGCCATGTGCAGGAGGCTTTGGGACATCCAACCCCACCGAGCCCTCAGAGGGCTCTGGGTCTAGCTTTTGTCTGACTGCAGTTCCATGAGAGCCCTCCCTCAACACGAGAACCAGCTAGTGGAGCCCAGCCAACCAGGTCCGTGAGAAAGATTCTGACGTTACTGTGCCAGGCACCTGCTGGGCCCTTTCCATCTGGAGATTCACCTCCTCCAACTTTGGGAAATATTCTTATATTACTTCCTTGATAATTCCTTCCTTCCACTTTTTGGTTCCATGTCTGCCTCTCTGTTAATGAGATGTGGGACCTCATGGATTGATTCTCTAAGCCTATAATATTTTTTCATATTTTAAGTCTTTTTTTCTGACATATATTTTTTGTTTGCCTTCAGCCTTCTATTGGATTTTTTATTTCAGGCTATGTGGGAGGTTTGGTTTTGTTTGATTTTGCTTTTGTCTGCCCAGTGGGCATCAGGGGAAGGTGGGATAAGGGGAAGGCACACGCTCTGTTTATACCTGTTTTTAATTTTCAAATGTTCAACTCCAGTTCTGCTCCCTCCATTGTTCCCTGGGGTTTCAGAGGCTCTCCTGGGTCTGCAGGGCAGACTGGGTCTTGCTGGGGCTGAAGTCCCACCAGCCCCTCTGGCCCCAGCTCTAGGTTAAGCCTCTTGTGCCCTGATTTCCTTCATGACCAGACCTCAGTCCACTTCCCGGTGTCTACAAACACAGACCAATCGCTTGACCGAGGTACCACTCCCATTTGCTTCGTTAGGGTCCCAGCAAACTGAAATAAAATCCCCTTGCTATCACTGCAATGAATTCTCGAAGGAAAGGAGCTCCGTCTGCTTCATTAATGAGTTTCTTTTTCACTGCGTTAGGAGATAATAGGCCATAAACATCATCCTTTTATTTTTATAAATCCACCTGTTTGCTGTCATAACATCACTTTGAATTATTTTCCTCTCAGAATTTTAAAATAATCAGCAGCTCGAAGCACGGCCTGAGAAATGTTTTGTTTTTCTCGTGTTCTCTGCCATATGCCAGTCATTTTCAGCAAGGCCGCATTTATGTGAATTTAAATGGGGCAAGTAAGCAAAACGCAATAAAAATATTAATGAAACCGCACTTTATGAGCACATTTGAAAACATTGCAAATCTCGCCAAATTAAGACAATTTTTTTGCTTCGGGTAATTAATTAGTGTTATGAGTGGAGAAGCATTTCAAGGAGGGCTGGTCAAATGAAGGGTTAAAGCTGCACTGACAGTGTTGCCACACGGTGGCGCCATTTCAGCCGCTGAGCCGCAGCCTGAGGTTTCTCACGGGAATGGTGGGAACCACCGCGTTCTTGGGCACTGGGACTTTGACTTGTGAGCTCAGTGTAATAAAATAATAATAATAATAAAAATAATAATGACCCTTTCTTACATCTCAAAGCATTTTCAACCAAGCATTATGCGTTAGTGCAAATGCAAGCACTGAAAACTGCTCCTGGTTGAATCAGAGGCAGAAGAAAGACCCGAGCACAGCCCACAGGACGTGCCAGGAGGTCACTCCCAGAGGCGCCCTGCACAGTGGGAGGGGTGATGCTGGGAACATCAAAACCGGTGCTAAGGAGAAAATCTGCCCCGGCGACCGTAGACACAGGCCCTCTGGAAGTATCCACTTTACCTCTATGCTTGTGCTCGTGGGAACATTCGCGTTCTGAGTGTTGAATTACCCAAGAACTTCAGAAAAAAGTCCTGCCAAATGCGATCGCTGCAAACAAATCTATTCCTGGATAAAGGCTTGCTGTTTGCAGAGGGATTTTATGTACAACGTCTTGTTTAGGCCTTGCTGGGTGGTGGAGGAGGTGGGCGGTGGGGCAGTTTCACGCCCGATGAGGCTCGTGGGCACCTGCTCTAAGGCATGGTTGCAGAGATGATGAATCAGGGCCCGGACATCCAGCCCTCAGAATCCTCGTTTGGAACCCACAGACCGGGCCTCTGTATGACAGGCTCCTTGCAACCCAATCGAAGATGTTAAATACGTTAAAAAAAAAAGAAAGAATTATGGTCAATTAAATTCAGTGCCTGAAAAGCAATTTTGAAAACTAAACATTTCTAATGGAAATTACTTTTAAAATTTTCTTTAAAAAATTACTATTCACGGGCGCCTGGGTGGCTCAGTGGGTTAAAGCCTCTGCCTTCGGCTCAGGTCATGATCTCAGGGTCCTGGGATCGAGGCCCGCATCGGGCTCTCTGCTCAGCAGGGAGCCTGCTTCCTCCTCTCCCTGTCTCTCTGCCTGCCTCTCTGCCTACTTGTAATCTCTCTCTCTGTGTCAAATAAATAAATAAAATCTTTTAAAAAATTACTATTCACATGAGGTAAAATTCCTAGAATAGAAAAACATGCGAGGAGACATCTTCCTCTTTCCCTGTCCCCCAGTTTCCCCCCCTCCCTGGCGGCAACCACTCATTGTCACCAGTTGCTTGTGTGAATTTCCAGAAGGTCATTATTTTATATGTTTTTACACATATTATGAAATAGTGTAGGGCACCCAGGTGGCTCAGTCTGTTAAGTGGCCAACTCTTGATTTTGGCTCAGGTCATGATCTCAGGGTCGTGAGATCGAACCCCATCTCAGGCTTCATGCTGGGTGTGCAGCTTGCTTAAGATTCTCTCTCTCTCCTCCCTATGCCTCTCCCCACCACCAAAAAAAAAAAAAATATATATATATATATATATATATAGTGCAGTATGATTTTTTCAGAGCATAGATTAATATACTACATATAATGTAGTATGCACATAGATTTAGACCTTTTTTACACAGATTATAGCATTATACATACTGTTACGTACCTTAATTTTTTTCCCCCGGTCACCTATGTATCTCGGGGAGTTTTCACTGTTGGCAGCTAAAGGGCTCCATTCTTTCTAATGGTTGCTTTGTTTTCCATGGTAATTCATTCAATACTGAAGGAATTTTAGGTAGCTTCGCCGTTGAGAAGTGCTCCAAGAGTCACTGCTCATCCTCCCTTCTCAAGGGAACATACTGACATTTTCAAAAAGGACAACCTGATTTTATGAGGTCGGGAGAAGCTGACAATGACCTCTTCCTGTTTACCAGAAGCACCTCTAATTTTATCGTTTTTCATTTTGTTCGGTTTTTAAGGCTGCTTTGTTTTGAAAAGTGGCCGGTCCTGGCCAAAATACAGAACTGTCCCAAGTAAATGAAATTGCAGCCCTGGGCGGCTGAGACCGGATCCGGGTCCCGAACAAAACGCGGAGTGGGAAAACCAGAGAGCTGCAGGCTCTGGGTACCTGCAAGCTGCCTGGCCTGTGTCCCTCCCTCTCAGGTCTGCAGAGCCTTCTGGAAAGCTGCTGCCGACCCTGGGTCAGATTGCTTACACACTGCCGCTTCCCGGGCCAGCGTTCCCAACCTTAAGCCAATGCACATTTATAGAACACTTCCATGTGATCCTGGGGGAAGACAGACCACGGGCGGAGGGCAGTGCTGAAAAGTCCTTACATCAGGAAGGGAAGGCCTGTTCTCAGCGCTCCTCATGCTCAGAGGACCCTGGGTAAGTACGTCTCAGACCGCCGGCTTTCTTCCTTTGAACAATGTGTGGCTTTAAACTGGTTTGGCTACTGAGATTAGAGGGGATAAATGCATTTCTTTCTTTTCTTTCCTTACAAAGGGAGATTAAAGGCACAGTTGTGCTTCTTACTGCCATGTCTCCCCACCCCACGTTCTCCTGAGCCGCATGAAATGTATTTTCTTCTTTCCAATAAGTTACTGTCTCCTTTTGGTAGGACAAGTCCCTGGGGATCTAGACCTTGGTCCCCTCCTTTGCAAAATAAGGGTTTTCTGGCTGGATGAAATTTCATTCTTCTGGCCTCTGCTAAGATTCTGCCCCTTGCAAACTGGATTTTCAAGTATTTATGGTTCTGCAGAACGATGGTTTCATAGACCCCCTGAGGCCCCAATACACGGAGACCTTACGGGCAAAAGTTATTTTAAAACTCCTGATGGTGTTGACTTTGACATGTTTGCCATGTTTCTCTAGACTCACACAAGTCCTTTTCAGACCAGCTTCGGTGCTGCGGCTGCCAACTCGAGCCCCCATGTGATTTCAACAAACACTGTGTGTTTCTGACTCTGACTTGGTGTCAGTTAGAACTGAATCATCAGGCCACACCAAAGGAAGGCAGAGTGCTGAGCCTCATTTGAAAATCTTACAGCTTAGTGAACCACAGTGTCGCATGTGTGTGTGTCGTGTGTGCTCGTGTGGGTCCTATTTCATAGGATGTTCCATGAAACAGAAATGGCCAGGCTCAGACCACATACCCTCTAGTGTGTAATTTCTGCGTATGTGTGTGTATAGGGGGCAAATCTCCGGTTTTAGCTGCTGCTCCCCGGTTGGCATGCTGTCCTTCCTAGGGAGTACCTGTTGGCTACTTTGGGATTGCCCTATGCTCAGGTCCGGCTGGCAGGGCCCTCGGGCTTCTGTCCGTGTCCTCCTGCACAGACACCAATCCCAAGTGGGTCTTGTGGCTGTGGGTGGTCGATGTTCAGGACACGGCTTATTGTCTAGTTTTGTTTTAAAAGTCCGCAGGTTTCGGTTTTCCTATCTTGTTGCTCTGTTTATATGGGGAGATTTGGGAAGATCTAAAAACTCTGCTCCCGCCGTGTTCCCAGACTGCCCTTTGTCAGATTTGCCATCGCAGTCAGAAGACTGGGTTGCTTCTGCAGTAGCCCTAATGGGTAGTGATAAGGTCTGGCCAGAAGTAAGGGAATGGGAGGAAGGGGACAGTGAAAGACACACCGGGAAGGAAGAATCCAGAGGTCTCTGTGAATGTGTATTGGGGAGACAAGAGGAATGAAACAGAGGGGACATTAAAACACCATCATTCATCCCTTCAGTTCTCTCAGCAAACACACAAGTGACCCCACGTTCTAGGTCCTGGGAATGAGGGTACAGTCGGAAGCCACCCTCACGTGACCCCGGAGCCTGCGGAGCACCTGGGCTGGAGGGGAGGCAGATACCGAGCTGAGATCACTGTGAGACGAAGAATTACCATGAGGGTCCCAGGGGACGGGACTCAAAGAACACAGTCCAGTGAGTGGAAATCAGGAAGTCAAGAGAGGGTCTGGGCTGAAGAAGTTATGGGAACCAATGGAATCTTCTGAGAAGACCAGGCTGGAAGACCAAAGCCTGGATCTTATTAAGTGGCTCCCCTGAGAGGGTGGGAGGAGTAGCTGGGGAAGGTGAGGGAGCGTCGAGTTTCATTAGCACCTGCATAAGGGGACAGAAGTTTGGGGGGAGATGGGAGCGACAGTGTCACAGGCGCTGTGGAGATGTTGAAGAGTCCGCAGACCCTGGGCAACTTCTGAGTGTGGTGTCAACCAGGGGGCATCGGTTGAAAGAAACAGAAACTCACTGCGAGTTGAGAAGACACAGCTCTGGGCTGTAGCGGCTCCTTGCATCCGGGCATCTCAGCTAGCTTCCTTCTGGTCTGAGGGTGGGCTGGCATCTGCGGGGCTCCTCACCTTGCTCCTCCCTCAGATCACCATGCGTCTTCTCCGGGTCTCTCTGGCGCTGATCCTGGCCTCCATTCCTCATTGCCTGGTGGTTTATGGCCCCCCCCTTGATGAACTTCCAGGGCTCCTATTACGTATCAGGAGACAAGATCTGACTGATCCAGTCTAAGCCCATCAGCAGTGTCTAGGAGGTGGTTTGGTGTGGTAGGCCGGATGCTGTGTCAGTGGGAGGTGGGGAATGAGGGAGAATGAAAACTGAGCCATTTTCAGAGCAATGGACAATGGCAGACCCTCAAAAGTTGCCTGCTCAGGTGTCTCATTTTATGGGAGTGGAGAAGTAACGCTAGTTGTAGTGATTGATGTTGCTAAGCGCACGCAAGGCTGTGTACCAAATGGGCCAGGGAGCTCTGGGGCACAGCGGGCAACACGGAGAGGGGGCAGGACAAATGCGTCTCACCAGACCGTGGGCTACCGACCAGTAGAAAACCAAACTCACTACGATGCTGACTGTGCTCTAAATCTGATTCCTGAGGAGATTAGAACCCCGGGTGAGGGTGCCTGGGTGGCTCAGCAGGTTAAAGCCTCTGCCTTCAGCTCAGGTCATGATCTCAGGGTCATGGGATCGAGGCCTGCATTGGGCTCTCTGCTGAGCAGGGAGCCTGCTTCCTCCTCTCTCTCTGCCTGCCTCTCAGCCTACTTGTGATCTCTCTCTCCCTGTCAAATAAATAAATAAATAAAATCTTAAAAATAAAAAAAAGAACCCCGGGTGAGATGGTCCATCCCAGCACAGGAGGTCCTATCCCAACACAGAAAGCAGGGCAGGGGACCAAGATCCAGGTGGTGACACCAGGGAGCAGCTGACCCTGTCCAAGAAATGGACACAGGAAGACCGCTCTTTGTGGGCTCGTCTGAACCCTTTGAGAGTCCCTGGACAGTCCACGACCTTTGTCCTAGGGCCCTTACTTCAGCTGTGTTTAGAAGCGGTAGATCTCAGTGTGTTTTTATAATCCTCGCCTGCTGTGGCCAGTCTGTGCCTGTGTTTCAGCCTCGTGAAATGGCTGTGTGTAGCAGGAGCAACTCAGGGGAGTTGCCACTTCGCCAGCGTTTTCATAAATGTTGCTAATGAGGGTGTTTAAAATTGACACGGTGGAGAGAGGGGCTGGGATGAGTGAGTGCTCTGAGTTTGTGACCTAAAAAGGGGAAATTCTGCTCCGCTCTCAAGTCAGGGAACAGCCTCAGCAGAGCCCCGTGCCAGAATTGGTGCCAAAGAATTATAAAGAGATTAAACCCAGCGACACAGGCTATGTTGTTCTAGCAAAGAGAGCTAACCTTGTGTAGTTGAGCTGGTCACATCGGTTCAGGAATGACTAAAATTTGTTGTGTCTCAGCATTGCTGGGGCTCCAAAGAAATTCCCAGCCTCTACCAAAGGACTACCTCTTCTCAGAGTCGTTGCCTTTCATGCTTATCGAATTCCGAGTTGCAGGACTTGGACCGTGAATGATTCTTTCTGGTTGTGCTCGTTACGGGTGAAGGGACAGTGAAGGGTTTGGTGTGCGTGCAGCGGGAGTGGTCATTTGTGAGTGGGGCCAAGTTTTTCATTTTGAGGGGACATGATTTTATTAGTCAGTCTGGGGGCTTAAAAAGCAAGGCCTGTATTCACTTCTGGTCATTCAAAAGCCCACTCCTGCGAATATGTTTCTGCTGAAATGGATAACGAGGCTCAAGTTAGGATCTGACAGAGTTATTTTGCATCTCATGTTTCATAGCGAACAGATGAGACAACCAACCCTTGAGTCCTGGTCAGTCACAAGATCTTCCTCTCATGTGTTCCAGTTCTTTGAAGAACATTTGGTGATGTTATTGTTTGCATCACCTGGTGGAAGTTTCGCCATTTGGCATGTCTTGGGTATGCTTCCCCTGCCTCCAACTCCAGGCTGCTCTACTGGCCCAGGACTGCCTATGGTTTTGCAAATGCCTCTCCCTCCTTGAGCCTAAACAGGGAGATTCAGGCTGGCTTGTCTTGGTGAACAAGTGTGAGGGGGAATGACCACACCTTAGATGCCCACCTTGGAGAAGCAGCTAGGTAGAGAAGGAACAGTGCCCATAGGCAGTCAGTCGTTAGTACCAAACCTTCTTATTGGATGGGCAGATCCTACCCATAGGGAATTCAGGATGTTATCCTTTGGGAGCTGTGTTTCTACATGGCAAGATGAGTCCTCAACCCCACATTCTGGAAGCCAGGTAGTGGTCAGACGCATGGTCTTAAGAACCAAACCAGCGGGGGTGAGAGAGAGGCACTGAGCTGGGGCTTGGGAAGCAGTGGTTGGGCTGAGCTCCCTTGGAGGCAACGGGTCCCACATCTGAAGTCCAACCAGGAAACTAAATCATGAGTTTTAGCTTCCTTCTGTCTCCTCTGCTGTTTTTCTATAGAACTAGGTCTGCCTGTGCTTTCCACAGATTCATGGGAGGCCAAGGAGGACACATGAGAAACTGCACTCTGGGGTTGTCTGGTTGTTCACAGTTACTCTGAAGAATGCTTAACTGTCTCTATTTTCTTCCCATCTTCAAGTTATCCTGAGGGTCTGGTGCTCGCACACATTGACTTTCTCTTTCTCATTGTTTTATATCTTTTGGGGAGGAAGTATTGGGATGAAGGTCACTACTCCAAAAGTTAATTAGAAAAAAAACCCAGGAAAATATGTTTAAGTTGTTCTTTTCATTCTTGTTGGAAAGCACTGTAGTCTGAGCACTATAGTCTGAAATGGGACTTAACAAAGTCTTGTTGATAAGGACTTTTAAATTATATAGTAATTATTATTAACCTTAAATTTTTAAAGATGAGTTTACAATAAAATTGTCTGGAGAAAGAAAGTTTAAAAAGCTATTTTCTATTTTACATAATAAAACTGCCTGATGTTAGCTGAAACTGTCTCCAAGGCCTAATAATTGCATTTGTCATGTTATGTCATATAGAAGGCAAATACCTTTGATTTCTTAGTGTAGCTCTCACATACGGCTCA
Organism: Ailurus styani; assembly: GCA_002007465.1. Classification (NCBI taxonomy): domain Eukaryota; kingdom Metazoa; phylum Chordata; class Mammalia; order Carnivora; family Ailuridae; genus Ailurus; species Ailurus styani. The sequence continues at coordinate 9,182,864 of LNAC01000001.1, read as the reverse complement.
TCAGTACAGTATCTTGGCTCCAATATAATTGACATTGATATTCTATCCACACTCATGATCTCTCCCGGGTCTGCCTTCCCACTCCTCATCCCGTCTCCTTCTACCCACCCCTTGGCCTGCAGTCCCCAATTATGTTCATACTGTATTCGATTTCCAAAAATGACAGCACAGTTTAGCATTTGGATTCAAACGATGTCTGAAAGTTTGCGGGTTTCAACAGCTTGTTTTCATAAGAAATATGGTTTTGCTAATATCCAGTGTGCACAGGACTATATGAAAATTGTGAGTAAGGAGAATCTTGTATTTGAATGTGTCATCAAATATCTGTTTTAGCAGGAGGAAAAGAGACCCCTTATTGCAAACCAATATGTGCCTTCACAACTCCATTTTGGACTAAGGGACTGTGCACTGTTTAGAATGTGGGGTGCTCAGGGCATCATCCTCAGAGAGAGATAAAGGAGTGATACTCAGTCTGGCATGGACCGAGGTGACACTAATGACCAGAAGTCAAGGGGCCAGGCTTATAAATTGTTATTTTACCAGGGAGAGGAATAGGATCCATCCATTGCTCCCCTATCACATGCCATGCTTTGTGCTCCAGTGCACCGATCTTCAGGATGGCCCGCCGGCGTTGGGTGTAGGTTGTGCCCTCTGGGGGAAATCTTATCCGTTAGCTTTTGCCATGTGACAAACCACCCCCAAATTTGGGGGGTTTAAAACAATAACCATTTATCTAGTCTCTGATCCTGTGGATTGGCATTTGGGCCGGGCTTAGCTGCTCTTCTGGGTTGTTCTCTTGCTCTCGGCTGGCTCCTTCAGGTGTCTGTGGCCAGCTCTGGGCTGGCTAGCTCTCAACAACTACTCATCAGCTGTGGGGTTGAGAGTGTGCCGCTTGAGTGTGGTCCCAGAAGAAGGCAAATTTAGGCTGACCCTTGAGTAAAAGGGCCAGCCTAAGATGATTGTTCATAAGGTCAGCCAGACTGTCCCTCTTGTCCTCAGGCCTCACCTCTGACCATGGAGCCGCCCAGGCCTAGTGGTGTCATTATTGCCCAAGCCCTGGGATACTATCTATGGAATCATGGGTGGGACCTCAATTATGGAGCAAAAGAAAGAACTTCCCAGTGACCCAGTATAACTCTCTCCAGAGGAAAAGCCTCAGGCCAGAGAACTTCCCATCCTTGGTGGTATTCAAGCAGATCCAGAGATTCCATGATTATTCCCAGGTTCTGGTTTAGAAGTACAAAACTTAGAAAGCATCATCACCGAAACTACCTGGCCCCTGGCCCCCAAAGAGCCAGATTCCAGCTGATGAACTAGGCCCTTCAAGACCTGCATCAAACACCCAGGATGTGATTGCCAGTGGAGACCCCTGGTCTCTCTAGCAGAAGGCAGCTCAGGGCTACAACGGTCTCCTGAGACAAGAAGAAGCCTCTGTGCTTCTGGAGATGTCCTCTGTCCCCACTTTGGGAGCAGCCCTCCCACCGCCTCCAGCCACACTGTGTCCTTGCCCATCCAACCCTCCGCCTGCCCTCCACCTCGACAGTCCCCACCCCCATGTGTGATCCTGCCAACCTGATTGTGTCCCCAAGTCGGTCCCCCATTCACAGTTTTCTGGATTCAATACCTCCCTGCTTGGTCTAACCTACAGCTGGTGTAGGCTCGCCAGGCTCCTCACCTGCAACCTCTTCGACCATCCAGGCTGAGACAAGTATACAAAACAAGATTGTTTGTAAACAGCAAACGCTTGGAGACAACTTGGTGACCTCTACAGCTGTTAAATTGGATGTTTTAATAAGGCATGAGGAATTGTTTTTGATATGCCACTGTGAAATGGAAAATAAAAAGCAGTTTTGATAACAGTACAAACAGGGGTCCCTGGCTGGCTCAGTCAATAGAATGTACAACTCTTGATCTTGGGGCTGTAGGTTCGAGCTCCGTGTTGGGTGTAGAGATTACTTAAAAAAAAAGAAAAATCTTTAAAAAACAAAACAAAATAAGAAAAAAAAACCCAAAAGAGTGCAAATAATATGCATGATCCCCGATTTTGATTCTGTGGATTTTATTTAAGTTTACAAATGTATGCTCATAAAATCTTTAAAAAACAAAAAACAAAACAAAACCCAAAGAACAAATGTATGCTCACCCAGACATCGGCTGGTGTTTCTCTGCGCCTCTAGACTCCGCCTCAAGCCCTTGCCTACTGGATTGGATACCCAAGGTGCACCCCACTATTACTGTGATCCCCCAGGGCTTGTGTACTCCGGTCTCCTCTGCTCTCAGGTGCCTTCTTGACTACTGTATTGACCCAAATGTGAATAAAATGCAGCTCCTTCTTCAAGTTCCAGCCCCGCAACCCCTGCCAGAAGTAAACACAGCAGAACACAGCGCTCACCAGGGATTCGTGACTGTTGTGTGAAGATCTGGGGCAGGAGAGGAGGCTGTGCGCACAACGGAAGCACAGTGACGTTGGGCATGATTGTTCAAGTGTCCTCCGCCAGCATCCAGGGGACAACCCCCTGACTCTCCTCCGTCGTTCTGTATCTCACACTAACGCCCAGGTCCTTCCTCTGCCCCTCTGTCCTCTTCTCTGACCTCCACCTCAGGAAGCAAACCTCCTTCCTCTCCTCTCACGCGGGCGCCCCTTAGCCATCTGAGCTGCAGCTCCTGCTAACCCTCGCCACCTGCACAGACGAAATTTGGTTCTTTGCCTAAAGAGTGTTCCTTCCCAAGAGGAATTTTGGTGCCAGACGGTGAATCAGCCGGGCTGGGCAGCTGGAGGGCAAGCTACCAAAGGTCTCTGGCCTTGGTTGATCATCTGTAAAATGGAGGTTTTAGATTAGGTCCGTGCTTCTCCACGTAGATCAGGGCTCACTGGTGTGCAGACAGGCCAGGGGTGTGCCAGGGTGCCAATCCCCCTCCTCAACTCTTGGTGTGGTCAGGTGGGGCCTGGGCAGGGGATGAGGCTGCCTTGTCCGTGTCCCCAAGCCAGGGGCTGGGCACACGTCTTCCTAGTAGAGTATGCGTGCCTAGACGTGAAAGGTCAGGAAGGCCCATGATGAGCTAGAGCTATTGTGCACCCCAAGTCTCATAGCTACTGGTAGAGACTGGGATTGGCAAGTCTATGTTGTGATTGGGTGGTAGTGGGTTGCCGGGGGGTGGTGGGGAATCCTAACCACATCTTATTAAAGTCAGAACAGACGGATGGAGGGAACGCACCTTGTCATTTGTTGAATGGAACACATGATGATTGGATTCCAGAGCAGGGAGTACGGAACCAGAGCAAAGAAGATCTTGGATTAGAATCCCAGCTCCACCAGCCTATCAGCTGGTCCAGTTAGAAGACAGAAATGTCCCGGTTATTTTAACAGAGAGAATTTGATGTAAAGAATTGTTATCTAGGTAAATAGCAAGGAAAAAAAGCCAGCTCAGAGTTATGAGAGAAGGTGGCCCTGCAGGAGGTGGTTATCATACAGGGCTTAGGGAGCAGACAGAAGCTGGAATCATTAAGATTTAGAAGGTTGGAGGGAGCCTCAGACCCCTGTGGAGGGAGCCCTAGCTCAGGTGAGCACTGTAGGCCTCGGGACCCCAGGGCTGGGCAGGAGGGGACCACCCCCCAACCCCCCAAGTGAAGCCACGAGGCTGGATGCTGCTCCCAGAACTGGAAAACCAGGCAGGAAGGGGTGTGCTCTTCTTCCTTCTTCCACCTCTGGCCTCTGCCTCCTCCTGCAGGGCCTCCCAGAAGTGGGTTGGCAGAGTCATCCCCCCCTCGGCACCCCCCCTGAGGAATACAGTGGGTTTGAGGCTGGGAAGCAGAAACTGAGTATCTGGCCCAGCCTCTCCCCAGCAGCGGGGCTGGGGGCCGTGGTCTGGTCTCTGGGGCAGGAGAGATGATTTCTGAGTTTTCCCCAGTCCCCACGTTCTTTAGGGCTGGGCTTCTCCCATTAGAGTTTCCTGGTGGCCTGGGAGATGGGGGAGGGAAGAAGACGGGAGGGGGGGGAGGGGAGGAAGAGCTGTCGTGTCACTCAAACCCCATGTTGCTGCAAGGTCCCTGCCAGAGCAGAAAGCAGGCGAGGTCTCAATAAATCCCCTTCCCAGGCTACGGCTGTTTGTTTGTATTAAAACAGGAACATGGTAACACAGCTATAAGCAGCTCCATGCTCAGCTGTGCGAGGCAGGGAGTTGGAACAACTGCATTCAGCCACTGGAGGGAGAAGACGAGGTCGCCTGCCTGCTGGGGCCCTCTGTGGGAACAAGCAGCTGGTGTGTCCGGCCTCCAGAGTCACCGCTGGTCAGGTGAACCTGAGCTCACCTTCACTGAGCAGACCTAACCCGGACGTCTCCAGTTGATGCCTCCCACACGCTCAGCTGACACAGGACCGGACCGGCTGGACGCCGCTGTGGCCCGAGGGCAATGCCACAGCAGGGAAGGCCGGGCTCGGCTGACCTTGCTGGTCTGGTCCGGAGGCGATGACAGAGGCTGCAGAGGCCTGCTCGGGGGTTGGCTGTTTGCAGAAAGCACGCCTGTCCCAGTCCAGATCGGGCTCCGGCCCCTGCTTCCCGGGAGGGACCAGGGTGGATCATTCCCCACTCTTGGCCTCGGCTTCCGCATCTGCGAAGGAGGTGTCGGCGAAGATGATCTTCAAGTTTCTTCCAGCATTAACAAGCTAACGTGCTCAATGCAGAAGAAAAATCAAGACTTCTTAAGCCCTTAAGACTGATACATTCCCATCACATACAAAAAGGAGGTTTTTTAACCCAGAGAATAAAAATCCCTAAAAAGAAAACTCAGAACAATTGTCTGATGTATCAACAAATCCCAGCAGGCTGTTCTCACAAGACGGGGGAGGTGAGTTGCAAAACCTCTCTGAGCCTCCGTGTTATCGTGGATGCCACGGGGCCGGCGTGATCCCGTCTCCGACTTCCCAGCTCCCTGCCCCTCCCCACCCTACACCTAGCACGTAAAATGGGGCATCGGCCCGACCTGGACATGAATCCGGGTCCGAGCAGCGTCCTCCCCCCACGGGCCGCTCTGCGGGGCCCAGCTGCCGTGCTGGTTCTCACGTTTCCACTTCTCCCTCCTCCTCCACGCTCGGCCCCAGGCCCCATCTCCCCGGTTCTGCTCTCGGCTCCTCTCAGCAGCGCTCTGGCTACCCGGCCCTGCTAGGCCATCTCAGCCCCTGCGGCAAGTGACCGGCCCAAACCCGACACTGTTCGCAGATCGATGAGGGGGGTCATATCAGTTGGGACCCTCCCAACCTGCTCCATTGCCAACAGCTAAAAAGTCCAAGCTCTGCTCCAGAAGAAGTCAATGAGCAGAAAAAGAAATGAGAAAAAAAGGCCATCATTTACCTTTGACCTGTATAGAAAAATCTTCTAAGGCGGTCGCCTCACATCCTTCATGAATGCGGGGCCCGGGGCCAACCAGACTCCCCTCCTTCCTCTTGCTTTCTTCTGGTCTTTGACCATGTGACTTGATCCCTCTGGGCTTTGGTTGTTCACCCATAAACAGAGAAAATACCTACCCATCGCTTCGCCGTAAGTATTAAAGAGAGCACTAGCCCCTCAGAGCTTGGTACGTAAAAAAAGCTCAATATTTATAGAACGTGAGAAGACGTGAATTAATGAATCAAAGACTGTCCTGTCTTACTTTCGGGGTCTTTTGGGGCTTTGATGATGTGACACCAATAAACCAGTTGAGAAACAAAATCCTCCCAAGCAATTATCCTTTAAAATGAATTTTATATATTTAATCTGTGGGAGCGTAGGTTGAGGTCAGCTGGTTGAGGTTTAGGCTCCGTACAGAAACAAGGAGGTAGAAGAAACCTGTGTGGATTCAGTCTCATTTGTGGCAAGCCACTGGAATGAATTAGAAGCCTCAACTGTGGATCCTTTTTAAAGATGTGCAGTTTCATTCGCCTGAGGACACAGAGGTACTCTAGCTAACACCTGGTGCCCAGCGACGGCCAAGGAGAGGGATGGGATTCGAATGGTGTGTCACCAGCCCAGTAAACATTTCAGTGTAAATGGCTTCTTCCAAAGTTCTTGAAACCATTTACTTTCCTCTTACTGAGCCCGTGTTTTAAAATCTCTTAGTCACCATCTGTTTCTTCTAGTGCACAAGTCAGTTTAGCTGAGCTTTTATTGCAGATGTACCGATTTCTAAGTAGTTGCACCCAAATTCATGATTTTACTGAAAGGATAAAAAGATGGCAGTATAAGCCTTGTTTCACAGAGGGATTTGCCTACTGGGACTCCAAACAGACCCAGGGCCAGCAGTAAGAGAATGGTCTGTTCTGAGAGCTTTACTGAAATTAACTCACCGTGGTCATGAGAGGTAAGTATTGCCACGATTCCCATTTTAGAGATGACGAAACTGAGGACACAGAAATTAAATAATTTGCCAGAATTTACATACCAGGTGAGTGGTGAAGCTAGTATTCACACAGCAGCAGTCTGGTTCATAATCCCAACCCCTGCCCCCGAAGGGAGGTTGTCCCAGAGATGGACAAGGGAACCCATACACACGTGTGTTTAGCCACGTGTGGTGGGAAGTGGGAATCTGGTTGCTTGCTTACTGTCCAGCCTGGAAGAAGACAAAAAGGGAAGCTGATCAGCCACGGACATGTGTAGGCAGTGGGAAGTCAAGGAGACTGACATTGAAGTCCCATCAGAGCACTGCCTTGGGAAGAGGCGGTCACAACTAAGGAATGTGGACACGCTGGATTCCATAACGCCTGGCCTCTGAACACGTCCCCAGTGCCCAGGCAATCTATCATAAGGGACGGAGCACTAGCTTCTGGGATGGAAGCTGAAAAGTTGGTCTATTTATTTGTTCTCTTCCCCACTGGCTGTGGCAACCTCAGGTGCCCAGAGGTGGCCAAGGGCAGCGGTGGTGGGACGGGTGTTGGTGGTGATGCCCAGTATCTAGCAGTCATGACAGTGGCTGTCCGGGGACCAATGGTGGCAGCAACAGTGATATCAGTAGCCACCCATGAGTTGACTGAGGGGATGGTTCAGGGAAGGAGTTCGCACGGCCAAAGGTACGCAGCTGAAACTGAAACTGAACATTCCCCACGTTCAAAGTCCTCATGTGACTCCGCCATTTTGGTTGGCCAACCTCTCTCCCTCCTTCTCCTCTCCCCTCAGGAGTCTGCCTCCAATCCTCCCTTCTGTTTCTCTAAGTTTGCCCCCTGAATGACCTCTCTTCATTTCCAATTGGCTCATCCAACATATTTCACTTAAAAAGAGTCTCTTCCCTGGAAGAATTCTCCTGTGATTTGGGTGGGGTGGGGGAAGGGGAAAGCAAGCATTCTTGTTTCTCACCCCACCAATTCTTAATTGTACAGAAATCTGGTGTTAATAAACATAAAAGTAACAGTTCTCACACGGTCCTCCCGCCCCCTCCCCCCCAAATTCTTTTTCAAACAATAGTAGATGCAGAACCCCCAAGATGTGAAACACACACGCCTTTAAAACATGAGGCGAGGGCGCCTGGGTGGCTCAGTGGGTTAAAGCCTCTGCCTTCGGCTCAGGTCATGATCTGAGGGTCCTGGGATCGAGGCCCGCATCGGGCTCTCTGCTCAGCAGGGAGCCTGCTTCCTCCTCTCCCTGTCTCTCTGCCTGCCTCTCTGCCTCCTTGTAATCTCTCTCTCTGTGTCAAATAAATAAATAAAATCTTTAAAAAACAACAACAACAACACGAGGCGAGATCCACCTCACACAAAATTAACCCTTTTACAGCGAACAATGTGGTTGCATCTACCACGTTCGCAATCCTGGGCAACCACCACTTCTGTTCAGTTCCAGAGTATTTTCATCACACCTCAATAAAACCCTGAATCCATCAAGAAGTTACTCACCCTGCCCCCAGCCCTTGCGAACCATTAGCCTGTCACTCTGGATTTGCCTCTTCTGGACATTTCCTATCCGCCAAATCCCACAATATGTGACCTTTTGTGTCTGACTTTTTTCACTCAGTAAGTCTCCGAGACTCATCTGAGTTGGTTACGTGAATCTCTTTCTTATGGCTGATTAATGTTCTGATGTATGGATGTGCCACAGTTTGACTACCCATCCGTTTGTTGAAACATACACACTCGTCTGACCCACAAATGGGGGCTCCGAGATCCCTCCCCCCACATCCGACATGCTCCTCCAAGAAGCTCCCCACGCTCCTCGGAGCTTGGTCAGGCACCTGGTCTCCAGGAGCCTCAGAGGCAAAGCCAACTTATTTCCCTGGAGGGGTCGCACCCTGTGGCAGGGGTCAGGGGCTTCTGCAGAGAGAGACTGCCCTACACAAAACAAAACTGAAACCGGCTGCATTCATGCAAAAGAGTGGCTGACTGGTGGTGATGGGAGGAATCCTAGCTGCCCATTGGTCTCACCCAAGGGCCCCGAGGCCTCCTCCGCCCCGTTGGGCAGGCCTGCCTCTGCGCGCCCGCACCAAGCCTGAGGCTTTTTATGACTTCACTTGTTGAAACTCAAGCCACGCCTGGGTAAGTGCATTCTCCGTGCAGCACACACAGCATCAAGAGGGGCCAGACTGCTGGTGTCATCATAGTTCCTCAAATTTTCTCTGTCTTGCCCCATTATTTGGGGGTGGGGGGGATTTTCCCAGGTGCCACCAGGAAGCCCTTGGTGCATTTTGCTCCTTTTCCCGATGGCAGGCCTGTCCCTGCCCTGCTGCGCAAGGGGCGAGTGAATGACCCGGGGAGGGAATGCCCTGCCTGCCGGGCCGGACCAGGCTGAGCGCTTAGGTGCAGCCAATCAGGTCCCCGGGCCAGTTTTAGCCTGGCTAAGCCCTCTCTGAAAGGAGCCCTGCTCGTGTAATAACGGGGGAAATCCTCCACGGGGGAGGCCAGCGCCGCCCGGGGCTCAGAAACGCTGATTCCACGATGGTGGGATCCCAGCGGCTGCGGGCGGCCCGCGGCTCAGGGATGAGGCGCAGCTGGTTTGTGTCAGTGTCAAGGGCGGAGACGGCTTGTTTGCCCAACTGGATGACGTGGGTCAGCGCCTCCGCTTAGGCCTCACCTGCCTCTGAATGGGAGAGAAAGTCCAGTGGCTGGAAGGCAGACCTTCCGAGGGCCGGCAGCCTCCAAAGCCCCCGACCTGCCCCGAACGTAAGTAGCCAGCAGAGCTGTACCTGCCTTCCTTCCTGGTCTTGGGGGAGCCCGAGGGCCTGGTGGCGCTGGAGCCCGGGAGGAGGGTTCCCCAAGCAGCCACGCCTTCCCTCGGTGGTTTTGAAATTTGCACTGAGCCAGAAGTAGGTTTATTAATTTATTTTTTTAAAGATTTATTTATTTAAGAGCGAGCGAGCAAGCATGCGCGAGCACAAGGGGGAGAGGCAGAGGGAGAGAGAAAGAATCTCAAGCAGACACCCTGCTGAGCGCAGAGCCCAACACCGGGCTCCATCTCCCCACGCCGAGATCATGATCTGAGCCAAAATCAGGAGTCTCCGAGGCTCAACCGATGGCAGCACCCTGGGACCCTGAGCCAGAAGTAGTTTTGTCATTGTCGCTAGTCTATTTACATGTATAAAAAGCTAGTTCAAGCGCTGATTTTTTTTTAATGAAGATTTTTATTTATTTATTTAATTGACAGAGAGCGAAAGAGGGAACACAAGCAGGGGGAGTGGGAGAGGGAGAAGCAGGCCTCCCCCGGAGCAGGGAGTGGATGCAGAGCTCCATCCCAGGACCCCGGGATCACAACTTGAGCAGAAGGCAGATGCTTAATGACTGAGCCACCCAGGTGCCCGAAGCGATCTGATTTGTAATGCAATTATTGAATTTAATCGGGTGAATGAGTTGCAAAAATTGATATTACATCGAACTGGGTGGTTCAGTCGGTTAAGCGGCCGCCTTTGGCTCAGGTCATGATCCCAGGATCCTGGGATCAAGCCCCGCATCTGCAGGGAGTCTGCTTCTCCCTCTGCCTGCCGCTCCCCCTGCTTGTGCTCTCTCTCTCTTTCTCTGACAAATAAATAAATAAATAAATAAATAAATAAATAAATAAATAAATAAATAAATAAATAAATAAACAAATAAATAAATAAATAAATAAATAAAATATTACACCGAATTGTATGATATCCCACCTGCATGTGGGTGAAACTGGTGGGAACAGGGAAGTGACAATCCTTGGTACGGGCGTAATGATTAACAATCATCACTGTTGCTAATGAGGCATCATTTTCCAAATGAACCTCAGAAAAAACCCTGAAGTGATCAATTTTAAATACATGAAGACTTTTACGTTCTGTAAGTGAGCCTACGTCTTATAAACAGTAATAGCAAGAAAGGTTTAAGGAGTTGTATCCTTTTGACCCAAGGGTTCAGAGTGAGAGAATGGGTTGATCACTACAGTGATGTCACTTCTATTTTTCTCAGTTTCGGGGCATTTTAGTGCTGCTGAAAATACTCACATTTTCTTTTCCAGTGACTGTTCCGTGCACGTAGCACACAGTAGCTACTTAGTCAGGCTTGCTTGAATGGATAAGCAATCGATGGACACATTTTAGTAGCAGTGAGTCAATCACTGCAGTTTTCTGAGCAAATACTGTGGTGGAAGCAAATACTGCTGTGGAAGAAATCTTGACTTAGGAGGCAGGAAACGGGGTCCGTTTTCCAGCTTTGACTTCCCCACACTGGGTCTTTGGCAAGCCCTCCTCCCTTCTCCGGTTTCAGCTCCCCCCTGGATCAGACTGGTAATCTCTAAGGCTCCAGCTCTAAAAGTTGATAATTTTACAAGTTTCCTGTAACTTGGTTTCTCCATGCAGCAAGAGCACGGGTAAGAGTCCCCATCCTGCTGGTGTTACCGGGGTCTCGTGGAACTCTGTGAACTGTGTGGGACGCCTCCTCACGACAACTGCGATCCATCGTCAGTGTCGCTAAGTGAGCCTGATGGACCGGGTCTACCGGTCCAGGCTGCCCGCCGCTTTAACCTGATGATTTATTCCTGATGACTGTCTGGCCCTGACTACCCATTTTCCTCACCAAGAAAACCATTCTGCCTTCATAAAAATATGTGCAGAAGCGAAACTGATTTGATGAAACAAGTGCTTAGAGTAAAAAATCTAAAAACCATATGTTACTGGAGGGCAGTGGCGTCTGCGCCTGCTAATATGGGTCCCCGGGCCCCGTGGTCACTTGACGGGGGACGTGCCACACTCGGCACTTCCAGAACGAGCACCATTAGGAACAGAAAGCCCCCGAGAGTGCCACCCCTGGAGCTCTCTTTGGCACCTGCGCCCCTTCTGTGACTCCATCAGTGGACACACCTACGTGTGTACATTGGCGTTCACACAGACTCAGGAACAAACTCGTTTTTCAGAAGCGGCTGCCAACCCCAGGCTGGGGAGTAAACACAGCAGCCCGTCCTGAGGAAGAAGTCTGGGTGGCATATCGCAAAAGAAAACCCTTCAAAAGCGATTTTTCCATAACGTGACTGCAGAGATCCACATTTCCCATCATCTGGCTTTTGAGTTTGGGGAGACGTGCAGGCAGGAAAAGCCTCAGATCGTCTTCAATTTTACGGATGTGTATACCTTTTTATTTCTTCTAGTTGCTTCTGGTAAAATCCTGAGGGACGCTGGGACCCTGAATCGCCATGGGCAATGAGAACAGCACCTCGGAAAGCCAGGTGGGTGTCAGGGAGCTCCTCCCACCAACCTACCCGGGTCCCTTGACTGACCTTGACTAGATTTTTTTTTTCCAGTCCCTCCTCTCTGCCCAGGAAGGAGCAAGCTAAAATACAGATTATGCATAGATACATACGGGCACGTATATATTTCCAGAAACATTTACCAGTTGCATTTTCAGAATTCTTGTATTAAGGCTAGCCCTGATTTTAAAAACTATATTTAAAAAACTAGTTTAACTGTTTATTCTGTGCTTTTAAAATCGACATAGTAAGAGTTTGGCATATTTTTCCTGGATTGTGCCCCTCCCCATCCGTTTACTTCTATGGATATATCAGAGGAGGTTGAAATAAAACCTTATCCACAGTCCTCCGCAAAATAAAGTTATGACCCTTAAAGAGTCATCTTCAAATCTGTCCATGTTGCGCAGATTAAATGTGAACTATCATTTCCACGTTAGGGAAGGTTTTCACAATTGAGGAATGAGTCTTAATTGCTTAATTGCACCTATGGTTGGGATTGTTAAAATATATTCAAATTTTATAGCAACTCGGCATTTTCAGTTTGAGAGACTTAATTCAATGCCCTGGTGAATAAAATCAGGGGGATGCTTTCCTGTTTATCTCACACACAGTGGAAATTTTGGATCAATGGTATTGAGTTTTCTGAAGGAGGTAATTGGATCTGAAAGCCAGCATAAAGCAATCTGCTTTCCTCTGCTTCTTCGTTCCTATGATCACCTCTTCTCAAGGAGGAACACAGGAATCATCAAGGCTAAAGGTGGCAAATTCCAGTCTTTAGGGACAGGCCAGAAACAGTAATTGTGGTCAATGGCAGGGTGTGAGACAATAGGGAGAAGGAGGGACTGTGGCAAACTGGAGGCAAACAGGAGGGATCCTGTCCTACTGTCTGAAAGAGGCACCACCATCAACTCCAGCTGATGGCTGCCATGGGGGGGTGCAGGCCCAGTGTTACAAGACCTTCCTATCTCCTCAAGAGATGTCAAAAGCCCGTATTTTCCTATGAAATTGGAAAGTATTTATAAATAAATTTTTTATGTTGAGACAGTGGTAGACTGGCATGCTGTTGCAAGATCTAATGCAGAGAGGTCCCTGAACACTTTACCTAGTTTCCCCCCAGGGTAACACCTTTTGAAACTACAGTCCACACTCATATCCACATTGAGACAGTCAAGATACCGAACCATTTCCATCACCTCAAGGATTCCTTTCGGTTTCCTCAGAGCCACACCCACCACCTCCTGTTCCCCACTCCTAACCCCTGGCGCTTCCTCGTTTGTCCTCTGTGTCTGTAGTTTTGGCTTCCTGAGGATGTTATATAAACGGAATCACACAGTTTGGAATTAGCTTTTTTAATTTCCTGGAGATTCATCCAGGTTGTTACGTGTATCAGTAGTTCCCTCCCTTTACTTGCTGAGTTGTGCTCCATGGTCGAGAAACATCTGGGTTGTTTCCAGCTTGGGGCGATTACCAATAAAGCTGTTGTGAACATTTGTAGACAGGTTTTTGTGTGCGTGTGAACATGTTTTTGTTCCTTTGACGCAAATGCCCAAGAGCACAATTGCTGGGTCATGGGTTAGTTGCATGTTTAGCTTCATAAGGAACTGCTGAGTCGTGAGATAGAATCTCTGTACCATTTTACATCCCCACCAGCAACGAGCAATGAATGACTGATCCCGTTTTGCCACATCCTGGCCATAGTTGGTGTTGTCACTATTTGGGGACACCATGCTGATCTGCGTGTTGTGATGTGTCGCAATGGGTTTCATTTGCGTTTCCCTGATAACTCGTGTTGCTGATCTTTCATGAGCTTGTTGCTGTCTGTGTGTTCTCTTCGGTGAAATATGTGTTCATGTCTTTTATGCATTTTCTAATTTTTTTTTTATAAACTGTTGAGTGTTAAGAGTCTTTATATAGTCTAGATACTAATCCTTTGTCAGACTGTGGTTTGCAAATATTTTCTCCCACTCTTAGCTTGTCTTTTCACACCGGAACAGGGTCTTTTGCAGAACAAAAGTTTTTATGAGGTGCAATTGATCAGTTTTTCCTTGTCTTTTTCTGCTGAGTTTAATGCTTTTGGTGTCAAATCTAAGAATTCTTTTTCACCCATATATCCTGAAGATTTCCTCCTGTGGTATCTTTTTCAAAAATTGTATAGTTTGACATTTTCTATTTAAGTCCATGATCCATTTTGCATTTATGTTTGTGTCAGATGTAAGATTTAGGTTGAAGTTCATTTTCTATGTTTTTGTTCAGTTTTCTTTTACACATGAGTGGCCATCTCCACTACCATGTGGTGAAAACACTATTCTTTCTCTATTAAACTGCTTTTGCACCTTGTCCAAAATCAGTTGGTTGTATTTATGTGGGTCTGTTTCTGGGTTCTCTTTTCTATTCCATTGATCTATGTCTACTCTTCCGCTGATACCACACAGTCTTGATTACTGCTGCCACATAAGTCCTCTTCCTCTTGACTAATGTTCAAAATTGTTTTAGCTACTCTAGGACTTAAAACTTTCCATATAAATTTTAGAATAAGTTTGTCTATGTCTAAAAATCCCTTGATGGGATTTTGATAGGGATTACATTAAACCTATAGGTACACTGGGGAAATCGACATCTCTACTATGAGTCTTCCAGTCTGTGAACACACAGTGCTTCTTTTTGATTTCATCATCATTTTATAAATTTCAGCATATAGATCCTGCCTATGTTTTAAGTTTATGCCTAGATATTTCATTTTATTTGCAGTAATGATAAATAGTACTGTGTTTTTAATTTTGGTTTCCACATGTTCATTGTTAGTGTATTGATATTTTTTGGGTCGATTTTATATCCTGTGACCTTGGCCTTGCTGAACTCACTTATTTGTTCTAAAACGCATTTTTGTAGATTCATTGGGATTTTCTATGTAGACAGTCATGGTATTGGCAAATAGGGGGAGTTGTAGTTTTTCTTCTTGATTCTTTTTCCTGACTTATTTTTGTGGCCTAGGAATTCCAATACTATGTTAATTAGAAATGGTCAGAGTGGACATCCTTACCTGGTTCCCAGTTGTGGGGGAAAAGCATTCCATCACTGTTAAGTAAGACATTAGCTGCAGGTTTTTATAAATTCTCTCTCTTTCTTTTTAAACTTTCTTTCCTTCCTTCTTTCTTCCCCCCTCCACCTTCCTTCCTCCCTCCCTTCCTCCTTTCCTTCCCTCCTTCCTTTAGCTCTAGGCCCAATGTAGGGCTTGAACTCACAACACTGAGGTCAAGAGATGCACGCTCTACTGACTAAGCCAACTAGGCCCCCCCATAAATTCTCTTTATCAAGTTAAGGAAGATCCCCTTTTATTCCTAATTTGCTAAGGATTTTTTATCATGAACAGGCATTGGATTTTTTCAATTTTTTTTTTTTATTATTCTCTGTCAATTGATGTAGTCATATGATCTTTCTTTCTTCTTTGGGCTATTGATAGGTTAGAATACACAGATTGATTTCCAAATGTTGAACCAGTCTTGCATACCTGGAATTAATCCTACTTCATCATGGTGTATACTTATTTATAAAGACTGTTAGGTTTGATTTACTCACATTTTATTGAGGATTTTTGTATTTAAATTCATTTTAAACATTGCTTGGTAGTTTTCCTTTCTTTCTCTTGTTTTGGTATCATGCTGAAACTAACCTCATAAAACAAGTTGGGGAGTACTTTCTCCTCTTCTATTTTCTTAGAAGATGTTTTGTAAAGAAGTTTTACCATTTGCAATATGTTGACAACTAACTTAAATTATTTTTAAACACTCAGTGAGCCAAAAAGATACTCCTGCTGGCTGGGGTTGGCTCAGGCCCTACCTCTTTATAACCTCTAACTTAAAGGAATGTTGTGTCTTATGTTTTAGAGGGAAGAAGGCCACGGCCATTGGTTCAGTGCCTTCCGTGTGCATGCACAGTACAGGCACTAGACTCATATTCTGGCCTTTAGTCCTGCTGATTAAAAAACCAAGTGGCTCAGATTCAATACCTTCTCTAAACACTTGTAGATCTGTTTGGGTCCCAAACCATCAGCAAGCTCCACTCCTGGCTACAAACACGCCAGAGCACTGGTTCTCACTGGCGACATTTGCCTTCACCCCGGGACATTCGTCCCCGTCTGCAGACAGGTTTGGTACGACAGCTGCAGAGTGGAGGTGCTGCTGGTAACTGGTAGGGGTCAGGGGTGCCGCTCAGTGTTCACAAGGCACAGGGACAGTCCCACAACAGAGAATTATTCTTCTCAAAATGGCAAAGGTGCCAAGGCTGAGAAAACCTAGAACAGAGGAACGTTTGTCTTATCTGCTTGAAGAGACCTCCTTGGGGCAGTGGCTGAACTTCTTGAATCCGAGATGAATTTCTACCTGAACACAGGCAAATTAGAGTGGCTCACATGTTCTCTTCATCACGTTTACTAAACGGCGCTGTCCAGAACTGAAGGCTGGTTTACTCAGGATAGACTCAGAGAGATTGAATTGCTGGGTCAAATAAAGGGTGTTTTCAAAACTCCTGTTTTAGAACCAGGTCTGGATCTATCTATATCTACATACAAAATACTTTCCAGAAAGGGGATGCCAATTGATATTTTTCCCATCAGGGAATGAGGGGGTTCAAATCTCACGAAATCCTAGCAAGCAATGAATATAGTTCAGTATTTCTGATCTTTACTTCTCATTTCCTGCCAGCCCCCAACCCTGACCTCCCTCCCCAGCTCCCTCCTGGAGCCGACAAGAGGTGTCTTCCTGCCATTGCAAATGTTCACAACTCCAACCTCATCCGCACATGACCCCGTGGGGCAGGATGGCGTCGCCTTTAGAATTCCAGGGTCAGGTCAAGGTTTGCCTTTTACAGAGAAACAAGTGGGAATGAAGCACAAGTACATTTGGCTATAGGATCGGGGCTCCCCCGTGGGGCTGGTGTTCCAGACTCATCTTTTCACTGTCTCCTGAATGATCCACTGTCACCCCACATTCCTCAAACGTGGACTAAGCTCCCCCTCCCCCATCCTTTTCTTCTCCTGTGTCCCCCCTTCCCAAGGAACATGATCATCTACTCTACCATCCAAGACAGAAATCTGGGGGTCACCTCTGACTCTACTCACTCCTGTTCTCCCCAATTAATAAGTCATGCTATGATTTATAATTAATAAATGAATGGCCTGGCTATTCAACCTTTCAAATTTCTGTGTGATTAGGACTTCTTTTTGGTTGCAAGACCCAGAAACCTATCTCCAATGACCATAAGCAGAGAAGGCTTATTTGGCTTATAGAATTAGGAAGTCCAGAGAGAGGGTCTAGCCTCAGCAGTCCCTGAGTCCAGAGGTTCAAAAGAGGACATTGGAGATCTGTCTTCTCTGGCTCTTGCTCTGCTTTCTTCCATGATGCCTGAGTACTTAGGGAGGGGCCCTCAGCCTGGGAGAAACAAAACAAAACAAAATTTAAAAACCCCACTGGCTGCTCCAGGCTTCCAGACTTCCTCCCGTTAACGGTCCAGCCTTGTGATCAGCGCCCCCTGAGGACTGGCCCTGATGGTGTCACGTGCCCTGTCTGGAATCAGGTCACTGCGTCACCCGATGTGGACACTGACTGGCCAGCCCCAGTCATGTAGGGGAAAGGTGGTCCCAGGGGGGTGACGGCCCCATCGCTATCTCTCAGAGCACTTTCTCAAAAGATGGACACGTAGCACATGTCCAAGTTGTAGTTTTTTTCCTAACAGTTTTTTTTTTCCCTCTCCACCCCCACCACACTCCCTATTACCTCACTCCTAGATCAGGGCAGGCTACTCCAAACCGGTTTCTTTGCCTCTACACTCCCTTCCCCCCACAGCATCCACGCCACCAGGCCTCTCCCAGAGGCTCTTCCTCTGTGAAGATGCACTTGAGGTCCCAGCATTCTGCTGACAAGGGAACTCTTAGAAGGAAAGACAGGGGTCTGAAGGACCCTCCTGTTCAGAGATGGAAGACCAGGCATCGAGGAGCAGCCACGTCATCGTGGATGAGGACAGGGCTTCCCAGGGCCAACCCTTGCCGTCTTCTTACACCCTCGGGCTTCAGGTGCCTTTCCCTCTGGTGACTAATGTCCCCTGGTAGCCGTGGCCAGGTTGGAGTACACCCAGCAGGAACAGAGACCAGCCGAGACTGTCCGTCCCTCTGGTACTACGGGGCTTTCCTGTTCGCTGTGGCGCCTCCTAACGGCGAGACTCCTTTGCTTTCAGCAAGAGAACTCCAGCTTGCGTAACGTCATCCTGTGGCCGCCAAGCCCTGAGCCTGTGCAGGTACCGGGTCGTGTGCTGTGCGTGGTCTGCTTCGCCTGCTTCGCAGCCCCCTCCCTAACAGCTAGGTGTTTGCACACCTTCGCGTGGCGCGTTCCTTTAAATTCTTAGGTTTTCTCTGCCTTCTCCCATTGCCTCCTTTCGTCTACCTCCAAGGAGTTGTAAAACACATCAGAATCTGCAATCTATGTTTAGATTTTTTCAGATAACATTTTGGTGTGCCTGCCCAAGAGCTGGCCCAGCTGCTATGCTGTGAGAAGCTCAATAAAGCTCATGTTCTCCACGTAACGCAGATGCTGGGAGTCTGCACTAACCTTCCACTCTCCCTGGCTTTGCTTTCCCTTGTACTGGAGTGAGGTTTTGTATGGGACGGTAGCCCCCTGGCCTCGTCTTCCCTGCTGGTGGGCAAAACTGATGTGTCGTGAGAAAAGATCGCATTTGGAACTAGCTGTCCATGTCATCAGGCAGCTGGCTGAGTCCCAGAGTTTTCGCTTTGGCTGAACTGTTTGCCATCCCCTGGAGAGGAGGGCGAAGGAGGAGCTTCGCAACCATCTCAAGGAGATTTTTCCTGGAGAGAGTGTCAGGCAAGGTTGGTGTGTGCTTGTGGGCGTGGTCGAGGAGCAACAGTAAAATGCCACCTGCTCTGAAATCCCATCCCACTAGGGAGGGGTGTGAGGCCCGGGGTAGTGTGTTCCTAGCTTGAAGAAAAGAGCCTGGGGGCTCCGTCAGTGAAGCATCCAACTCCTGGATTTGGCTCATGTCATGATCTCAAGGTCGTGAGATCGAGCCCTACAGAGGCTGCTTGAGATTCTCCTTGTCCCTCCCCTGCCACCGCTCGCTCAAGTGCTCTCTCTTAAATAAATAAATAAATAAATAAATAAATAAATAAATAAATAAATAAATAAATAAAATCTTAAAAAAGAAAAGAGCTGCTCCATTCCCAAGGGTGGCTGCCTGGTAGGTCTGATCAGTGCGGTTGTTTCTCTGTATGTCCCGCCAGCGATGTTATTGCAAACTGACCTCTGTGCTCCAGAGCCAAAATAGAACAGGAAGACAGAGATTGGGGACAAAGAGGGACAATCATTTTTATTACCTTGCCAGGCAAAGACAGCTGCCGAAGGCTAATGCCTTCAACACTGCAGACCAGGCCTGAGTGCAGGCTGAGGGATTTTATAGGACAATACAGGGTCTGGGCCGTTCCAGTAGGAAGGGGGCTCATGCTGCCAGCCGTACAGGCATGTCCTCAAGGTGGTCTCCTGACGGCCGCTGGTGCCTGCTGATGGAAGGAAGATGTTAGGGTTCGAAGCCGATGGCCAAGAAAGAATTCTTGAAATGTCTTTGGTGCAAAAAGGTGATTTTATTAAAGCACAGGGACAGGACCCGTGGGCAGACAGAGCTGAGCTGTGGTCATGAGGAATGGCCTGTTATATACTTTCAAGTTGGGAGGGGGTTAGGGAATAGCATAAGTCCCTAGGGAATTTTGGAAGCAAGGTTTCCAGGACCTTGAGGGAGCTAGCTGTTTTGGGGAAAAAGTCATTTATTACCGTCTAACAAAACCTGAGTCATGAGACCCTTCAGATGTATATCCGTGGGCCATATGCTTGGGGGATGATTGCCAACACGTACCTCGGGGGGGTTAGAGATAAAGGAAGTTTCCAAAAGAATTTTTATATGTTGAAGTAGGCTTACAGGATCCTGGGTTGGTGGGGGGGTGCAGCTAGAATTGCCTTTTGCCCTGAGCCAAGTGTCAACATCCAGGCAGTTGAGTCCCTAGAGGAATGTCACTCTGTTTCAAGGTCTTGTCAATGGGCTCTAGATATGAGGAAATTTAATAATTTCTCTTCTGCCTTTGTTTCACATCACGGCCACCCGAGTCTCACTATGGAGCATACAGTGAGTTCTCCAGATGTCTATATTGATAGTTCCTGAAACAAAAGATTCTGTAGAAATTTTTCTATTGTGGTAAAATATACCTACTGTGAAATGTACCATTGCAACCATTTTTCAGTATACAGTGGGTGGGTCAGTGGTGTGAAGCACATTCATGTTGTGCAACCATCCCCACCATCTGTCACCAGAAAGTTGTCGTGTTTTCAAACTGAAATTCCGTACATATTAACTGATATCGCCACAATCCCCTCTTTACTCCCAACCCTTGGCAGCCACCAGGCTACTTTCTGTCGTTATAAATCTGATGCCATTTGGTACCTCACACAAGTGGAGTCACTTTTGTGACTGATCTGTTTCACTTAACACAATGCCTTCAAGGTTCGTCCTCGTTGCGGCCTGTGTGGGAATTTCCTTCCTCTTTAGGGCTGAATAGTACTCCACGATCCAGAGCCCACGTTTCCTTCATCCATTCCTCTGCTGATGGACACATGGGTTGCTGCCACCTTTCAGCTAGTGTGAATAATGCTGCTAGAAACGTGGCTGTGCAAATATGCGTGACTCCATTTTGCTGTGGTAGATTTCCAAAAGTGGAATTTGCTGGATTGCAGGTGAATTCTTTGTTTAATTTTCTGAAAACCACCAGAGTTTTCCACAATGGCAGCAACGTTTTACATTCCCGTCAACAATGCACAAGCGTTCTTATTTCTCCACATCCTTGCCAACTCTGCTTTTGTTTTGTTTTATTTTGTTGCTTTTATAATAGCCATCCTAGTGGGTGTGAAGCGGTGTCTCATTGTGGTTAGAGGCTATTTTTGATCAGTGGTCAGAGGAGCCCTCTCTGCAGACCTGATATGCCCAGCAGGAGGCAGCCACATAAAGTTCTGGAAAAGGGAAACTAATGTGTGACATGTCTGGGAGGGATGAGCTTGTTGTATTTTCAGTTCAGCAAAGAAGGCCAGTGTGGCTGGAGGGGAGTGGGTGAGAGATTATGTCAAGAGGCGAGATCAGGGAGGTGGTCGGGGGGTGAATCTTGTAGGTCATTATCAGCTTTCTAACTGGGATGCCAAGCCACCAGTGGGTTTTCAGCAGAGGAATGACATGAGCTGATTTGAGATTTGATTTTTTTTTTACTTTTTATTTCATTTTATTTATTTTATTAGTAGTAGTTGTATTTTTTAGAGAGGACCATGTATGCAACTGGGGGAAGGGGTTGTTAGAGAGAGAAGGAGAGAGAGAATCCCAAGCACACTCCAGAGCCTGACAAGGGGCTCGATCTCACAAACCCAAGTTTATGACCCGAGCTGAAACCAGGAGTTGGATGATTAAACAACTAAGCCACCCAGGTGCCCCAGTTTGAGATTTTAAAAAGAGCTTTGTGGTTGCTATGTAGAGAATGGTCTTTAACGGGCAGAGGGCAGAAATAGGAGGGCATTTAGAAGTCAGAGACGTGGATGGTGATGACTTGAATGAGGTGGCAGGGAAGGGGATCCCTGGATTGGGGATATATTTTGAAGGCAGAGATGGTAGGCTCGAAGGTGATGGAATTTGGGAGTGGGGAAAAGAGCAGCATCAAGGATGAGCCCTAGGTGTTTGGTCTGAGCTGCTGAGCAGATTGAAACATCATTTCCCGAGATCAGGAGGATCAGAGGAGGGGCGGGTTTAGAGGGAAGGGAGAGAATCCAATGTTCTGGTTTGGCTGTAAAATCCGAATGCCTTTAGGGCACTCCAATGAATTAGGCATTTGGATGCACAGGAGGTGGAGCTTGGGACCCATGTTGGAATCATCAGCGTGGGTATTTAAAGCTGGATGGGAACACCTGGGGAGTGAGTGAGGCTGGGACTCAGAACTAATCCCTGAGATGTCCTTTAATATTTAGGGGTGAGCCTCGGGGGGTGGGGGGAGTTTGTGAAGGAGTTGTAGCAGAAGACATAGGAAAACGAGGGACCTGGGAGATCCATGGAGGAGAGGGTCAAGAGAAGGTAGAGGCATCAGATGTGCTTGAGAAATCAAGGAACCCATTGACTTGGCAATGTGAAGGCCATTGGTGTGAGGGAAACCTCATATTGCCCCTTGAACCCTTGCTAAGCATTCCCAGTGGAATGACAGGGAGGCAGTTTGGCTGGGAGAGGCCTGAAGAGGGAATTGGAGATAAGGAAGTAGAGAGAGGGGTATAGATAATGCAGTAAGTTTGTCTAGGAAAGGGAGCCGCATATCTGGACAGTAGCTAGTAGAAGGAGTTGCCTGAGGGTTTAAAGATGGAAGATCCTAGATGCCCGTCTGCTGGTGGGAATGAGGGAGAGAGGCAGAGGTCGATGGAGGACAGGTGATCGACAGGTGGACCGAAGGAAGGCTGACGTTGACTGTTGAGAGGGAATGGGATTGGAGCAGACCTGGGCTTACGGGAGCGATCCCCCGACAACTGCGGAGGGTGGAGAGCAGACGGAAGCAGATACACCTGGGAATTGTGAGGATGGGGAGGGGAGGCGAGGCAGCTCTCTTCTGGTGGCTGATCGGGGTGCACGTGCGGCGGAGGATGGGGGTCCGCTGAGGCAGGGGTGTACTGAGCTGCGTGGGAGGTGGGGGATGGCAGGTGCCTGAGGAGAACGGACCTTCATGCAGTCCCCGAGAGATGAAGGGGTAGGGGGCCCCGCAGGAGGACCTCTCTTCAGAGTCTCTTGGCAGGGGGATGGCAGATTATCGTAATGATTTTTGCTTTTGAAATTTTTTGGCAACAGCTGATCATTGACTTGGTGATTGACCTTTTCACCTTAACTCAAGAAGTCAAGTTTAGTAGCATCACAACGGTCCGGTATCTGGATGCTGCTGACGGGTCAGTTATTTCTTCTGTGATCCATACAAACCCTATTAACTCTGACATGTAGGAATATGGGCTGGAGTAGTAGTTGTTGTAGCTGCTTCTGTGCTCCCGAGAGACCCGAAGCCACTGGGGGGAAGTTGACACAAGTAGGCTGGACTGAGTCTCTCCACTTATCGGAGCTGCGTCCTCACAGGGAGGGGCTCTCAGCTCCGGACCACCCCCGGGGACACCGGCTGTCGTACACGGGGTGCTGGGTCCTGTCACTCCTGCTCTGTCCCTCCGGGAACTGACTCCCGGAGGCCTCACCGAGGCGGTGGCTCTCGGGGAGCACAGGGCAGCCCCGTGGCCAACACACACGGCTGTGACTCACGCCCAGACCCCCGCCACTCCTTCCTGGCAGCTCCCCTTCCTGCGGACGTGTCGGTGGGCAGTGAAGAGATCAGCCTCGGTTACCACCGGCGCGGGGGAGGCTGGCTCGGGCGGGGGCGGCGGGCACAGGCCAGCCAGGGGGCAGCAGAACGTCTCACGGCGAGCCCAGGGCAGCTGGCGCTGCCGCTGGCAGGGTCAGGGTCCTTGTGTGTGTGTCTTTGGGGCGGAGATGGCACCGTGACAAGAGTAGCCTTCATCCAGTGGCACTTCTTGGGGTTTCCTGTGTCATGACCCACGTGGAAGGACTTAGGGTGAAATAAGAACCTCTCCAGCCCGTTGTCCTAGGCTGTGACAGTGAGCATGACAATGACCGTTGTGTGTTCAGTTTGGGGGAGCCCCCAGAAGGCCTCGGAGCTCTGAGCACATGGATTCCAGAGGGGAAGGGTAGCCTTCCACCCACTGGCATCACCACCTCCTGGATTCCCCTCAGGGCTGTCATGATACCCGTGAATGGCTTTGACAGCGTGAGGAGGGAGAAAAAACAACCCACTCTATTACTGTAATGGCCTGACTTAAAAATCTATGATCATTTAAAAAAACTCTTTTAAAGCAATTTCAATGTCTGGGTGTTTCTGTAGTTGAAGTCCCAGAAAAAAACGATTCTCAACTATAGAAACTGAGATCAATGTTCTGAAGCAAGATGACAGGTGCAGAGCCACCTGACCTGCCCCTGGGTGCCAGCCCCAGGGCGCTGCTGGCCGGGCTCAGAGCTGAAGGATGAGCAGAGAAGAAACGGGATCCAGAGGGTGGAGAGCAGGTCCCCGTGCACACTGCCCACAGCCCTGGCCTCACTGGGGCAGGTCGCCCTGGTCCCTGGTTCCAAGTCCAAGAGGCAGCCGGGGCCGGAGGTTTGTTCCTGAAGGCAACCTCAGCCCTGTGGCCCCGGTTGTGGAGTTCCCCGGCATCCCAGAAACGGAGGACCAGGAGGACGGGAGATCCCGGGCTGCGTGACTGAGCCTGGGGTCTGGACCACCCAGAAACGAGACTGCGCATGTCTCTGCAGGCTGAGGTTAGCCGGGGCTCAGGCGCTGGGTGGTGGTTATTGGGTTTCGTTAATAGACAAACAGCATGTATTGTTTGGGCATGTGTTGTTTCAAGCTACAGAGGCTTGGGGCCCAAAGTGTAAGCTGGGCGACAGTTTTTGTCTTTCCCGAGGGACCCAAGGAACCCAACATCCTGAGAGCATTAAACTAGTGCTGGAAGAAACGTCTTCTAATCTTCCACGGGCCGCGGGTGGGCATCTGGGATGATTTAACTGCATTTAATACGAGAAAAATGGAAGGAAGAGACAATGAACCAGTGTGAACCCCAGTTCATGACAATGGAGAGCCCCTCCACTGTGAATCTCCGCTACCACAGTCTCTCCTAGGGACCCCCTCGCCTAACTCTCACTGGAGCGGTTATTAAAGTTAGCCAACTGCATGGCTCCGGGTTTGGGCCGGATGTATCTTCTGAAGAATCAGATTAACTGCTTTAGCTCTGAGCAGACACAGCCCCTGGGGCTCTTAGTTAATGAGTTTTGAATTAGTTTCTTCTTTGTAATAATAATAACGAGCATCTATGAGTGTCTTCTATGGTCTAGCCTTGTGTTAAGTGCTCCTCGTGTATTATGTTACTTAACCTTGAAAACCCTGTAATTATGATCCCCATTTTCCAGATATGGTAACGGAGGCCTAGACCCCGAAGGCTTACAGCTAAATAAGCGTGAAGCTTGGCTTTTAACCACTGCACCTGCGACCTTGTTCTTGGTTGAGCCTCCTGCTGCTCTGGCGTGACAATGAGCAGATGGAGGAATTCGTGAGGAGCGAAACATAAGGTTTACACCTGCATTTCAAGTCGAGTTGAATAAATGTTATAGGACATGATAGGCTATCGTGACAAACCCCACTCTGAATGAAGAGAATCTCCTCCGTGGGTGGAGCTCTTTCCTGTCTTGATGAGGTGCTCCCATTGGCCACTGAGGCAGGCGGGCCGGGGACTGTGGTCGCCATTGTATAGACCTCTGTCTAGAAACAGGCTCCGAGAGGTGAAACGAAGTGAGTTTTCTGAATGGCCCAGCCTTCTTTAAATTATATTGCTTCTAAAATATTAAACCCACACCAGACGTCAATATTGGGCAGTGTTTTTGAAGCCTCAAAAGTTTTCCTTTCTCCACAGACAGAAGGAGTCAGAACATGTCAACTCGGGCGTCTTGGAGGCTCCTGGGTTCTTTTAGGGTAACTCGTAACATTTTGACCCAGATGCCGTTGGGGGATGGAATGATTTCTCATTCACTCGCTGGGAGGGTAGGGACGACGTCTCTTTTTTTTTTTTTTTCTCTAATTAAACTTTGTATTTGGGAATTTTTCAAGTTTACAAAAATGGGGTAAAGATAGTACAGGATTCCCGCTTACTCTCCCCGCAGCTTCCTCTAAAATTAACGTCTTATATCATGTCTTTTAAAATCTTCCGTGTCCACTTAGAACCTAGAGTCAACCCTTCCTGGACAGGAGGCAGAAGCATCAAAAACCCACGGCAAACACGACCCTCGTTTTCTCTGTGTGTTGAGGGAAGAGTGGGCCTTCAAGCCCAGCTCTCTGACTCCAGACCTTGTTCGTTTTTCTGCCGTGTTCGTGTCAGAAACATTCTGGGGGAGCTGAAAATTCCACCCTTGGGGCCTGCCACCCCTCAGCCTGACAAAGCGACTGCTAGGTGAGGCTCCGGGCCAGGGCGTCCTCAGCTTCCAGGGTGGGTAAGCTGCTTCGGTCTTGGTTTTCTCCCCAGAGGGGAAGAAATGTTTGGGATGATCCAGCAGAACTGGTCTGAGCATTTGCCTTCCCTGGACGGGGCAGATGGGCGGCCCAAGCCGGCCCCAGCACAGAACATGTGTTCCTCCATATTTGGCAGCCTCTGGGTTGTTTCTGAAATCCGATCCCTAGTGCCATGGGGATGACCTTTGGTCTACTTCCCAGCATTCACCTGCAGTCACACTGCTCCCAAGAAGCTTGCTCAAAGAGTGGGTGAGTTGGCAAGACACTCTGGCCATTATCTAACCATGTTAACGAAGCCTCTTTGTGCGCATGACCAGTACGCCGCAGGGAGCGCGTTGCACAGGTAAGGTCAGGGAAATTTTTTTTTTAGTGGTAAGACACTTGAGCTCTCCATAAAGTGTATTTTTTCAAGCTGGAAAGCGCCTGTTGGAAGATTGCTTTAAAATAGACCCTGGGCTCTGGAGGATTCTGGGGCCAGAGAAAGGCTGTTTGTTTACTCAAGCAGTGGCAGCAGAGGAAAGATTTGAAGAAGCGACTTGACAAGGCAGTTTGTCACGCGGACGATTGCCAATTTTTTTGTCCAGCCTGCTGTTTGGAAGTGTGAGGGAAATTTTAGACACGCCTGCTGTTTTGCAGTGATGCCCGTTGACACAGCAGACCCTGTGGGCGGCAGGACATAGCGCTGTTGCCAGGATGGAGAAACCGGGAGGGGGCCTCAGAGACGCTGAGGGGAAACGAGGTACGAGAGTGAGAGCTGAGGCCTGCGTGGGCTTCCCCTGGTTGGCAGAAGTGGCTACTGGACCAAATGAGATACTCTATTATCGATCTATCTATCTACCTATGTATTTATTTAAAAGATTTTATTTATTAGAGAGAGAGTGTGAGAGAGAGAAAGCGTTGGGGGGGAAGGGCCAGAGGCATATGGAGAAGCAGGCTCCCCACTAAGCAGGGAGCCCGATGCGGGGCTTGATCCCAGGACCCTGAGATGATCATGACCTGAGCTGTAGGCAGAGGCTTAACCCACCGAGCCAACCACGTGCCCCGAAATGGAAATACTCAATTTTTTAAAATATTCAACAAATTTTTATGAAGTGCCTCTCCATGCCAGGTGCTATTTTGGGCAGTGAATCTAGGCCCTTGTACCACGTTATTCACAAATGT
The DNA here is from genome assembly GCA_002007465.1 of Ailurus styani. Lineage (NCBI taxonomy): Eukaryota > Metazoa > Chordata > Mammalia > Carnivora > Ailuridae > Ailurus > Ailurus styani. Next base: position 9,155,872 of record LNAC01000001.1, on the reverse strand, counting down.
CCTGTTGTTTTAGTTACTCGGAATGAGGCAGGAAGACGGCAGGGCTCATAGGCAACTATTTCCACGTCTGGCCAGGCCACATAAGGTAGGGTTCAAGAGCACAGGGCTGGGTCTAAATCCAGCTCTGTCACTTTCAAGCCGTGTGACCTGGTGCAAGGGGTTTAACTTCTCTCTGCTGGGTGTTCTTATCTGTGAGATAGGGTTGTTGTAAGGACTGAAGGAACTTAAACAGGTAAAGCTCTTAGAAGAACAGCACTTGGCACATGGAAAGTGTTTATAGTAATAAGTTCGCTGTTATTGTTACAGCAGAGAACGCGCTATGTTGGTGTTGGATGGTGTCTTATTGTGGACAAAGCATTGGACTTTAAGGAGGAAGACCTGGCCAAGTCATTGAATGCTCTGTTTCTTATCTGACAAATGGGAAACATTATTTTGCCTTCCTGTTTAACTCACAGGGATTTTGTAAGAATCTGACAGATCTCAAAGCACTTTGAAAAGTACAAGTTGCTGTTCCTATCGATAGTACTGGTGCTTTTATTTATTTATTTTTAAATTTTTAAAGATTAATTTATTTATTTGACAGAGAGAGGGAAAGAGCACTAGCAGGGGGAGCAGCAGGCAGAGGGAAAGGGAGAAGCAGGCTTCCGGCCGAGCAGGGAGCCCGATGAGAGGCTCAATCCCAGGACCCCCGGATCATGACCTGAGCTGAAGGCAGATGCTTAACAGACTGAGCCACCCTGGCACCCCTATTTTGTTTTGTTTTGTTTTGTTTTGTTTTAAGATTTTATTTATTTATTTGACAGAGAGAGAGAGATTACAAGTAGGCAGAGAGGCAGGCAGAGAGACAGGGAGAGGAGGAAGCCGGCTCCCTGCTGAGCAGAGAGCCGGATTCGGGCCTTGATCCCAGGACACAGAGATCATGACCTGAGCCGAAAGCAGAGGCTTTAACCCACTGAGCCACCCAGGCGCCCTATTTTGTTTTAATTAAAAAATATATATTTATTTATTTTGAGAGAGAGAGAGAAAGAGAGAGAGTGAGCAGGGAGAGGGGCAGAGGGAGAGGGAGAAAGTGAGAGAAGCAGACTCCCTGCAGAGTGTGGAGCCCGATGCAGGGCTTGATCTTACCACCCTGCGATCATGACCTGAGCCAAAACCAAGAGTTGGACTGAGCCCCCCAGGTGCCCCAGCACTGGTGCTGTTATGGCCACTCCATCCAGCTCTGTTTTGTTGGAGAGAGATGGTATTCTTGCAGATTAACTTTCTGTTCGGAGGAGGTGGTGAGGCTGAAGGGGCAGAAAGGCAGATCCTTTTTTCTGCTTTAAAGATGAATCCGAGCCCTTCTTCTATTTCCTTTGCCTGAGGAAAGTTAACACGTGGTCCCTTATCCCCTTTAGTGAGAGCAGAGATCTGCCTCCTTATGCCATCTGTTGTTTGCATCTGTCTGGGCTGTTGGACATGTCTGTGTCTTTCCAGAATTACTTTAAAGTAACCTTGGTCATGGAATAAAGAGCAGGAGATTTATCTGTTAAATTATTTGCAGAATCGTTCACTGCTGATAATGTGATTGAAAGGGAAGCCTGGCTGCAGAAGGTGTTTGGAGCTGAGGCCTATGTGACATCCAGAGAAGTAGTAATTGGGTTACAATTTTAAAAATTGAGGACCCGGGTATGAAAATGTCACTCACTCTGTATTGTTCTTCTTGAGCTACTGTAGTAAAAAATTTTAACTCATACGTCCAAAGGTAGTAGTGTTATATAGATAAAGAACATTCTAGAAGGGTCAGGAACACTTCGGAGGTTGAATTGACAGTGATTTAAAGCTTGAACTGTCTCGACACTATCCAACAGGGGTGACTGCCATTCTGGTTCACAGATCAGGGGGCTGAGGTCTATAGGACAGGGCGGAGCTCTCCTGTCAGGGAATGGTTCAGCCAGCATGGAAGTCATGACAGCAGGGCGGGGGCAGCAGCCCTTCTGTTAGATGAGGATCAGCCCCAGCTCTCTCCACCTCCTTCATCACTTCCCCGTTAAAGGGATGGAACAAAAATGCCTTTTTCCAGTGCTGGGTTCCGAGAGAAATGGGTCCCTCTAGACTCCACTCCTGTGTGATCTTGGCCAAAGACTTTCCCTCTGCAAGCCTCAGCTCTCCAACAAGGCCATGAGTAGCATTTTCCTCTTAAGGTTGTTGTGAAGTTTCAATCACGTGGCTCACGGAGGCCAGTAGCCCAGTGCCTGGTACTTAGTAAGTGGTCAGTAAATAGGAGCTGTTCTTATGCCACTTCCCCCCACATTCTGTCTCAACCAAAGTGAATGGAGCTTTTCTTTTTTAAAGATTTTATTTATTTATTTCACAGAGGGAGAGAGATCACAAGTAGGCAGAGAGGCAAGCAGAGAGAGAGGGGGAAGCAGGCTCCCTGCTGAGCAGGGAGCCCGATGCGGGCCTCGATCCCAGGACCCTGAGATCATGACCTGAGCCGAAAGCAGAGGCTTTAACCCACGGAGCCACCCAGGCGCCCGTGAATGGAGCTTTTCTAATTGTAGTATCATGTTAGCACCAGGATGTGTGGCCCCTGAGAGTTGAGGCATCTTTGATATTTTACCTTTGGACACAATGGGGGATCAAAGCAGCCAGCCGTTCAGACACGTGCCCCAGTCGGGGGAGACATAACCAAAGCTGACTTGCTCTTCTGGCTGTGTGTGAAGGCCAAGGACACCACCCATCCAATAGAAGAGTCAAGGTCTCAAGAAGACCCCAGGCTCAGATTGCACAGATGATTTGCACCCACATGTCCCATGGAGGCTCCAAAATTGATTTCCAAAATTGGAAGAAGGCTCACTTCTTCCACAATGTCTACAAAGAGGCTGCTGGACACGCTTGCATTCTTATTCTACAGAACCCTCACCAGATTCCTGCCCCTCTGGGTCTTTGGGGAGTCTTGCGTGCACCCCAGTGGGCAGGGCTGTGGGGCCCTGTGAAGGAGCACTGCCGGGAAGATGGGCTGAAAGACAACCACTGCTTTGGGAAACAATTCTTGAGATTTAAAGAAGCCCTTTTCCCCTTTCTGACATTTATACTACACTTAATGAACTTTATTTATTTATTTATGATTTTATTTATTTGACAGAGAGAGAGGGCACAAGCAGGGGAAGCAGCAGGCAGAGGAGAAGCTGGTCAGGGAGCCCAATGAGGGGCTCGATCCCAGGACCCCGGGATCATGACTTGAGCCAAAGGCAGACGCTTAACCGACTGAGCCCCCCAGGCACCCCATTCAATGAGAATTATTTAAATTGAGTTTTTCAAACCTCTCATCTGTTCCTGTCCCGTAGGCTGAAGTTTGGATTGTCCTTTATATATATATATATATATATATATTTTTTTTTTTTATTTCACAGAGGGAGAGAGATCACAAGGAGGCAGAGAGGCAGGCAGAGAGAGAGAGGGGGAAGCAGGCTCCCCGCTGAGCAGGGAGCCCGATGCGGGCTTCGATCCCAGGACCCTGAGATCATGACCTGAGCCGAAAGCAGAGGCATTAACCCACTGAGCCACCCAGGCGCCCTCCTTTATATTTTTGTACCTTGGTTTTAAAAACTGCTGACCCAGCCGTTGAGCTTATTGTGGGAGTGAAGGAAAAGCAACCACCTTTCAGAGTGGTTAGGGCCTCGGACCGGTGGCCCCAAGTTTCCAAGGGCTCATCGTTTTCTTTGTTCACTGTCTTGCCTGGGTTTCCAGCTGAATTCTGGTTCGCAGGACCGTGGGGGAGGGAGGAGGAGATGTCTTCCTTCTAGGGGGCGCCACAAGCCAGTGAGACACTTGAAGATCTGAGAGCAAATATCCTCCCTTCCTCTGGGGAGCAGATGCCTCCCCCAAAGTCTGGTAGGTGTCCCCAGTGTTGGCTTGGGACTATCACAGGCATCCTACTCAGCTGGAGTTTCGCGTGTAACCAGGTGTCTCCTCCATCAGAGCAGAGCAGGCGCCATGTTTGTTTGGCTCACCCTGTACCTCCGAGTGCAGCTGGTGGGTGCGCACAGGCACCGCTCAGTCAGATGATGAAGCATCGAACAGCCTGACGCTTGTCAATGCGGCCAGTGGCCAACCGAGAAATGCTTCTGTGTCTTCAGACACTCCTATTTGATTTCTTCTCTCCAATTTCTTTCTTCTGGCTCAGAGAACTTCGTCAGCTCAGAGTCCAGGGTCTGTGCAACCACCTGGGAATGGTCAGAACATAAAAAGGGGCCTGGAGGAGAAGTCTGGAAGTGCTGAGCATGGAGACTCGCACAGGTAAGAGCCCGGGTCAGAGGGCTGGCCCAGCCCGACGCATGGCCGGCTCGCAGCTGGCTCAGCATTTGCTTTGCCCCATTTGCTTTGGAAATTTTACCCTAAAACCTGTGACATGGTCCTCGGTGGTGATATGGTCAAAGCAGTGGCTCACAGATTGCTTTGGGATTGCCTCGACCTGCAGGATCGGAGGACAAATGTTTTTCTGCCCAATGAAACTAGTAATTATGGGCTTCCTTCCATTCCAGCAATACTCCAGGTTGTTTATCTTCATTATCAGAACTTAAATAAAAAGATCGGGGCTACCAAAGGACATATCAGGGGTGTCTCGTGCGTGGCAAGTTGGGGGGTCTGTATTCCGGCCTGGTAGCCAGTGAGGGCACCAGATGATAAGACAGGATTCAAACTCTATTACTGACGTGACAGGTACCCTGAGTCCCAGGGAGGCTAGTGGGTGAATTCCAGAAATTAAGAAGGCCACACTAATGCAGTGGAACAAGGCCAGTGTGGGTGTGGACCATCAGTCAGTGGCTCTTCATTAGGACCCCCAGGAGGTCCTGACTTGCTTGCTATGGCTACTGGGAAAAAGTCCAATAGGCTCCTCCCATGTGGTGTTTGGCGCCCATAGTTTTGGGGGTGTTGCCAAGCAGAGGGCCAGCAGACACTGGAGGCAGTAAGTAACTGTCTGTGGGTTCAGTGTGTGATCCGCCTGGAAGAACCCTCCTGGGGTTTCAGGAGGGTGTAATTGCAGGCCTTAAAGGAATAAATCAACAGAAGCTGCAAGGAACAAAAATGAAAAATTGAAAGATAGACCCCCTCCCATACACACACATCATAGACAATAGACAATGAAATTTTTAGGTCATGAATGCTTTGCAGTATCACGTTACCTATGAGTTTAAGCAACATTTCTGTGTTTGGGCTTTAAACTCTAGAGGGACATGGGTGAGTAAGAGCGACGCCTGGTGGCAGGAATTTCCACGCCCGGCTGGTATTTCAGGGTGGCCGCGGCTACGCGATTTCCAGACAAGGCACTTTGAAGCTCTTGGCCTAAACATTAGAATTCTTTAGGGAAATGGTGGGGCAGAGTGTTCTTTTTTGCTGAGGGAATTGCCGAATATGCCTTGAACAACACCTTTGATCCCTGTTTTCTGCAAAAGGGAGGCCTCCTTTGCCTCATAGACCCCCTACGGCTGTTCCTCTTTCATGAATTTTTTTTTATCAGGATAACTGGACAGAGGTTTTAATATTTGGCTCTAATGAGACCAGATGGCCCATCTAAATTGGCTCTGGGTGATCACAAAACTAGTAGATTCATCTTTTCTGGAATTCTATGCAAAGGCAATCCCTGCTGGCTGAGACCTAAGGTCCAGCCCTCCCCTCCCCCATGGAGATCTGGGATCTCTCAAGAGGCTTGGGAGGTATTTGGGGCCTGGGTCATAGCTCGACTGAAGAATAACAGCAGCTGAAAGGGCTTTTGCTTCTTGTTCCTCAGTTTTAGTCAATTATTATTTTTCCCTTGAGGAAGAATTGCTTCTCATTGCCAAGTGAATTGAGCATAAAAGAGGTGCCTTCTATGAGCAAGCCCAAAGAAGCAACTTCCTGTTCACAATTAGAAACATGAATTCTCCTCTATAGACGCGTGACTGTCTGTGGTTCAAGGCTCTGGACTAACTCACTCATGAACTCTCAAGAGCCGAGCGGGCTCCTGGAGTCAGGCCGGGTAGAGGAGGGGACACACGCCGCCCTTGGCATCCACGATAAAGATGATGGCAGCAGGTAACGTTCAGTTTGCCCATGGGGACCAGACACCATGCCAAAGACTCCAGGCACACAGAATACACTTGGATTTTCTTTAAATCCGTCCCTTTCCAATTCCAAGTCCTTTCTCTGCCAGGCTGGTGGGGATGCCCATGTCAGCCGTCCTTGGAAGGCGCCATCGTCTGTCCCCTCACGACCGTGGTGCCCACTGGTCCACACCACACAGTCCCTCAGGCCCTAAGACTGTGCCGCTTTCAGGACACTCTTGGCACCGGGGAATCTTTGGTGAGGCTGGGAGCCCCGGGGCCATTCCATTCAGGGTTCTGTGCCCATCCCCCGTGAGCCCGAGGACACGGTCAGGAACAGGGAGGAACGCTCAGAGGTTCATCACTTTCGAAGACTTTGCTCTCTTGTGATCTTCACGTACAGTTGCCTCTTTTCCGCATCAGACAATTAGCATTTTCTCTTCGCAGGATGTGTTATAGGTTTTTCGAAAAGATTGAAGAAGCCATTGACCTCGTACTGTGTTTTCTCCTTGGAAAAACTGCAGAGAGAAAGCACAGAAAGGGCCACAGTGGCTCCTGCTGGACCTGGAGACAAGGGCAGAACGTGGGGAGAAAGGCCTACGTTAATCTGGCCTCGCCACCCTCCGCACAGCGTTCTCTCCACTGTACAGACGGGGACACTGAGGCTCGGAGCCCTATGCCATTTATGCTTTAGTGGCAGAAAGTCCACTGTTTCTGCCTTGAGGGTCTTCTTCCCTCTGAATTACACGAGGATGGGGTTCATGCATCCTCAAGGGGGTTCAGTTTTTCATCCAAAGGAGTCCCATCAATTTAGCTGCCTTGCTTTCCTATTGCCACATGGTGTCGCTGTGGGAACTTAGCCCTGCATTGGTCAAACCCGGGCAGAGGTGGGAGGTGCAACCCTGATGCCCATCCCTGCACAAGTCCCTGGCTCCTGAGGGAGGATGATTCCGCGCTCCTAGGACAAAGCTGGGTCGCTCCTCTTACTGCTCAGCAATGTCCATCCCCAAGCACGGCTCTCTTGGGTTCCCACATCCAGTTCCAGGTCCACCGTCCACCATCTCATGAGCCTTCTTCTCCCTACTTGGGTACCAATAGCCAGGGATGGCAGCAGCCCTTTCTTTTTAAACTCTCAAAACACGATGAATCTCATCCTACAACCCTTCCCCAGATCAGAGAGCTATTGGGTTGCACCAGAGGAAATGACTGTTTTGTAGGGAAAAGTTGTGCTGTGGCCATTTCCCGAGCTTTAGCATCCTACCTGCTCATTCTTCCATGGAAGGCCGAGGGGGATAGTTTGGAGATGATGGGCTTTTCTCAGGGAGAACACTACGGGGATTTCCGGTGCCTCTGTCACTGCCTAAGGACTGGAAACTCGACAGCCTAGAGTCTTAACTGTGATCCGCGGGTTCTTAAACGTGAGCAGACATCAGGGTCACCCGCCAGGCTGCTTCAAACACAGATCGGGGTCTCTTTCCCAGACATTCTGATGCAGTAAGTGTGGGACAAGCCTCGAGAATGAGCGTTCCTAACCAGTTCCCAGGTGTTGCTGATGCTGCTGGTCCAGACGGACTGCGTTATCCCCTGGGGCCGTGTGATGCCAAGGCTGGGTGTTGTAGGGGTGTTCTGAGGGCAGGGGTGGGGGTCTTGAATTAAAGGGGACAGCTCGAAGGACCACTCCAGGTGGAGGCAGAATTCCTGAATTGGGCCTCTCTGTGGTTCAGCAGGAAGTGAGCCCAGAGTTCGGGCAAGCGTTCACTAAAAACAAGGCTGAAGAAGTGAGGTCAGATGGAGGAGACTTTGGAGATCAGGTGAGGGGTTGAGATTTTATCCTGCAGGTAGCAGGAAGTCGGAGAAGTGCTTTGTGGTTTGTTTGTTTGTTTGTTTGTTTGTTTATATTTAAATGAAGATTTATGCAGGTGGGGAAAGAGCTCAGAAGATGAATTTAGGGGCTTGGACTGGTGCATGGGCAGGGGGAGGCCAGAAGGGTGGGAAGGGGTGCCCCTGTACTAGAGGAATGGTGCCTGGGAAATCATCCCAAAGCGGTACCCACAGAACATTTTGTTGGCCTGGGTGTGGGCGGAGGAGGTGGAATCAAAGAAGATGCTGAAGTTCTAGAGCAAGAACCCAAAGAAGGATCCAACATTAGAAACAAGGATATCTAAAATGAGAACAACTATAGGGAAACCATGGCCAACTTTAGGCACACTGAAAGGAAGACCAGACGAGTCTCCTGGGAACCCTCTGGCCTGGCCTTTATTTAAGCAGGTCCCTGGCCTGGAGAGGGGTGACAGTTTAATAGAGTAATAACTGAGCTTCGTGGCCCCAGTCCTCTGATATCCTCATGGCGGGGCCAGTTATTCACAAGTTATTTGCAGGTGGGTCGGCTCATTCCAGCACTCTTGTTTTCTTCACTATGAAACTGTATCTTAAGAGCATGGGAACAGGGCAGGGTTGGGGTGAAGGACAGTAAATGAAATCATATGGGGTGGTGGCTCCCAGTGTCCCCAGATCATAAGGTTTACCTGGGTGTTTGTAAAATCTTTAAATTCCTAGGGCCACCCTAGTCCTTCTGCAACAGAGCTAGGTGTGGAACTTAGTGAGGAATCTGTGTTTTTAATAAGCATCCTGGGTGATTCTTACGGGAGGAGGTATTTCTGAAATATTGATCTATTGCCAGGTCTAGCTTGTAACCATTAAAAATACCTCATTTCCTGACCTCTCCTGAAGAGTCTGATACAGTAGATTTGGGGTGAGGCTGAAAAATCTGTTTTTTTCTTTCTTTTCTTTTCTTTTCTTTTTTTTTTTAAAGATTTTATTTATTTATTTGACACAGAGAAAGGGATTACAAGTAGGCAGAGAGGCAGGCAGAGAGAGAGGAGAGAGGAGGAAGCAGGCTCCCTGCTGAGCAGAGAGCCCGATGTGGGCCTCGATCCCAGGACCCTGGAATCATGACCTGAGCCGAAGGCAGGCTTTAACCCACTGAGCCACCCAGGCGCCCAAATCTGCTTTTTTCCTAAAGATTTTATTTATTTATTTGAGAGAGAGCGAGCATGAATGGGAGGGGCAGAAGTAGAGGGAGAGCTCAAGCAGAGTCCATGCTGAGTGTGAAGCCTGATGCCAGGTTCGATCCTATGGACCCTGAGATCATGAGCTGAAACCAGGAGTCAGATGCTCAACCCAGGGCACCACCCAGGAGCCCCCGATTTATGTTTTGATAGGACCTCTCTGGTTGCTGGATGGAGAATGTCAGGGGCCAAGACTGGAGGTCTTGAAGGTCAGAGATGAAACCATGCAGGATCTGGTAGTGCCTTGAGCGAGGCAGGGGTCTCAATCTTAGATTCAGTATTTGCCTCCCTCCTGCTGCAGGAATCTTCCTAGACATTTTATTCCTAAATGCCCTCCCCTCCCCAGGAGATTTCCATACCATAGAAATATTGTCTATGTTCTGTGGTCTTTGCATGACCTGCTGGACCAGACAGTACATTGTAATTACACTGTAATAGCGAATAGCTATCTTTCCTCCTCCCGAGAGTCCACTTCCGCCCCTCTGGGGATGGTACTGGCCCCCGAGCACATGGCTCTGAGGTGATGACAGTGGAGGAGAAGCAAACACAGCTTTGATATTCTGGATATTTTGGAGCTGAGAGATGCCAGGACTTGCTGACAGATCGGCTTTGGAAGGAGGGAGAGAACAGTCAAGGGAGATTCCCAGAGCGTTGGCTTGAGCAGTTGGGTGGAGAGGCCCACTTGTTGAGAAGCGAAAGAGTGAATCAGGCCTATTTGCTGAGTGCCACGGTCCCAGAGCGAGTGTCCAGGTGGTGTCCTGTTGCTACCTGGTGAAGCTGGCCAGACAGTGTGCCACTCACAACCCCGGGCTCACGGGGACACACAGGACGTCCTCCAACCTTGGGAAGAAAGCCGGGCACCCCTGTGTTTCAGGGACAGCTTCCGTCCTGCTCTCCACGCAGCTCTGTCAACCCCTGAACCAATGTCATCCCTCTGGGGGAAGCGGGGCAGACTTACTTAGCAAACCTGGATCCGCAGCTCACCACGGGCCACGCTCCGAGCCCGAGGCCAGAGGTAAAAAAGACCAACAGGACATGTGGGTCCAGTTGTAGCGAGAGGCGTGTAAACACATCGTTCTAGAGAGCTCAGTGCTGCGGGCAGGCTCTGTAGGAGCAGGGGGTGGGAGAGAGGGCCCCGGCTCTGCGGAGGGAAGGGGGAGAGCACCCCAGAGGGAGTAGCCTTGCTGCTGGCTCTTCCAGACCAACCAGAAATACGGATTTGGGGGGAAAGGAGACAGTTCCAGGCAGAGGGAACAGCTGCCACCATTACAGAGCTAGAGGAAACAGAATTCAGGAAGGACTAGACTTACTAGGTTATTACGTAGAGAATTCCAGAACTTCTTTAAGTCTGAGCAAGATAGGATGGGGCATATTCCTTAAGCTCACCTCTTGGTTTTTTCAAATATATCAACTCTTATTAGCACCGAAATCCTCGGCGTTTGGGTAGCAGCAGCTTAGGGAAGGGTAGAAAGATGGTTTGAAAGATGAAATAGTGGACTTGAGACACTGAGTTAGGATGTTCCTTGACCCTTGTCTGCCATGAGTCCCCTGTAGAGGGGGGGCGGTGTCTGGGCCCCCGGGCTGCAACTCACACCTCACCCTCCACTCAGCGCGGACACCTGCACATGACCTTCAGAAGGCCACAGGAACCCCAGTGGGGGGGGCTTGGGAAGGTGAAGGAACGTGCCCCCCACACAGACAAAGTGTGGCTTGGAGGGGGCTGGAATCCAGCTGGGCTTGGTGCTGCTGTCCGGAAGCCTGGGCTTGGAGCTGAGACTGAGCTCTCCTGGGTGTCTGAAAACATTTGCGTTGTGGGCTCCGTGATTAGAGAGCAACCCCCCCTTCTGTCCTTAAAATTTAATTTCCCTATAAACAAGGTCCATTCTCAGACCCAGACAAAAGAAAAATCAAAAAGATCTTAATGAACTTACTGAACGAGCCATCTGCGATGCAGTAGTGATCGGTTCCTACCAAACAGACTTTTGCAAAGTTCCAGATCCACTCAGGGGCTCCTGCCAGGCAGGGTGTGTCAGGCAGAGCCCAGGCAGCCTCCGCCCCACCGGTCCTGCTTCTGACTCATTAGTTATCTCTGGCAGGAAATAAACAGAGAGAGGAGGCGAGGTAGTGAGCTCCCCAACTTGTGACACGGACTGAAAAAGAAGGTCATGCGCTGAATTAGGTGTGTGTCTGCTTTCTGCTCGTCTGGTTTCAACAGAGCATTTAAAAAGAGGAGAGGAGTATTTTTCCATCCTGAGAATAAGATCCCATTTCATTGTCACAATTTGGAAAATACAGAAGAGTGAAAAGTGAGGGGGAAAAAATCACCAATGCACTCACCATGTATAGACAATTGCTCTTAAAATATTAGTGTTTCCCTCAGGCCTCTCACTTTTTTCCGAGTTCTTTATTGATTGTGATAGCTGTGTGTGTGTATACCTATGCACTTATAAATACTTAAATATCCAAATATATTCAAATAACATATCAACACACATGTTTATATATAATCATATTTAAATATTTAAACAATATATTAGTGTAAATATTTGTATATGGTACATTTAATTAATAGACTACATTTTAAAGCAGTTTCAGAAAACTGAAATTTTTTGAATTTCAGTTGAATTCAAAAAAATTTTGAGTTTTTCAGTTACAGAAAAATTGAGCAGTACAGAGAATTCTCACATACCCCCTTCCTCCTATATATTTTGCCCTATTATTATTATTTTTGTTATTATTAAGTAGGCTCTATGCCTAGCGAGGAGCACAGTGGAGGGCTTGAATTCAGGACCCTGAGATCAAGACCTAAGCTGAGATCATGAGTTGGCTGCTTAATAAGGCACCCCAGTTTGTCCTAGTATTAAATTTTACATTAGTTTGGTGCATTTGTTACAGATAATGAACCAATATTGAGACATTATTATTCGTTAAAATCTATAGTTTACATTAAGCGTTACTCTTGTATTGGACATACAGTCTATGGGTTTGGCAAAGCATAATGTCATGTACCCACCGTTGCAATATCTTACAGAATAATTTCAGTGACTTAAGAAGTCTCCTGTTTCCACCTATTCATTCCTCCTCCTCCCTCCCCTACCAGCCCCTGGTGACTACTGATCTTTCCACTGTCTTCATAGTTTTTTTTTTTCAGTTACTTTTTTTTTATTGGTATAAGATACATTCTGTAAGAGTACGAAGCTGAGAGCTTCATGCATGTTTACATTCCTATACACCTGTGTGATCAAGCGCCACTCTAGAGCTAGATCATTCCTGTTGCCCCAGAACATTCTCTCCTGTCACTTCCCAATCCATACCCAGCCCAAGAATAACAAATACTCTGACTTCTACAATCATGAATTAGGTTTGCCAGGTCTTGAACTTCACATAAAGGGGGATTAAGCAGCATATATAGTTTGGTGTCTGATCTCTTCTATATACAACTACTTGTTGGATTTTCAAATGATTTTTTATTGTGGTAAAAAAAAATACATAGCGGGGCGCCTGGGTGGCTCAGTTGGTTAAGCGACTGCCTTTGGCTCAGTTCATGATCCTGGAGTCCCAGCATCGAGTCCCTCATTGGGCTCCCAGCTCCATGGGGAGTCTGCTTCTCCCCCTGACCTTCTCCCGTCTCACTCTCTCTCTCTCAAATAAAAAAAAATACGTAGCATAAAACTTACCATCTTAACCAATTCTGAGGACAGTTCAGTGTTGTGCAAATGTTTCTACAGCTTCTTTTTCTTTTATTTTCTTTTTAAGAGAGAGAGAGGGGGGTGGGCAGAGGGAGAGGGAGAGAGAGAATCTTCAGCAGGCTCCATGTGGGTGGGGCTCGATCTAATGACCCTAAGATCATGACCTGAGCCGAGATCAAGAGTCGTCCGGACACCTAACTGAGTCACCCAGACACCCCTGTTTCTATAGTTTCTTAACATAGAAGCTGAGGTCACTGATTTGAGACAGTTTTTTCTTAATATAGGTGTTTTCGTGCATTGAAAGCCTAAGTCCTGCTTTAACTACAAGTGACATTTTGATATTTGTGTTTTCATTTTCATTTGGTTCAAATACTTTCTAATTTGCCTTTTAATTACTTCTTTGACTCTGGGCTATTAGAAGTATATTATCTAATATCCAAATACTTGGAGGATTTTCCAGATATCTTTCTTTTTTAAAAAGATTTTTTATTTATTTTAATGAGACAGAGCAAGTGAGCACATGTGAATCAGGGGAGGGGCAGAGAGAGAGAATCTCAAGCAGACTTCCCACCGAGCATGTGGGGACATTCACCTCCATCCCATGACCCACGAGATCATGACTTGAGCCAAAACAAAGAGTCAGACGCTTAACCAACTGAGCCACCTAGGCCTCCCCAGTTATCCTTTATTATTAATTTTTAATTTAATTCCATTGCAGCCAGATGATATACTTTGAATAATTTGAATCTTAGAATTTATTGAGACTTTTTAAAAATGGGTAGAATTTGGTCTACCTTGCACATGTGTCATCTGCACTTGAAAAGAATGTAATTCTGCCACTAATGGATAGGGTTTAATGAATAGCAACTGGGGTGTTGCTTGGCAGTGTTCTTCCGGTCTTTCGTATCTGTACTGATTTTCTATCTGCTTGCTCAGTCAATTATTAAGAAAGTGGTATGGAACTATCAGTTTATAATTGTGGATTTGGCCATTTTTTTTTCATCAGTTTTTGCTTTATGTATTTTGAAGCTCTGTTATTAAATAATTTTTAGAATGTTTATGTCCTATTGATGACTTGAAACTTTTTTTTTTAAGATTTTATTTATTCATTTGACACAGAGAGAGAGATTACAAGTAGGCAGAGAGGCAGGCAGAGAGAAAGGAGAGAGGAGGAAGCAGGCTCCCTGCTGAGCAGAGAGCCCGATGTGGGCTTCGATCCCAGGACCCTGGGATCATGACCTGAGCCGAAGGCAGCGGCTTTAACCCACTGAGCCACCCAGGCGCCCGATGACTTGAACCTTTTATCATTATAATGATCTTCTTTATGGCTGGTTATATTCCTTGCTGCAAAATCTGTTTTGTCTCATATAATACGGACATAGCAGCTTTCTTTTCATTCGTATTTTCACAGTATAGCTTCCCCCTCTCCCCTCCATTCTCTTACTTTTAATCTATCTGTGTTTTTAAGCAAAATTTGAAATGCTTTTCTTGTAGACAGCTTACAGTTGGGTCTTCATTTTTTTCATCCGTCCTGAATATTGCTGCCTTTTAACTGAAGTGTTTATAACATTTACGTTTAATGTGATTATTTATATGGTTGACTTAAATCTACGGTCTTATTATTTGTTTTCTCCATATCTTTTAGCCTCCTTTTTTTGCCTTCTTTTGGAAAAAGTCATTATTTTTATGATTCTATTTTATTTTCCTTTTAACTTATTAGCCACAACTATTTGTGTTAGGTGGTTGCTTTAGGATCCATACTATACATCTTTTTTTTTCTTTTTTTAAAAGATTTTACTTATTTATTTGTCAGACAGAGAGAGAGAGAGCACAAGCAGGCAGAGTGGCAGGCAGAGGCAGAGGGAGAAGCAGGCTCCCCGCCAAGCAAGGAGCCCGATGGAGGACTCGATCCCAGGACCCTGGGATAATGACCTGAGCCAAAGGCAGAGACCTAACCCACTGAGCCACCCAGGCGTCCCGATACTATACATCTTTAATGTGATACAATCTGCTTTCAAGTGACATTGCACCATTTCATGTACATTTAAGAGTCTTTCCCTGTACAACATTATACTTCTATTTCTCCCCTTTTTGCCTTTGTGCTTTATTGTCATACATTTTACTTCTACATATATTTCAAATCCCATGATATGTGTTATTTTTGCTAGATATAGCCAATTAACTCTTAAAGGAGATTTACATAATGAGGAAAAAGAATTTCTATTTACGTGCACAGTCACTGTTTCTGCAGTTCTTTATTCTTTTGGGTAGATACTGATGACCATCTAGTATTATTTCCTTTTGGTTTGAGGGACTTCCTTTAACATTCCTGGACAGGTCTAGATTTCTAGATAGATCTGCTGGTGATTAATTTTCTTAGCTTTTAAATGTCTGAAAAAAATATCTTCATTTCACCTGTATTTTAGAAAGATGTTTTTGCTGGGCAAAGTTCTAGGTAGACAGCTCTTTTTTCTTTCACTACTTGAAAGATATTGCTCTATTGTACTCTAGCTTGTATGGCTTCCAACAAAAATTTCTGCCACCCTTTCTTTTGTTCTTCTGTCCTTTCCCCTCGAAGTGCTTTTAATATTTTTCATGTTTTTACTGGTTTTAAGCAATTTGGTTATGATGTGCCTTGGTGTAAGTTTCTTCTTGTTTCTTGTGTTTAGAGTAGATTCTTGTATCTGCAGTTTTCTAGTTTACATCATTTTTGGAAAAATTTTCAGCCATTATTTCTTCAAATAATTAAAAAAAAATCTCCCTCCCTCCTTTGGTGATTCTAATTACACATATCTTTGGCTGCTTGAAGTTATCTCACACTCAATGCTCTGTTTTTTAAAAAATTTTTTGTCTTTTTCTCTCTGTGTTTCATTTTAGACTGCTTCTATTGCTATGTCTTCAAGTTCACTAATCTTTTTTTCTGTAATGACTAATCTGTTACTAATACCAGCCAGTGTGTTTTTCATTTTAGACGTTAAAGTTTTCATCTTGACATATTTGATTGGGATCTTTTTTTTTTTAAGATTTTATTTTTAAGTAATCCATACACCCAATGTGGGGCTCCAACTCATGACCCCCAAGATCGAGAGTTGCATGCTTCACCCCTGAGCCAGCCAGGTGCCCCTGGACTGAGGTCTTTTTTTATATCTTCCGTGTCTGCACTTAACATGCTCAATCTTTCCTCTAGCCTCCTGAACACATGGAACACAGTTATAACACATTTTAAAAAGTCCTTGTATACTAATTCTATCATCTGCATAATTTCTGGGCTGGTTTTTATTAATTGAGTTTTCTTTTCATTGTGGGTCATATTTTCCTGCTTCTTTGCATTCCAGACACTGTGGGCTTTATGCTTTTGGATTCTGGATATTTTTGTATTCTTATAAATACTCTTGAACTTTGCTCTGGGATGCAGTTCAGTTATTTGGAACAGCTTAATCCTTTTGGGGCTTCATTAGGTGGGACCAGAGAAGTGTTTATCCCAGAGTTCATATTTTCCACTACTGAGGCAAGGCTCTTCTTACTACTCTTACAAATGCCCCATGAATTATGAGGTTTTCCATGGTGGCTGGTGGGAACAGGAGCTTTTCCGAGCCCTGTGTTAGCTTTAAGGATTCTTCCCTATAAACCTTGCAGGTGGTCTGAACCTAGACTCAGGTGGTGTTTGTGCATGTACATGCTGATCTGTACTTGGATATCCCCAGAGTTCTGTCTTTGTCCAGCTTTCCCTTCCCTGGCACGCAGATGCCCACCTCCAGCCCCTCAAGTCTGAGAGACTCTCAGGCTCTCACTGTGCCGCTTCCTCCAGGCCTAAGCTGGGGTAAGAGCAGAGCTTACTCTGCCACTTTTCATCTCCAGGGATCACAGGCCTCTGTTTCTCGTGTCTCCTGTAGCAGCCAATCCCCCATTAGTCCAACCCCCTGCTGTGTTAATAATTCTTTATATGACACTTCCCAACCCAAGCTCTCTGAAGAGACCAAAAAGCCACCCGTATCAAGTTTCTTTCTCTGGTTTTAAATGGAAATGCAGCAAAACACCTGGCATTTATTTTGGGAGAGGTGGGGAGACACTCCTAGAAAAAATAATATGAATAAGAGAGAGGATGCCACGGGCAAGAGTTGTTTTGCTTTCCTTTTCAAGAGCAGCTTATATTCCAGACACTTCTAGAATCTTTTCTTTTTGTGACTTCAAATGCCAACTTTGACAGGAATTAATCTTCCCAAATCATCATTGCAGCTGTGTTCATGTTGGGAAGGAGCCTGGGATGATTTTATGTCTTTTTTTTTTAAGATTTTATTTATTTACTTGACAGAGAGAGACACAGCGAGAGAGGGAACACAAGCACAGGGAGTGGGAGAGGGAGAAGCAGGTTTCCCGCCGAGCAGGGAGCCCAATGCAGGACTCGATCCTAGGACCCTGGGATCCTGACCTGAGCTGAAGGCAGACACTTAACGACTGAGCCACCCAGGCCCCCAGGTTTTATGTCTTTAACATGGAACCAATTTGGCCCCTCAGTGACTCACCAGCTCCCCGCACCTTTAGGCCAGTGGGATTATAGGGAGGCAAATCACAACAAAACAGGCTGGTGACTAGCACATTTTTGAGGTCAGTACACATGAGCTCAGCCTCACATAGGTGATGTCAGCAACATCTTTTTATTCTTGGAATGCCGCAAATTCTCTGAAAGGTTTTTCAGTCATCAAGGGAAGATTCTAACATGTTTCCTGATTTTACTGTGTGGATGAAGGCAGGAAAATGATTTTAATACACATTAGAAGTCTTATCAAGAGGGAATACTAACAAAAATATGTTTACTGCCATTTGTTCTTTCTTGATGTCAAAACAAAATAAAAATACCACCATAACCTAGGCACACAAAAAAAACCACTGCGTGCATTTTTTTTGTGGCTAAGTAGTAGAATTTAACTTAAAATGAAGAAAATATTGCTGATGTGTTACTCTGGTGGCAGAGCGGTGGATGACCCTGTGCCTGGCAAAATGGAGCTCAAGGCCATGAGCAGGTACACCAGCCCAGTGAACCTGGCTCTCCTCCCCTATCTCACCATGGTGCTCTTGGCCTTGGCATGTTCTTTACTGCCTGGTTCTTCATTTATGAGGTTTCCTCCACCAAGTACACTTGGGATTATCTACAGAGAGCTCTTCATCTCCTTGGTGGCCTCCATCTTCATGGGCTTTGGAGTCCTCTTCCTGCCTGCTCTGGGTTGGCATCTACATGTGAGCTCCCAAGAATTCCAACCTGCTGGTTTCACTAAATTCCTGCTTCTGTAAATTAATTTTTTTTTTTACTATTGCTGGAAGTGTCCTACCTGCTGCTTATGATAGAGGCAGATGTGTGACCAAAAGAAAAATTAAGAAAGGGGCAACTAGGTGGCACAGTCATTTGAGCGATCGGCTCTTGGTTTTGGTTCAGGTCATGTTCTCAGGGTTGTGGGATTGCGCCTCATGTCAGGCTCTGCATGCAGTGGGGAGTCTGCTTAAGGATTCTCTCTCTCTTCCTCTGCCCTTCTGCTTCTTTCTCTTTCCCTTGCTAAAAAAGAAAGAGAGAGAGAGAGAGAAAGAAAGAAAGAAAGAGAGAAAAAGGAAGAAAGGAAGGAAGAAAGAAAGAAAGAAAGAGAAAGGAAGAAGGGAAAAAAGGAAAGATAAGGAAAGGAAAGAAGAGGAAAAGGAGAGGACAGGAAAGAAAAAAAGAAAAAAGAAAACAAAACAAAAAACTAAATGTTTTGAAATGAATTAGTGTCTGGTCATGACAGTACCTAGATACATTGGAAGGACAATGACAGAAGCAAGTGCCACCCAGAAAGAGATGTGGATTTGTGCCGACCACAGGGAGCTCTTGTGTGCAGGAATCTGGCAACCCCTTCCAGCAATCAGTCTGGGAACCACAAAATTGGGTTATTCCACTGTTTTTTAGACCCCACAAGACAGATGCTGAAAAATTTGATTAGTAGACAGTTTTTTTCAATTTTCCTTGGAATTCAGTTGCTTGTCCTCCTCTTCCCCTTACCCTCACTCCCCGCCACACACACTATGCTGGGTAGTGGATTCTCACGAGTGGACTGACACCTTGACCTTGAAGTCACATAAGTCCTTGCGGAAGAGCTCGCACTGAGTAATAAGGATACTTTGGGGTCTTACCACTCCCTCATACATATGCTGTTCTCCCCATAACTCTTTAGAACCTCCCACTATTTTCCTCTTGTCTATTGCGTGGGTAACACAAGCATTGTGGTCTTTGCTTTTTCTGGCACAGAATGAGCACAAGAAAGAGTTAAAACTGGATTAAAAATACAAAGTTGAGTCTGACAGGGCTGCCAAGGTCATGGGCTCCTCAGACTCTGCGCAGGAAGCATCGTTTGGACAAATTAGGACCACGTGTGGAGATTGGACTTAATCTGCTGGGATGGTCGCGAAGTTTCTGAGGAGGTGCCTTTCTCCGTGAAATACCAGGTTTAGTTGTTGAGACTTGGCAATCTCCCTCTCTTTATTAACTTGAGACTTCGTTCCTCGGCATGAATCACTTAGAGCATAAATCCTTTTCCAAAGTCCCTGCAATAGGCAGTACATCTCCCAATACGGGAGTTAACCAAAGTAAGGGGTTTGTTTATGTCGGTTAAAAGAATTACTCCTCATTTCCATATTCATTCCATCATTCCATCATTCATTCAGCAGAGTAGGTACCAGTGCTAAACCAAGATATAAAAATAAATGAGATGAATTCCCTCTAACCTGCAGGAGTTCGTACCCAGTGGGAAAGTTAGTGAGTGAACAGATACACCACACAGGTACTGAGAGAGAGAGAAAGTCTGCACACAGGCTTCAGGAGGATAGAAAACGGAGCATATGCGGGTCAGGGAGGGAGTCCCTCTGTGGAGGGAGGTGCCTGGGGAGGGGGTCCTACCACAGAGGCAGATGACGGAGTCTGGGCTCTTCAGGGGAGTAAGGGGGTCTTACCATGGAGGAGGGAAAGGGGGTAATCCCTCCGTGGAAGGGAGCAGGGGATTCTCATGGCAGAGGAGAGTTAGGAGATATTACCGTGGTAGGGGAAAGAATTCCCTATGTGCAGAGCTCACCGCTGGCCTTGCTCTGAGGCACAAAAGAACTATTCACATGTTCCTGATTTATAAGCATATTCTGTTCCAGAACAGGTGAGAGGTAAGTACAGGGGGTGTTTGATAGTGTGTTTCGAGAACTATCCTTCTAGTTCTCTAAACGACAGTTGAAATGTCCTTACCAAAGCTTCCTTTTACGTATGGCTGTGCATTCCATCCTGGAAACTGTACCCATGGGGGCTGCCTTCCCATCTTACCAACCAGAGGGTATCACCTCTTCCTGGGAGATAACCCTAAGGGAGAAGAGGGCAGAGTGTCATACTTCTCTGAGAGTTCGGCTGTGTCGTAAAAACCCTGAACGCGTGGGCCAAGGCAGGAATCCATGCAGCTGAGGACCACCCCCAGCCCCGAGCCCCCTCACCACCACCCCAGCTGCCACAGCTGGTGACAGTATTAGGACTGGTGTTTTCCAGGGGCTGGATGAAACTCACAGGATCTCTCTCTACCCCTTGCTTTCCTTTCCCAGAAAGAACACTGGAATGCAATGAGTAATATCAGTGGTGATGTTATGCAGGGAAATCTTCTAATCTTTGCAATTATACTAATTTATGAAAATAACCAATCATTCACAGACTTCTGTACTTTATACTTAGTAACAAATTTCTTGTAGCGCACCCCCTAACTCATCAGACCCACCAGTGTGCCTAGGGAATTGTGGTTGAAAAGTGCTGCCTTGACCTCATTTCTTTTGAAGAAGCATTGAAACAAAAGTACTTTGCTTCTTCTGAGCCTCATTTTCCTGTATCGTCATCAGTAAAATGAAGAATTTGGACTAAATAGGTACTAAAATGCTGAAATTGTCTGGAAGAAAAGAACCTTCCTAACCATCACAGCAAAAAACCATGATTTGAGAACATTTCTGCATATTTAGAATCTTTGATTTGTGTTCAATTGTATCTGCCCATCCACTCATTCATCTACCCCATCATCCATCCACCAATTACCCATCCACCCACCATTCATCCATCCATCCATCCACCCAACCATCCATCCACCCAACCATCTATCCACCCACCATTCATCCATCCAACTAACCAGCCATCCATCCACCAATCACCCATCCACCCAACCATCCATCCACCCAACCACCCATCCACCCACCAGCCATCCATCCATCCATCCAACCAACCATCCATTCATCCACCAATCACCCATCCACCCAACCATCCATCCACCCAATCATCCATCCACCAACCATCCATCCACCAATCACCCAACCACCCAACCATCCCTCTAACCAGCCATCCATCCACCAACCATTCTTCCATCTATGGAACCATTCAGCCATCCAGTCATCCATCCACCAATCACCAATCCACTCAGCCATTCATTCATTCACTCATCCATCCATCCATGTACTCATGCACTCACATATTTAATGTTTACTATATGCTAGACACTGGGGAAACAATATTGAAAAGAGACAAGACTCAGTCTTCATTTACTCCAGTGGAGGGAATGATCATCAATCCGTGTTGATGGCAACTGTGACTACAGCCATCACTAGGTGGGCCTGTGAAGCAGATCTGATCCCAGAGGTCAAGCCAGGAAGGCTTTGTTGACAAGTGATAAGTAGGGCTGAGACCTGCTGAGGAAGAGTAGGAGGGCTCTGGGCTCCAGGCAGATGCACAGATGGGGAGGTCTGAGTGGGATGGGACAGGAAAGGTAGGCTGGGGCCACAGCTGATGGCAAAGTGAAGCCACCGGAGAGTCTTCCCGAGAGGGTGATGGGATTAGGCTTTTATTTCTAAGCCATTTTGCACTGGCTGCAGACTGGAAAACGGAATGGTGCAGCCAGAGTGAGTGGGAGAAGAGGCTGTAGCTCCTGTCCAGAAGAGGTGAGTTCAGCAAGTCCAGGGAAGCAGGAGGCGGTGTGGCCCCGGAGCCTGGTGGCAGGGTGCTTGAGCTTGTCTTTCCTCGGGAGCTCTGAGACCCTGGGTCCAGGCTTATACCTCTCTGGGGGTGTTTCTACATGTGCACAAGAAGGGCCATCTAGCCAGCAGAGCTACTGAGTGGATTAAAGACAATCATAACCGAAAATTGCTTAGCATGGGCCTGGTCTTAATAAACTCTCAGTCTGTGGTCGCTTGCCTTCGGATGATTCTGCTTTATGGTTTTGCTGGTTCCCTCGAAACCTGGTAGTTCAAGGGCCATGCTTGTTTTTCCTCTCCCAGCCTCCTTCCCCGAACATTCCTGGTTGGCTCAAGTGTGCGTCTTCAGTACTATGTACTTAGGAGCCCATCTGGAGGTGATTGACTCCAGCTAGGGCAGTGGGGAGGGCATCTCCGCTGTCTGCTCAGAACTTTGCTGCAGCAAATCACCTCTCCTCCCTGGTTGCTTTACACTGTGCTTCCCCCTTTGTCGAGGTTGGGGGTGTCGGGTCTGCGCCAAGGAGACCGCATCTGGCCTCATCCCACAAACTCAACTCAGAGGCGGCGCCCCCTACAGGCTGAGAACCTTCCATCGAGAGTTCCTTGCTGCCAAGCGGGAAAGAGCTGGCCTTTGGATTCTGAGCCGCATCTCCATCCCACACATTTTGATACAATCTTGAAGCACAAAGGGACATTATGTAAGCTTCAATTAATGCAGAGCCCTCACGATCAGTTCTTAGGATTTTTCCTGCCCTCAGGCAAATTTGCTTCTGACAAGTGGCTTTAATCAGGTTTTAAAAATTGCTTCGGATGGGCAATCAAAGAAATTGCTGGTGCTCAGCTTATGCTGAATAAATCAAGCAGGGTTTTTATGGGGGTGGGGGGGGAGTCGTGTGCCTCACACTCGGTGGGAATTTGCTCCTGGTTCTTGTCTGATAAGACCTGCAGGTTTTCAAGCTGCCCAAATTGAGTGAATCTGTCATCTTGTCCCCAAATGACAAAGACTTCATTCTGCCTGAAGGGAAGCCACACAATTCCTCTAAGCTAGCAGCTCCGGTCCGAGGCAGGGACAAGGAAGTGGTTTTATTCGTCTTCTTACCCGCGTGCAAGGGGGCTGTGTTTTGTGTCTCTGGAGCACGCAGACCTATGTGGGAGCACTTCGTTTCTGAATTACACACCATTAATCTCATGAACTGCTATGTGGTGTGACCCCGAGTTAGTGGGTGGGATGCAAAACGTAAAGTGCTTATAAAAAGGAAAGTGGGGGCGCCTGGGTGGCTTAGTGGGTTAAAGCCTCTGCCTTCGGCTCAGGTCATGATCTCAGGGTCCTGGGATCGAGGCCCGCATCGGGCTCTCTGCTCAGCGGGGAGCCTGCTTCCTCCTCCTCTCTCTCTGCCTGCCTCTCTTCCTACTTGTGATCTCTCTCTCTCTGTCAAATGAGTAAATAAAATCTTAAAAAAAAAAATAAAAAAGGACAGCGGCCAGATATGGAGTGCAGAGTGGTTGTTTCCAGAACAATCCAACAGCCCTGCGGCTTGGGAGCCTGTCCGAGCCTGGTGTTTCCGGGGGTGGTTCCCCAGACGGCCGTCAGCGCCAGGCCAGGGCTTTCTGGGTGCAGCTGTCCCTGGGCCAGCTGAGGATTAAAGGGATTTGTACAACTTACCCTCTGAGTTTTCTCTTCTTTGCCCTTGTCAGCTCTGCTTGTGGGTCTGGCTACTGGGACAAGAGCCAACTCTTTCTTGGGTCCCTCCTAAATATCTTCAGGCACATCGTTCATGTGTCAAATGTGCAGCAACAGGCATTCCGTGAGGATGTTTGGTCTCGTGGGGAGGTGTACACACGCCCCTCAAAGATGTCCAGTACATTTCATAGGTGAGGGGCTTGGAGGGCGGCTGGAACGGAGTCAGGGAAAGAGACCGGGGGCATAAACCATGGGTACTGGCTTATCACAGGCGGGGATCCTACATGGAGGCCCTGGCAGATTCTATCTGATGAGAACCTGCTGCCGGTTCATAGATGGATGATTTTTCGCTGTTTCCTCGCAAGGCGAAAGGGACAAGGGAGCTGTCTGGGGATTCGTTTATAAGGCCACGAATGCCATGCATGGGGCTCCATCTTCATGGGCCTCCCAAGGGCCCCACCTCCTAATACCACCCCCTTGGGGATTGGGTTTTAACATGTGAATATGAACCGGGGAGACACAAACATTCAGTTTCTCTCCTTGGAAGTTTGCATTCTCAGAGGCAGTATGGATTATTTTCCCAATCTTTCATTTTGGAAAATTTGAAACTCAAAATGTTACACGAAAGTACAATAAATACCCATACACTTATACTGGGCCAGCTTCGTCGGTTTCTGATGCGACCTTTCTTCCTGGCTTGCAGATGGTGGCTGTGTCCCCTCATGGATGGTTCTCTGTGTGACACACTCCAGGTGTCTCTTCCTCTTCCTCTTAGGACAGCACTTAGATTGCATTAGGACTCAACTCTTACTACTTTAATTAACTGTTTACCTCCCGAAAGGCCCTATCTCCAAATGCAGTCACATTGGGGGTTAGGACGGCTACATATGGATCTCAGGGAGACAGTATTTAATTTATAAATTTTAACAGGAATGTGTTCCACCTTGCCACCATATACATCCCTGATAAATGAATGTATAGGCATTGCCTTGCATTGGAAATCTAGAATTTTGGTAGTGAACGTGTAGAGTAGAATCTTTTCTCTGGTCACATTCAAAACACTGTGGGTCTGTGAACAGGTCAATGTGTATATATGTAACAGTTGCAAGAGCATTCCATAGTTCCATATTATATTGGAATGGAAGAGCATTCCATAGTTCCATATTATATTGGAATGGAAGAGCATTCCATAGTTCCATATTATATTGGAATGGAAGAGCATTCCATAGTTCCATATTATATTGGAATGGAAGAGCATTCCATAGTTCCATATTATATTGGAATGGAAGAGCATTCCATAGTTCCATATTATATTGGAATGGAAGAGCATTCCATAGTTCCATATTATATTGGAATGGAAGAGCATTCCATAGTTCCATATTATATTGGAATGGAAGAGCATTCCATAGTTCCATATTATATTGGAATGGAAGAGCATTCCATAGTTCCATATTATATTGGAATGGAAGAGCATTCCATAGTTCCATATTATATTGGAATGGAAGAGCATTCCATAGTTCCATATTATATTGGAATGGAAGAGCATTCCATAGTTCCATATTATATTGGAATGGAAGAGCATTCCGTATTATATTCCATATAATAATTTTATTTTGTCCGGGGCGCCTGGGTGGCTCAGTGGGTTAAAGCCTCTGCCATCGGCTCAGGTCATGATCTCAGGATCCTGGGATCGAGTCCCTCATCGGGTTCCCTGCTCAGCAGGGACCCTGCTTCCTCCCCTCTCTCTCTGCCTGCCTCTCTGCCTCCTTGTGATCTCTTCTCTGTGTCAGATAAATAAATAAAAATCTTAAAAAAAATAATTTTATATTTTCCCCTAAAATAATTTCAAAGAACATGGTAAAAACCCTAGGAAAACCATACTTCTATTAACTTTGTTTTGCGCAATTTCTCTTGGTGCTAAAAGATATATGATCTTAACAAGGACGTAGAGTCACAGCTATGTAAAAATAATACAACTGCATCCTTTAACAAATCGTGTGGAAAAAGGAACATCACCAGAACACTTCAAGTGGCAAGCATGTGGGAGATTTTTTCCTTTGTATTTTTAAAATGTTGTATTGCCCATATATTATTTTGAAATTTAAAATATGCACTTAATGAAAACCATGCAGAATTGAAAACCCCAGTCCAAATATGCACATGATGAACTATTTTACAGTACCTGGATAGCTGGTTATCTATAGCAAATCCATCATTCTGAGCCACATTCCCCTAAATTCCCATAGTTTCGCTTTACACGCTGTCGAGCTGAGTAAGTTCAAGTTAAGACAGGTATGGGTATGAAGGTAATTCAGCTCCCAAGAATTTTATATACAGGTCACGTGCAGGAATTCCACAGCTACACAGAATTGATTTTTGGATGACGCCCCTCATTGTACCACGTGTTGAATTAAAGAATCAAGTCAACCACTCTCAATAATAGCTCTTTATTTCAAAACATGGCTATGCCCACTTGTGCCTTTTTCCCAAACATCTAAAGATCCTCATTAAGTACTTTGGACCTCCTTGTAAGTTACACAGAACGGGTTCAAACCCTCTATTATGGCTTATCCCTATGAGAAACTTTCTGACTTTCCTGGATTTTGGACTACTGTGAATGTGTTTGCATTTTTCCCTGTTCACAACTGACCAGCATGGAAAGCTCCAGGCTGAATGTTTGAGATTCCCTGCATTGATTTTGGGAGAAAGTAAGGGCATGCAAATGGTTATGGGAGGGGGTGGATGAGGGGCGTGGTCTCGTCTTAGAGAGGAATGAGCTACACAGGGATGCTGTGTTTTGTGGCCTTTTGTGGGGAAAGGGTGGGGGCGATTCTGCCTGCGATGTGGGTCTGGACGCACATCCATGAGAATGAATGAAAAAAATCAAATGTTTTCATTGTTGGCAGTGCCGGGCACCGAGGCTCCTGCTCCGCGTCCGAGGGCGCCACCAGCCTCGAGCCGTGCATCGCATCCCCGGAGGTGACCAAGCTGAGCAAAGGCCCCCAGGAAGCCAGGGGCCCAGAAGGTTCTCCGCTACCCTGCCCACGAGTGCCCTGGGAGCAAGAGTGCCCTTCTCCTTCCATGCCCCTTGCTGAAGCCCCCCCGGAAGCTTGCTTGGCAAGCCCAGTAGCAGCGCCTGAAGACTGGCCCCTCATTCAACACCCCAGATGGGAACCTTCCCCAGATGCCCGTGGGGAGGCCCCAGCAGCGTCTGTCCCTGAAGGGGGCAGTTCTCCTCAGTGCGGCGTGGGCACCGTCATCCCCAGTGCCGGGCACACGTTGTCTTCCTCCAGCCACGCCGACCAGTCCCTGGGGGTTTCACCAGCACCTCGTCAAGAGCGGATGAAGGGACAGCTGTATGGAAAAGATGGCCAGCCTGGTGGTTTCGAGTCCCAACGGAAGGAGGCTGCAGGTGGCCTGCCCCTGGCAGAGGCCAGGCAGGGGGCGGCCTCTGTGCCACAGTCCCTGGAGGTCCCTGCTGCTGCTCAGCCAGGCAAGGCAAGCTCACCTGGTCTGGAGGAATCCCCCACAAGGCCTGAGACCACGACTTCACCAGAGCCAGCCCCCGGAGCCTCAGACAGAGACACATGCCAAGGGGAGGTGCCACCTCAGGTTTTTGCCGATGGCTCGGGATGCCCTGGGGTCTGCCATCCCATGAGGAGCTCTGCAGGGCCTGCCCAGGAAGAAGACACAAATTCCTGGGAAAGCTGCCAGCAGCAGATGGGAGGACTTCTGGCGCACGTCGAGCCGCCCTGGGATTCACTGAGCTCTGTCCCGGTGCCCAGGCCTGGGGGCTCTGGGAAGGAGGCCGCAGAGGCCCACGATGCTCAGGGTCACTTGCAGGCAGGGGTGCCAGGAAGCAAGCCCAGTGCAGCTGTGTCTGCAGCAGCAGGCAGCCAGCCCAGAGGGGCTTTGCTCGTGAGCACAGAGCTTTCCCCACGTGCACTGAAGGAGGACACATGTCTAGCTTCAGGCTCCACTTCATCACCAGCTGCTCAGGCCTCTGCTGCTGCAGAAGAATCTAGCTGGTTGACCGGGGAGATGGTTTCCAGGGCGGAGATGCCAGTTCTTATGGATCTGGCCAAAGAATTAGCAGATGCAGCATTGGCAGGACAGGAGAAGATCAAATCCGATCTCAGAAGTGAGGGAGAGGCTCTAGGAGGGAACCATGGAGAGGGTCCTGCCTCTTTGCCCCAGGAGGACAGGGGAGAGGTCTCAGTGAGGGACCAGGAAGCCCAACAAGAGGTACTGCCCCTCACCCCAACCAGCGTATCAGATGAAAGGGCCAGAAGCTCACTAGGGCCAAAGGATGAACCCACAGACCCTGAAAACCCGGCTGTGGCTGAGGAGGAGAGCAGACTACCCAAGGCCAGCTTGAGGGGACAGGAAGAAGTCCCAGAGCCACTTGGTGCTAGAGATCCTGAGCAGCTAGGGGAGGAGCAACCTGGGGCCTTAAGCTGCCATTCCAGCCCAGAGGTGGAAAAAGACGAGGTTTTGAAGCTAAGCCATCATGAGGACAGCGAAGTGCATTCCAGCACAGACTCAGCACAGCCACTCAGAAAGGAGGGTCCCGGGCACGCCAACAGGCCCGGCTCTCCATCAGAAGACACAATGCAGAACTCAGTGACCTGTGGGATGATGGGAGAGGCCCATGTGGTCCATGCCTCTGGCTCACTGCACAAGCTCCCGGAGAAGGATCTCGCCCTGCCCCCTGGGCCGGATGGAACTGGTGAACACATTCTTCCCAAAGAAGCCGTCTGGGAGGTGCTGGGCTTGGAGACGCAGTGTCCCGACCCCCTTCGGGACGTGGGGGGATTGGAAAGAATGGACTCTCTTCCTGCTTTAGAATCGGAGAAATCAGATTTCCTGTCAACTCCTGCGGCAGCGGTCATCCCCAAAGCCCAGGAGGCGGAGAGCCCGTCTGACACAAAGATGAGGAACTGCCCATCTGCGCAGAGGCCCAGCAGCTGTGCCGGCGAGGGCTTGCTGACACCCCCGGGCCAGCCTTGTGGGCCGGGGCCCGAGGCAGCTGGTCAGGAAGTCCATGCTGATGGGCCACATCCCCCCGAGGGGGGGAATCTGGCAGCGGACGGTGGGCTGACAATACTCAGCCAGGAGCAGGATCGGCAGGGAATCCCGTCCTGCCCGGGGGACAGCTGGCCACAAGTAGCTGCTCCTGAGGGGCCCCCAGTACCTTCTGAGAACCGTCTCCAGCCATTGCAATCAGAACCAGAAGCATCCATGTCTGACATGCTCAGGGAAAAGCTCCAGCAGTGTGAAAATGAGAAAGAGACTTATGCAGGTGGTCGAGGCCTTAAGAACCCGGACACAGATGCTTCTCCAACCCACCTACCTGTGGAACCTCCGGAGGACACGAGCTTGCCCACCCACGGCAAAGAGGAACAAGCTTCCAGACCAGGACCTCAGGGGGAGCTCCCCAAAGGCGGTCTGACTGATGCTCACGGTTCAGCTCCCAGGGGTGTGGTTCCAGGGAGCCCTGCGACAGCACAGCCAGAGCTGTCAGCAACAGCAGGACCCGAGTTGTCTGCACCAGGGCAGAAGGAGCAGGAGGGAGCGTGCCGTGGTGGCCTGCCTTCCAGCATCTCGCTACCTGCAGCAGACGCCTCCAAGGATTCTCCTCTCGCAGGTCCCTTGAGTGGAGAGGAGAGTCACTGTGCACAGCAGGGGCCCAACGAGCCCCAGCAGGAACGGGCAGATGTGTTGCAAGCCAGCGGCAGGCATGAAGAAGCATGTCTCAGGGATGCAGGACTTTCTGAAGCGGCTGACGCTCAGCCCCCGCTCCAGGGGTTGGGTAAGACGGAGAAGGCAAGTGGGAACACAGAGGGGACCCCACCTTGTGGGCCTGACTCAGTCGCCCTCCTGGATGCAGCTCAGGGCCCGCCAGCCCCAGCGCCCGCCAGCCTCAGAGTCACACCCAGCCAGGATGCCCCAGACACAGAGGCGTATGGGCAAATGCAGGGAGGCAGGCAGCACCCCGAGCCGGCCCCACAGAAGGAAATGGAGCTCCCCACCGCCTCGGATGCGGAGGCCCCAAGCCTCCTTGGAAATTTCCCAGCAGCCAAGGATCGAGGTGTGGACGGTGGGGCTGCCGAGACTGGTGGGAATGCTGACCGAGGGGACCTGGGGGTGTGGCAGGCTCTGGAGGGGCCCGCAGAAGCTGCTCCGAGGGGTGGCTCCCTGCAGACGGAGCAGCGCGCCTCCCCCGGGAAGGAAGATTCTCCCTTCGCCCCGGGTGAGCCAAGCCAAGCAGAGCCACTCTCGGCCAGCTGCCAGGATGCCTCGCTAGCAGCCGGAGAGCTGGGGGGGATTCCCAGGAGCAAGGTGGATAGTTCCGCAGCCCAGGCTGTCCCCAGCCCAACGCGACCCCTGCCACCTGGGCCACCAGAAGAGGCCCCTCCAGACACTCCTTACCTGCATATCGGTGGTGCTGCCGGGCAAGGGGCAGGCCCTGGCCCCGTAGAAGAGCCCCTGCCGGCCTTGGAACATGCCACCTCCATGAAGCTTTCTGCCGGCTTGCTTGCCCCTCTTTCACGACCAGGAGCGGCAAGTGGGGAGGTCCCTGTGGTGCAAGCGAGCAGTGGAAGCCCCAGAGCCGGAAACGTTGAGGAGCCCGCGGGCTCCATCCCCTACCTGGACAGGGCGCCCCTTCTGACCAAGAGTAAGCAGATGACAGGGGAGGAGGAGGAGGCAAGAACGCCAGGCGCGGATGCCCAGCCCGGTGGGAGGCCAGCGCGCCCCGCCCGCGAGGACAGCGAGGCCGGGGAGGCAGCAAGGGAACCCGAGGGCCGCGGGGAGAGGATGGTAGGCCCTTCTGAGGATCCGAGGAGGGGTGCGTCGGGCGGTGTGGACGCAAGCTCCAAGCAGATCGGCATGATCACGGGGTTCCCTGACTTCAGGGAGCACATCACCAAGATCTTTGAGAAGTCTGTGCTCCGAGCCCTGACTGTTGATCGGCCCCAGAGTGCGGTGGGAGAAAAGGCAGGAGCCGAGGGGAGCCTGAGGGGCGAGGACCTCACCGGGCCACGCCCAGAGAAGCCTCCAGATGGGGCTCAAGGAGTGGCCATCGCCCCTCCGCCCTCCCTTCCTTCTGGACTCGGGGTGGACGCAAAGGAGAAGAAGCAAGAGTCGCCAACAGAGACGGAGCTCCCCTGTCTGGTTCCCCAGGGTCCCGCCCCGGGAAGGTCCCCCCCGCCGGGTCTGGCAGGGCCAGCCTCAGAGCCGAGCCTGCCAGGTGCCAGCGTGGGGAAGGAAATGACCGGTGTCCCACAGGCGGTGTGGGACAGTGAGAAGCCAGATGGGGCTGGGGAGTCCCAGTCGGGGCTTGGAGGCCGGGCCCCCTCCCAGCAGCCCGGGGGCCAGCAGGAGCGAGCCTCAGGGCCTTCCCTGCCCACAGCTGTTCCGGAGACTCCCGTGGAAAAAGCTGCCGGCTTCCAGGGGGATCCCCAGAAACTCCGAGAAGGGGCCTCGGTTCCAGAAGACAGAATTCCTCCTGGAATATACCCCCAGGAAACATCCCCCGGTGACTGTCCCCCCAGGGAGAATGGCGCCTGGGGCTTTGCTCACACAGGGGGTCCAAGTGACATGCCGGTGTCCCCCTCTGCCCCAGCAGCATCTTCTCCCCATGGCGGGGTTTTGACTGTGGCAGAGGCCATCCGTGATCCCTGGACCCCCGACTCCCTTGGGGGTGAGTGGAGGCCTGGAGGTGGTGCCCGGGGCCAGCCGTGTGCTCCCGAGCTACAGGCTGTGGAAGTAGCAGCCACTCCCCCGGAGCCCGACTTGGTGGCAGGAGCTGCAGGGGAAGCAGAGGGTGATGTCACTTCGAGCACAGCTGAGACCGGGACACGTGTGGCGGGGGACCCGCCCGAGACAGGTACTACGAGGATGTTCTCTGGTGCTGCTCACGGGGACACAGGATGCTCTGCTGGGGCCCCAGGCGCAGAGGATGCCACCACTCTGCCAGGGGCCAGCCCGGCCAGGCACCTGCTGGCTGAGGAGCAGCCCGGGCCCCAGGCCCCCACCCCCGCTGGGGACGGGAAGCTGCAAGTCTCTTCACTGCCGGAACCTGACGAGCCTCGGGACCCGAAGCCCCAAACCCTGGCTCCGGGCGTGCTCCACGCCGAAAGGTACAGAAAAGAACAAACTCCCTGGGGGACATGGGGTGAGCAGCAGAAGTGAATCCCACCCTGGTTTTTAAGACTCGATCGAATAGTTGGGTGGTTTTTTAAAAAGCTAGGTTTTCCATGCTTAAAGGTTTAAATTTACCTGCTTGCAACCTCTGGAGGTGCTAAGCTTCTGAAAAAGGTGAGAGAAATGGGTGGAAGTGGGAAGCCGTGGGTCCCAAACAGAGTCCTGTTCGTCCTCTGTGTTCTTCAAGTCATTTCAGTCAAACTGTCTGAAAAGCGTGAAATGTGTGCTGGCTGGCCACGCTCTTGGGTGGTAGGTTAGAGTCAATCAGATGTTTTTCTGGAGCCCAAATACCTTTGCTTTTGAATCTGGATTTATTTATACAAAGAGGGCTAAATGATCCAAAAGCATCCCAAAGCCATTGACTGCTGGAAGGTGATTTTTTTTTCCCTAGGGATTTTGGGGTAGTAGCCACTTAAAGCTTGAATTGGGAAATGGGTTTTTTTAGTCACATGCGGAGAGAAATATCCTTCTTACCATCTATTTCTTTATATTCTCCCAGAAGCAGCCCCGGGCCTGGCCCATCTGCCTTACCTTCAGTTCCCGAGACGGATGCTCCAA
The DNA here is from genome assembly GCA_002007465.1 of Ailurus styani. Classification (NCBI taxonomy): domain Eukaryota; kingdom Metazoa; phylum Chordata; class Mammalia; order Carnivora; family Ailuridae; genus Ailurus; species Ailurus styani. The sequence continues at coordinate 9,123,606 of LNAC01000001.1, read as the reverse complement.
ATGCCCTGGGTGAGGTCATCTCAGAAGAGGCCAGAAGCGTGGGAGGAGCAGAAAGGTCAGTGAAAAGGGGTCAGCCTTTGGAGAACCCCGAGGCCTTCTTCAGCAGACACGCTGGGTGTTTTGCAGAGGAGAGCTCTGTTTACACATGCGTCTTTACATAAGCAAGGAGCAAAGAGCCTTTCCCATTCTTTATACAGGTAAAGCAGTGCCCAAGATGATGGAAACCTCTGCTGTTATACTCGGATGGAGTGAATTTCACATCTGAGCTTATTACCTTAAAACAACACCAAACAGCTTTTAACTGAGATGTAACTCACATGCCATGTAGTTCATTCATTTTTTTTTTTAAAGATTTTATTTATTCATTTGACACAGAGAGAGAGATTACAAGTAGGCAGAGAGGCAGGCAGAGAGAGGAGAGAGGAGGAAGCAGGCTCCCTGCTGAGCAGAAAGCCCGATGCGGGCCTCGATCCCAGGACCCTGGGATCATGACCTGAGCCGAAGGCAGCGGCTTTAACCCACTGAGCCACCCAGGCGCCCTAGTTCATTCATTTAAACTGTACAATTCAATGGCTTCACAGAGTTGAGGAAGCATCCCTATAATCAATTTTAGACCATCGTCATTCCCTCCCCCAAAGCAACCCCGTACCCCTTGGACATCCCATCCCAACCCCCCAGCCCTAGACAAGCACTAATTTGAGGCCAATGGGTTCAAGGCTGATTTAATCTCTGCAGCAAGAATGTCTACTCACCAGCCCTAGTCACGCTCCACAGAGATCTCAAGAGTGGGGGACAAATGACAGATGTCACTGTGAATCCCAGACCCTCACACTTGTGTGAAGTGTGCCTTCCGGGTCTTTCCTAAGTGAAATGCCACCTAGGATCGTAGAAAAGCAGCCGCTGGGACGGGAAATGGAGATATCGTGAACATCTCCATGTTAGATGTTAGACCCTGGCTGTTCTGGTGCTCTGTGCATGCGCACGCTTGTGTGTGTGTGTGTGTGTGTGTGTGTGTGTGTGTGTGTGTGTGTGTGTGTGTGCGTGCGTGTGCATGTGTGTGTGTGGAGCAGGGCTGGACTTTAAATTAGTACCTGTGGCAGCCAGTGTATCCTACCAAACAGCTGCAGGCATTTTAGAAATGATTTGATTCATATTTTGCGCACGCGGAAAGAATGTGCGATCACCTGTTTTTCGAGTCTGAGCGCTTCCGCCCACCCCCGCTGCCTCTCTGCCCTTCGGAGGGCGCCTCTTACAACTGTGGGCCAGCAAGACACAGGCACATGCTGGCCAGGCAGATGGGTGAGGGACACGGGACACTCGTCTCTGCTGCTGGTGTAACACCGAAGTCCTCCCGCGGCCCTTGCTGGTGTGTCTATTTGATGCTCCCTGTTCACGCAGGAAAAATATCTCACTAGGAAAACCCCCTCCCTCCCCACCGATGAGATACCCCACCGATGAGCACCCTTCCCAACGTCCCTGGAGGTGTTACTCCCTTTTAAGAGAACTGGGGGCCAGACGTATAGTTGTTCAAGAAATAGTTCATGCTTATCGTTCTAATGGTTTACATGTTTTATTTTTTTTATTTTTTTCAAAGATTTTATTTATTTGTTTGACACAGAGAGAAAGAGATCACAAGTAGGCAGAGAGGCAGGCAGAGAGAGAGGAGGGAGCAGGCTCCCCGCCGAGCAGGGAGCCCGATACGGGGCTCGGTCCCAGGACCCTGAGATCATGACCTGAGCCGAAGGCAGAGGCTTTAATCCACTGAGCCACCCAGGTGCCCCATTTAAATGTTTTAAATCATAATTTCTAAATTAATATGAAAACTTCCGTAAGGAATAGAAAAATAAGGAAAGAGAGGAAAGGCCACAACTTCACCACCTAATGATTGCTGGTATTCATGGTGTTGTGTATTTTCATTCACTGTTTTCTTTATTTAAATATCTGCAGAGTGCTTTTTCCCTCTCCCATCAAAACTCTGCAAGCCTGTCTTAGTGGCTGAAGGTGTCTGACTTAGCAGTTTATTGAGCAGCGCACATTTCAGTGGGGAGCGAGGTTTCTGTTTCCTTCGCCCTGGTGGAGGGTCTGTCAAGGGGTAGACTCTTAGATTCTCGATTTGGCAGCCGCTTGTTACCTGCGAGCAGAGGTGTGCTGAGTATGAAATACGCACTGGGTGGAGGAGACTTAGTATGAAAAAAAAAAAAGAACATAAAACACATCATTCATAATTTTATGCTGGTATATGTTAAAATAATATTTTGGGTGTATTGGGTGAGAATGTATTATTAAATCTCATTTCACGTGTTTCTTTTCCCTATTTCTAATGTGGCTACCAAAACTTTTAAAATTACATATGTGACTTTGGCATTCTTGGCTTGCATGTGTGACTCACAGTCGACTTCTGGTTAGATCATTTGGCTCCAGAACGTGCACTGTCCTGATCCCTCACGGAGGCAGGCTGGCTGTTCCTGTCCTTTGGGTTCTTGGGAGAAACACCTATCCCCGTCTCACTGGCTGAGGATTTCCAGAAAGAATTCTGAGCCGACCTTCCACTCCAGGCTGCCAAGTGGGGTGACCTCCGGCTCCCTTCCCTCGAGGGGAATTACGGGGACAGCCACATCCGGGCAAATAGGCGGCCACGGATTCCAACTTAGACTCAGCAGACCATCGGAGGTCTCCCGGCAGATAGAGACCAGCTCTGGCCAACAGAAACAGGACACGAGCCACAAATATAATCTGAAGTTTTCTATGAGCCACATTCAAAATTAAACAGAAAGAGGTAACGTTAATTTCAATAATATATTTTATTCACCCAATATACCACAAATATTATCATTTTAACAAGTACTTGATATAAAGATGATTAATTTGAAATTCTACCTTCTTGTTTTCCTGTGAAGTCCTTGAAAGCTGGTGTGTACTTTATAGCCATGGTGCTCAATTTAGACCAGCCACATTCCAAGTAGTCAACAGCCTCATGTGGCGAGGGGCTGCCCTACTGGACACACGGCCCCTTCCAGAGCTCTGACACCTGTCAACAATGACCCAGAAGCCCAAACCTTCCCCGGGGACCCCAAACGTCCACATCTCTCTGCCCAGCCCCTTTGTTCCTATAAGTTAAACACAAACACTGGAAACACTTCTGGCCTTGAGGAGTCTCAGGACCTCTGGTGAATCCCTTGGCCACAAGGGAGCTGTGCTGTGCCCCTGTGTGGGCCTCAAAGAGAGTCCAGCCCAGGCCAGGGGGTGCACATTCTGGGAAGAGCAGGTGTTGTCCAGGAAGGTGAAATTCAGCAGCGGCCTGGGGTCGGTTGGGAGGTTACACAATAGGCAGACGCTGCCAGGAGCTGGGTGGGGATGAAGTTCAAAGCAGGGGCCCTAGATTCACACCACAGCTCTGCCCCCTAGTTATATCCATAACCTCAGTTTTCCCATCTGCAGGGGAAGACATCTGTGCCTGCCTCATGGGGTTGCCGTGAGGGCTGAGATCCTCAGTTCCAGCACAGTGCTGGCACATTCTGGTGCTTGCTGGCTGTTCCCACGTGCCTTTCTATGGTGCAGCCTGTTCTCATGCATGACCTGAATGGCCACTGTTTCTCCTCCTGGAGAGACTGTTCTCCTCAGGGCGAGGTTCCAGCCCGGCTGTCTTCCTTTCCTCATACTGAATTCTTCGTCTGAGAAAATATCTTAATGACTCAGGAGAATGAATTCTTTCTTACCCCCTCCTGGGTAACCCACAGTGATCTGCTTCAACTTGGAAGTTAGTGAGATTGTGTTTTATTGTAACACCTTATGAATATCTTTTGTTGTGAACCATATTGTATTGTATTCCAACAACAAAAATAATGTCTGGAGTTGCCCCGGAAAGAGCAAAGCAAACTGAACCCAACTTTTCTAGTCTCCACACTTGATCTTAGCCAAAAGGCCGAGAAGCGATCAACTTTTCTAGTCTCTTCTTGGTTATCAGGTGACGTGCTTCTGTTGAATTTATTGTATTTTGAAGATTCTATTGGCCTGGATAGAGTTGATACCATGGATCAGGTTCAATATCTTAGGAATATCTCTTTTCTACTCGGTGACAGGATAGTATGAGAACACAATCTCATGTACATATAAGATGTCAGCAGGACGTGTTTGTTTTCAGCTTTATTTCCCCAGTTTTGAAGCCCAGTTGGCATTTTTGGTGGATACGCTTTGGGTATCTTATGGCTTTGTCGTCCCCACACACCTGAGCGGTACGTGCGCACCCAATTCTGAGAAGCAGGTGTTGATTTCTGCCATTGTGTGCTCTCTGCTTCTGGAAGAGCCGGGGGCCCGCAGACAGGCTCACTTTGTTTTTAGATTATTCTACAGAAAGTACTTGAATAGATTTCAACTTTGTACACTTATGACTCTTGTGGATGGAAAATCTAGACTTGGGCATTCAGATGACACACCACGGATGGTTAGGGCTGTAGTGCTGGACCTGTCTTGGATATCCCCAAGATTGCTTTTGCTGAATATTTATTTACAGTGGTCTTTTTCTTTTCCATTTGGGGAAACGGTTGGAAAGCTATCCTTTCCAATGATTAGTGCATTTTGAGAGAATTAAATCATTCCCAGATGCTCAGGGTCCTCGTGCAGACCTAGGCTAAACCATGAAGGGCAGTTGAGTTGAAAAGTTGAAGGAGGTCAGGAGAGGGGGAGAACACAGGGGGACAAAGGGCATCGTGCCGAGGAAGCCCCCGCCGGGCCAGAGAGCCGCGCTGGAGTCTTTCTTACCCTTCCTCCCACGCTCGCTCCCCACTTGCTCTCCACTTCTTCCTTCTTTCTCCTCCTCCTTCTAAAATTACCAGCTGTGACACCGTGTTTTCGAGTTTAAGAATAAGGTTTCGAGGATGGCTACAGCTGTGTAAATTAAGGAAAAGGGAAAAAAAAAAAGAGGATTCAGGCATAGGTCTCTTAGTAGTAAAACCAGGACAACAGATCCCCCTCTCCACTAAGATCCTTCTGGGTTTGCGTTTGTATTACTTTGGTTAGATTATTTCAGACTTCTTTTGAGAAGTGTTGGCCTGTGGCAGAGCCCCGCAGAGCTCAGGCACCCCCATGACTTGGAGCAATGTTCTCTCCAAACGGGAGACACTAGAGTAAGACAAACCCGCTTATACCCCAACGGCCTCTTACCGGCTGAGCAGCCTTGGATGAATGGCTTCGCTCTTCAGTCTTCTCATACCTATAAAATGGGAAACCCCCAAAACCCAAAAACACTTCTCTGTTAGGGTTGGAGTTAGGGTACGCTTGGAATGTTTCCAGAGCATCTGCTATAATGCCTGGCACATGGTGGGTGTGTAATAAAAATGGTATCTTTCTAATTTTAAATGTATTTATTCAGAAGCATCCTGGTGATTAAGCAAAGGGAAGATAGGGCCATGGTCCCTAAATGAAATAGTGAGAGCCCCCGTGGGAACAGGGAGACTCTCACCGGGGAAGAGTCCTTTCCCGCGGTTCGGCCTGTCTGCGCCTCCCCGTCTGTCTTGTGTAACCTCGCTGGGCTCACAGGAGCTTGTTACAGGGTTCAAAGGTCCCGTAGGAGCTAAAGGCTCTCCCGATGACGTGGATTTATAGTGTTATCAACAGCTTCAGTCATTGTGAGCCATCATATATAAAAGTCAAAGGACCTTTTAAAATGTAGCCTTGATGCTCAGAAACTTTTGTGTTCCATAATTAAAATGCATTTTCTTGGAGATGAGCTGTCCTTCGGAAACTCTCCAGGTCACTTTGGAAAGCCGGGGCACCCGCACGAAGGGTGGTGGGGCTGGATTTCCTGCCGTGACTTCTGGCTCTTCTAGGTTTCTGAGGCCCTCTGCCCTGTGGCACCTGGACCCAAGGTGGGGAGGAGCCACTCGCCGCCACTTGAGAAACCAGGGCTAGTCTCAGAGCTGGGGGGTCATTTTCCAAATGAATATGTCCACACTGAGCCGGCTGCTCTTCCTGGAACCTCTCATTACGGCCGCTGGCAGAAGACCTACGGCATGGCCGTGGGTGCAGTGGGGTTTGAGAAATGGGTATTTTGGACTCTGGCTGTTGATTGCAGGAAGGAAGCTTGGGGGCGTTCTCGTTGAGGCTCAGAATAGGGAAGGCACAGGAAGCTAACTGGCAGGGAGCTAGTACCAGATTCTGGGCCCCGATGGCCTCTGACCTGACAGCAGATTTCCCCCTGAGGCCTGAACTGAGCCAAGGACCCTTCCACAGGGGAGGGGGCTGCACTTCCTAGCCAGGCCAGCCGTCCGACATCTGCTTCTGGGCTTTTGAGAGAAGAATTCTTGGTTCTAGGGTGGAATAAGCACAGTCCTCGAAGTTGACAGACCCCAAGTTCCAGCTCAAGTTCTAGCTCTGTGACCTTGGGGGCATCACCTTCTGAACCTGTTTACTCACTTGCAAAACAGGGGCTCATCACACTCGCAGTGTTGTTAGGACTCCATGAGCCACTTTGTTTGGAATGCCTGACACAGAACAAGAAGTCGAGACGAGTCTCCTTTCACTTAGGCCTCCTCCTGGGCCCAAGTACCGCCGCACCCAGCACCTTCTTTCTCTGTTAGAGAAATCCGGCCCCGTGGTCGGGGCAGTTCGTGGACCCCTTTAGCAGAGGAGAAAGGGGCGCCTCGGGCATGCGGCATGGCTTCCTCAAGGCAGAGAGCTCATAAGAGCTGCAGCTGGGGCCAGAACCTCTCTTCTGGAAGGTGTTTACATCTCGGCTTTGACCCCTGATCGCTAACTTGTCAGTCAGGTAGAATCTTGGAGAGATTACTCCCTACGACAGCACTGTCCACTAGAACTTTCTACAGCAATAGAAATGGTCTCTATCTCTTCTATCCAGTATGACCCTCACTACATGGGGCTACTGAGCATCTGACATGGGGACCCTTGAAAATCAAGGGTCAGTTTCAGAGCGAGGTGGATTCAGGGCCACTGAGGAACCGAACTGTGAATTGTACTGAACTTTGATTATTTAAAATTGAAGTCGGACAAGCCACACAGGGCTAGTGGCTTCCACAGGGGACAGCCCAACTCGAAGACGTTGTTTCTTCACGCATCCAAGCGAGATGAATCATCACCATCAGAGCCGGTGCGGATTCCAGGAGGTTCTACGTGTGCAGTCCTGCCAGGGCTAGGGCACCTGGGGGTGGTGAGTGGGCGCTTGTTTCCCCCTTGGCTCTGCAAGTGACAAAGCCAGGGAGCTCTGTGTCTGGACTAGAGATGGCGTATAGTCATAGCATGATGGCCCAGCAACCCAGAGCAGCAGGAGGCGTCTCGAGCCCCTGAGCCAAGCAGGTTTACCCCCGGGGCCAGCCAGAGGCCCTGGCTTAGCCAGCATGACCTCATGCCCAGGCCTGGTGCAGAGGCCTCAGGGAATCCGGTCAACTGGCTCTAAACGGTGGCACTCAATCTAGAACCCTCCCTGCCCACGCCTCCCCACTGGCCACAGCTGTGTGGGAACAGAGATGGGTTCAGGGCAGAGACTGGCCTTCCACTTGCCCTCCCTGGCCCGTTCTTGTCCTGAGAAACTGGCAGGGTGGGAGAGGCCGCCCAGGGGCGTGCGGGGTCGGCAGGCTCCAGCTAACTGCCGCGCAGCCTCCCTCCCCTTTCTTCCCAGGGCTTGTTAGGTCATCCAGAGTTAAATACTTTAGCAGCCCGCTGATTCAGACATGGACTGTGAAAGTGTTTCTATTTCCGGGGAAGGAGCTGGCACAGGTCTGAGTACTGATACTTTTAATGCCCTTTCATTTTGCAAAATGGGCAGAGTGTGTTTGGGAGTAGAAACCTCAGGGGAGGGGGGCGTCTATGCCCTGGGAGAGGAGAGGGTAGCCAAGAGAGGACCGCAGTGCGTGGTGGACTCACGTCTCAACCCAGGAGCCTCCCGCCCTGGGGACGCGGGGAGGCAGGGAAGCTGGGCCCCGGAGGCTGTCCCACGTCAACCAGGAGGGCCAGAGGAGGAGGGACCAGAGCGAGGCTGAGGAGGAAAGCAGACTGGAGGGAGGGGGCACGTTAAGCCACCTGAGTTCAAATACAGAGCTTCGGTCTCAGGGCCCTGTTGGTTGGTCAGGTGACTGCTCCAAGCCTCAGCTTCCTCATAGGTACCTGGGGCTGCCGATGTCTCTGGGCAGTTAAAGGGGGTGTTTATTTTTAATTTTGTAAAAAGTCTATTTATTTGAGAGAGAGCAAGAGGGAACATGAGCGGGGGGATGGTTAGAGGGAGAAGCAGAGTCCACACTAAGCAGGGAACCCAACATGAGATTCGATTCCAGGACCCCAGGATCATGACTGGAGCTGAAGGCAGACACTCAACCATCTGAACCACCCAGGAGCCCTAAATGGAGATTATAGGAGGCAAGACAGAATACACTGTGCAAAGCCAGCTTTCTTTTCTCTTTTCTTAAGATTTATGTATTTATTTTGAGAGAGAGAAAGAGAGAGCAAGTGAGAGCATGCAGAAGGGAGGGGCAGAGGGAAGGGGAGAGAGAATCCCAAGCAGACTCCACACTGAGTGCGAAGCCCGACTCGGGCTTGATCTCATGACCCAGAGATCATGACCTGAGCTGAAACCAAGAGTCCATGGCTTAGCCGACTGAGCCCCCCAGGTGCCCCGAGCCAGCTTTCAGTAGCTGGTAGCCGTGACTGTTACAGAGCTGGGGCTGGTCAGCTCTCAGAGAGCCCGGGAACAAGGTCCCTAGGCGGTATGGAAGCCAGCAGGCAGCTCCATCCCCACCACTGTCTCCGCACTGACCAGACTGGGTGCTGAGAAGGGAAGCCAAGGTCCCTTTCCTTAGAGAAGAGCTGAACTTGAGCACAGGCTCCTCCCTTGGGAAGATGGTTGGGGTAAATTGATAGGTGGGTTGACCCGCTGCAGGTAACGCATGCGGGTCGGGACTCCTAGCTCAGTGCTCACACTCTCTGGAGGGATCGGGCTGTTCCCCAGCTCCTGTCTACTCACTGTGGCTCCTCCAGGGGACTGTACTTCCTTCCTCTCCTTGGGACCCAGTATGCTCCAACACGGGACGAGGAGTTGGGGTCACGATTCTGAATTCTCTGTTTAGGGGGGCTAGGTTGGATACAAGTTTGGTCATCTCCCAAGAGGGGGGTCCCTGGCTGGTGGCCAACAGAAAAAGCCATGATCTTGTTTCTTTAGGAGTGTTAGGCTTGCAGACGAGGCTCATGGTTACCCAGCATCTGATACTCTGCATGGCACGCGGTGGGCACTCCATAAGCGCTTGCTGAATAATTCAACCCCACTGACGATCAGGTGAGTTGGAGGCTTCCTGTCCTGGAAAATTGGGTCAGACAGGACTAAGAGGCAGATGACAGGTCTCACTTCTAGCTCTGCCATTATCCTCTATGCAAGTTCCTTAGCCACTCTGAGCCTCGATTTCCTTGCTGTAAAATGTGTTTAAAGCTAGGGTCTCTACCACATGGGCATATGATGTAGATTGCATAAAAATAATGTGTGTAAAGAGCTTAGCACAGTGCCTGCCTGGCATGCCGTGAGTACTTAAATATCAGGGATAATTGTTTCTATTGTTAGTATCATTGTTACCATCACAATTTGAATGACACTAACACTATCATTAAGGCAGGTTACTGGTAAACACTTGTGTTTTGACACATGGCCTAGCTGAAATTTGCTGAAGTTCATTTGCGTCTGCCTTGGATTCTTTGGCCACTACCCTCTAAAGATATCTCCCATTCCTGAGCCACCAGCCTCTCTACCCGGGTGGCTTCAATGTTGCAACATTATATCTGATGCAAGGTCAAGCCATCAGGCACACATGGGGAATGCATTCCTTTCCTTGGGGAACTCAGGCTTTGGGGTTAACCTCTTGCCAAGAGTGGCTGCAAAGAAGCTGAAACCTAACATTTGTGGGAGGGAGGGAGCGTCTGTGTGGGTGAGCCCAGCTAGGGCTACACCAGCAGGATGAAAGCCCTGAATGCATCCTATGGGACAGATTGCCCCAACCTCTGGCACAATGTTTGGAGCTGCTGGCCCACCCCAAAGCTCCTAGAGGAAGGGGCAGGGCTGCAAGCTGTCTGTGCTTGCCTAACGGCCAGACACTATAGCATGATGGCTGCAGGAGGAGACCCTTCCTGGCAGGTGACCAAGCCTCTGGAATTCAAACACGCATGGCCAGTGTTGGCAGAAAGTTCGAGTTTGGGGCAGCAGGGAGTACAAGCCTTGCGTGAGGTCTCAGCTGCAGGCCAGACTGCCTTTCTGGGCCACCTAGGAAGGATATCTGGGGTGGGAGGTCCTCTGCCTCCTGAGTCGTGAGAGCAGGGATACTCACCCTTGGAAACAGGTATGAACTCAAGCCTGGCTTCAGGGATTTGCAGTCATGAAACAGCACAACCAGAAGGACTTCGGGACCTTCAGCCTCTCATTTTACAGATGAGAAACTTGATAACCAGAGAAGGTGTGTGACTTCCTTAAGGACACACAGCGTGGCCTGGGACCACTAGTCTAACTCCTCTTGAGAGCAGTTCTTCTGGCCTCAAGACCAGGGTTCTTTTCAACAAACCCACTGGCACGGGGGTGAGTAAGCATCACCCTTGCCAAGCTCAGCAAGCCGCCCAGGTGACCCTGGTTTGAACTGATGTCACAGACTGTTTTCTTCAGGGGGTGATCGCGGCTGAAAGTAATCATGTGCTCTGGTTGGGTGTGAGAAAGCAGCATATGCGGGCTCCCTCCGGCTTTTTTGCAAAGTAAGCTGCAGCCTGGTGCTGGCTTTTCCTTCGCTTGTGGCAGGAAGCATTTGCAGGACGAGTGCAGCACACCCGCTATGCAAAGTGAGTTGGACAAGAGCTCACAGATTCTCTAATTTGCCACAATTTGGGGGGTGTGCAGGTGCGGGTGGGGAAGGCAGTCTTGGACGAGAGTTCAAGAGAAAGTTCTGTGAGAATGTGAGCGTCGTCTCCTAGCTGCGTGTGTCTGTGTGAGCGGTTTACTAGGAAACTCTCAGAGTGGTTCTCTCTAAATTTCTTTACTAAAGGTTTAGCCATGAGGGCTTGGGAGGTAAAATACTCTTTTTTTTTAAAAAAAAAAAGATTTTATTTATTTATTTGATAGAGAGATCACAGGCAGAGAGAGAGGAGGAAGCAGGCTCCCTGCTCAGCAGGGAGCCCGATGAGGGACTCAATCCCAGGACCCTGAGATCATGACCTGAGCTGAAGGCAGAGGCTTAACCCACTGAGCCACCCAGGTGCCATAAAATACTCTTTTTTAAAAGATTTTATTTTTTTTATTTTTAAAGATTTTATTTATTTGAGAGAGAGAGAGAGTGAGCGCACGCACACAAGGCTGGGGGGGTGGGGCAGAGGGAGAGGGAGAAGCAGACTCCCTGCTGAGCGGGAGCCCGATGTGAGGCTTGATCCAGGACCTCAGGATCATGACCTGAGCCAAAGGCAGGCGCCCCTATAAAGATTTTACTTTTAAATAATCATCTCACCCAACGTGGGGCCCGAACTCACAACCCGGAGATCAAGAGTCACATGCTCCTCCGACTGAGCCAGTCAGGTGCCTGGAGATAAAACCCTCTGACCCATCATGGCAAGGTTTAGCTTTGCTTTTGCATGAAGATGGGAAACTTATCTGTTAGAAACCACCAGGCTCTGTGTTGAATTGAGGTTTATATCTATTTGGTTCATGTTTTTTCTTCAGTGGAGGGTAATTATTCTGCAGAGATGGCCCCTAGGGGGCAGTTTTTGCTCTTCAGGACCCTCCCTCGCATTCTGCTTTTGGGAACTCTCACTGATCCGATGCGATGCAGGAGGTTGGCACACTTTCCTGCTCCTTCCACCCGTCCTGAAAAGCCATCGGCTCTACAAATCCAAGGACGGTCCTTCGTGCCTTTTCTTCAAAATCCCTTTTCCTTTGACATAAAAAGTGGAGAAAGGTGTAAACACAGAGGCAGGCCCGGATTCCACAGGCGTCACAGGCAGGAACTCCAGTGTGACTGAGAGATGCTGAGCAGACTCACAAGCTCTGGTCCCAGGGGGACCCTCCACCTGCCTTGTCCTACCCGCCCCTTGTCAGCCCTCTTGGGACCACCTTCTTGTTCAGAGACCAGGGAGGCAAATGTAGTGTCTGTGAAACCCTCTCCCTCCTCCAGCTCTGCAGGAGGCCTCACCCTTTCCTCTGCCTCAGTATCAAGAGTCTTTTCTGTAACCTGACCACAGTTTGAAGACACAGACGAATGCATTACAGTTTGTCATATAGGATTTCACCCTTTATAGGAGAGCTTGGGTGCTTGAGCTGGACAGATCTGGGTTCAGATCTGTCATTTACTCATTCTAGAACCTCAGTCAAGTTGCTTAGTCACTTCAAACCTTAGTTTCCTCATCTATAAAATGGGTATAAAATTACCTCCCTCTGGAGGATTCGGTGTGATAGTGTGTGGCAAGTGCTAGCTCGGGGCTGGCACAGGCGGGTCCTCGGTGCATGTCTGTCTTTGGAGAGTGAGGCCTCTGAGGACAGGGTGTGGGCCTGGTCCTGTTCCTCAGCACAACGGACTGTGCACAGTAGGTCATCAACAGACGTTTGTAGATTGACTGTATCGTGTCCAGAGGTTAGAGGGTGTGAGTATTTGATACAGCCCTCAAAAGCGATCTGTGGGCCAGGTTAGTTCGACAATCCAATGAAATCACTGTGGTGATAAGCCATTCACACGTCCATTGATTCGTTCATTCCAGCTGAGGGCCTCCTGCATAAAGGTCCCGAACTGTGTGCTTGAGGCTGGGTTTCTCAGGCTCAGCACTGTTGACACTGGTGCCTGGGCGATCGCTGGGGAGGGCTGTCCTGTACGTGGTAGGATGTTCAGCCGCCCTTGATGACCGTAGTATCCTCCAAGTCACGACAATTGAAAATGTCCCCAGACACGGCCAAATGCCCCTCAGTGGGCCAAGCTGTCCCTGGAGTGCCACGGCTGTAGGGATGTGCCTCTCACGACGTGGTTGCTGATCCTAGCAGCCTCAGCAGCCCCCCACGAGCCTTTTTCAGATACTCAGAACCTCGGGTCCTACCCCAGATCCCCTGAGTCAGAACCAGCCCTTTATAAGGTGTTCAGTGACTCATTCACACCTCGGAGTTGAAGAGGCTGCTGAGTTCCTGGGCCACCCTGTGAGTAGCAAGGATCCGGGGCCCTGTGTCCAACCTTGGCTGCATGCTGAAATCGCCTAGTGAGATTTGTAAAAAATACTGATGCCTGGGTGCCACCATCAGAGTTTCTGATTTAGCTGATAAAGGGGTGGGCCTGGGGCACAGGGAACTTTCACCGCTCCCCAGGTGGTTCTATTGGGCAGCAAAGTTCGAGAACGACTGGTCTAAGGGATATAGAAGCAAGTCAAAGACTTGGGCTTCAGATGCTGGTCTGGTGGGAAAGAGACATCTACGTCACCATTCTTACTGTGTGGACGGAGTCAAACCCTGTGACCACCCCTCACGCCCAGCCCTCCAGACCCTCCAAATATATTGCGGCTAATCTTCAAATGTTTTTTTTTTTTCACCCTGACCCTGATGTCACACCAATATTGGACTCTGACTCCTGGAGATCCTTTTTCTGCCCAGAAAGACAGTCCAGAGGGCAGAGCTTTGCTTCCCACGTAGTCAATGACTTACATACAATTAGAAGAAGGCCAAGTTCAAATGCGGGCTGAGCTGACCGCACGTTCAGGCCCTGTGGGCCTGTGTGTGAAGTAGGCTTTGTGTGTACTCCAGGAAAATTCCAAGGCCCTGTCTAGAAATTCTGGACAAGGCTAAGAAGTCATGTGGAAAGCTGCCCCCATACATTTCCTGCATGTATTTTGGGTTCGGGCTGACATTTCATCTTAGCATGGGCGGAGGTAATGGCCGAATGTTTCGAAGGCCCGAATCCCGCCTACAAATATTTCTCTCCCCCCCATACAGCTAAGTTTTGATGGGTTGCAGCTCAGGAATGTACCTCGCTGCTTGGACAGCCCTTCATGGAATGTGAGAACTTTTCCGAAAAGCCCAAAGCAATGATTCCTTCTAGAAAAAACCAACAAAGAAGAACAACAAAAAACTTTCTCAGAGTTGACTAGTGAAGTAGATCTTATTTTATTAGTATGAGGGCTGAACTCACATCATAGGCTGGGGGCTGGTCCTGGGCTCCTCATGGTATATTTTCTGCCCATAGGTTCAGAGTACATGAAAATAACGTGAAGCTTAGCTCTTTGTCACTGCGGGCCGGTTAGGAGTTTGGGTTCATAGACGCACAGCCGGTATGTGAACTGTGGTGCTGCTGGGTGTGAGCTGGGGTAAGAGACCTCCAAGGCTGTTTCCTCCTTTGTCAGCTGAGGACAATAGCCACAAAGGCCCATCAGAGGATTAAAGGAGAGAAGAGAAGAAAACCACTTAGCAGAGCGCCAGCTGGGTGCCAAATGCTGACAAATGGTAACGAATATTATAGTAGTCATTTAAAAAAAGTTTTTCAATCACCCTTTTGGTTTTCCTTTATCTGATTGTTAAGTGGGAAAGGCAGAGAGCAAGCCGTCATGGGGATGGTACGCTTCCAAGCTGGTGGATGATGGGACAGTCCTCTGGGTGAGCATGCTTTTGGGATTTGGGTGTCTGGGGGCTGGGTGAAGCCCTGAGGTTTTCTTGCTGCGGAAAGAAGGGATTTAAGGTGCGGTGAGGTCCTGGGAGGATGGGCTGAGGGAGGCTGGTCCCCGAGGAGGGGACTTCTCTGCCAGGACGGGGCCAGGGTGGCAGTGATGAGCCCTGGGCTGAGAGTCAGCACCTCGGGGACAAAACCCGCCGCGAGGGAGGGTAATGGGGGAGACTCGGTTCTCTGCCCTCGAGCACACCACATTCTGGTTCAAGAGACAGCACACAGGCATTAGAAGATTGAAACCGTGCAGGGCCCTAATTGTCTTTGCCTTTCATTTGGTGGGAGCTGCAGGTGGCCACCAGCACTTATCTGGAAAGTGTTCTCTGGGAGGCAAGGAGGTTGTCACTTCTGTCCTTGCCTCTCTCCCAGGACCTAGGAGGACCTAACACACTGCCGGTGCTCCAGAAATATTTGTTGAATGAGTTGATCATAGACTTTGTTATCACAAAATGTTCCTAGGTATAGTCAAGAACAACAGATTTAATTCTCATGATCCAGAACATTCTACTTCTCTTTTATCCTCTTCCCTTTTCTTAGCTCAGTGTTTCAGCGATGTCCTTCGGGCATGTACCACCTTGAAGACTTTGACCTTATCTGTGGACCACTTGTATCATTACCTACTTACTATTTTTCCTTATACTGCTTTATTTGTGTTTCAATGTATTACTTTGTTTTGTTCTAGGCAATGCCTAGGAAGTTATGGGCTTGGGGTGCTAATTATGTTTCTTTCCTAATATGCTTTAAATGCATAATTATTAGAGGTGTCTGGGTGGCTTAATCAGTTAATCCTCTGCCTTTGGCTCAGGTCATGATCCCAGGGTCCTGGGGTTGAGCCCGCATTGGGCTCCCTGCTCAGTGGGGAGTCTGCTTCTCCCTCTGCCTCTGCCTGCCTCTCTGCCTCCTTGTGCTCTCTATCTCTCTGTCAAGTGAATAAATAAAATCTTTAAAATATGTATTTATAAAAAATGCATAGCTATTAAAATATCCTCATATGAGAAATCTGAATATGGTAACACCTCCTTGTCCTCTAAAACTCTGCTCAAGTATTCCCTCTTCTGGAAAATTCTCCTCATACCTCTTGCATGGCTGACTCAATATTCCCGGTCTGCCCCTGTCATGGAGTGGCCATTCCCTCATTTGACTGTAGGAGTGAGCACAGGGACCACAAGGCGTCTGACTTTGCACAGGGTTCCCACATAGCACGTACTCAATAAGCCATTTTGTTCAACTGAATGATACTCCTTGAGTTTACAAAAATGTACATTTCCTGGCCACATGTGGGTGCCCTGTTATTCTGTGAGGACAACATGCTAGCGTTCAGGAGCCCGGTGTTTCTGAGTTTGCCCTTGCTGGCCCAACAGCAGGTGGGATATATGACCTTCCATTTCAACTCACACCCCCAGCAAAGAGCTAGGGTGTTCTTTGTCCAGGGAGACATCACAAATTCCCCCTCAGTGAACCAGCCAGCCCTGCCATAGTTCTAGTCTCTGGCCTTGTTTCCCAGATTTCTCCATGTATCAGACTATGGCATTGGCGATCCGGGAAGGAAACTCTTGGTCCAATGGGGCAGAGGGAAGTCCTTGGAAAGAATGGAGGTTCCTTTCGGTCTACTGAAATAACTTCGAATATACACACTGTACCCTCTCATTCTTCCTGTTCCAAACACCAAAGCACCTGGTGTCTGCTTGTGTTCTTGGTTCTGCATTCCTGCTTCTTACCTCTCCAGCATGAGACCGTCTTTCCTGTCTTGTAGATTTTGATGCCCCTATGAGCACCTAGAACAATGATTGCAGATGCTCGTAAATATTTTATTAGTTTGCAGGTGTTGATGTGTCAGGCAAATTTGGGCACAGCTTTCTAGCCTGGCTTCTCATTTTCACGTGGCTTGTTACTACTTAGCCAAAGCAAAATACTGTTGCCGCAACAGAGTATTAAAGGAAACTGCAAAGAAGTAGCAAGCCTTCTTTAGTGCATAAGGCTGGGGGTATTTCCTAGGCACCAGCTTGCCTCTGGGATTCCAGAAGACTCCCTTGGCAAATGATCTTCCAACTGCTCTGTGGTTTTTCATCACTTTCTCCAGCCTTAGGTCTAGTATCTACTAAAGGAGCCCTTCTCAACATCACAGTTGATAGTTCCTTCAGGATGCTTTTGGCTGCAAGTAACAGCATCATGCACGAAAACATCAACACTGATAGGTCCAACATCTCACCTGGCAGGGAGTCCAGAGACAGGGCACTTTTAAGGTTGAATGATTCATTAGCACATTTCATCTTCCCTTCTACCCACCTGGAGCATGTTGGCAGACATCCCCTTCACTGTTTCAAGCTGGCTGCGCCAGTCCCAGGCATTGTGCCCTCAGGACAATGCCAAGAGGCAGGAGGACATCTGAACCGGAGATATGCCATCTTACGTTTTCTCTAAAGAGTGAGGGAAATGTCAGCATAAGCCCAGCTGGCTTCCCTTCCTGTCTCACTGGTAAAGGGTGTGTCACATGACCCCACCTACATGAATTGTTTGAATATGAGCAAGTAAGTCAAAAAGGAGAGGGAAAAGCAGTTTTGGAGACAACTAGTAACTCCTGCCACAAAACTTTAGTTTTAGTTTAGTCCAAGTGTGGTTTGGAAGGCCTGTCCATCCAGAATCTGCTTGCTGAAATGTATGTGCTTGAGACCCGTTTTCTGACGTCCTGAGCCAGAATCTCTGGGAGCATTTTAACAATAACCCAGTGAGTCTTATGTGCACTGAGTTTCAGACCAGGTCTGGTCTTTGTGGTTTCTCTCATTAATATTTACACATTGTAGTCAGTCCTTTTTCAGGGAGGCTGAGCGAGCAAAAAAAAATAGCCTTCAAAAATTCTCTTCCCCGTCTCTGCCTTTTGGAGATTCAAACAGAACTATTAACTGATACAGTGATGATATCTAGGATTTGTTTCAAAATAATCTGGGTAGGACTGGGGAAGTGAGCAATGTGAATGAAACGGAACTGGCCACGATTTGATGATATTGAAACTAGGTAATATACACAGGGTTCATTATACTGTTCTCTCTACTTACATTAAAAAAATAAATCTCATTTCCGACACCTTCTCTGTCACGGCGCAGCCTTTGACATTGGATGTGTCAGTGTCCTTGAGATTCAGGTTGGATTCTAGGACTCCAACTGCACAAATTCTTTCCTAGAAAGCAGTGTTTGCACATTTTCATTTCCCTCCCTTCTCTCCAAATGAACCTTTGCTCCAAACAAAATCTTACGTGGCACCCAAAGCTGTGGCCCGTAAAAGTGGAATAGTTGTGGTTTCAGGTGCTGCGGGTGCCTCCTGGGCAGCCTTTATGGTAACCCCAGAAACCCCAGGCCTCCAGAAGACGGTTTAACAGTGCCTGCGCTATAGCATTGCTAACAACACTCTGTTGTCAGCAACAACCCTACATTTCTGCAGGGGCCTGGCCTTGTCCTCAGACCCAGGAAAGTCTTACGGCGTGAAGACTCAGACGTGGAGGCGACTACTAAGGGACATGCTTCCTGCCTGTGATGCAGCCTTTTTGTCTAGATTCAGGGATCCCAAGCCAGAGGGCACACACATGCATCTTTCCTTGTCTGTAGTTTCAGCAGTGTGGTGTTACCCTGACCTGGAGCAGGAAGAGGAAGCAATGCACATTCACTGTAGCTTCAGCTTTGCCATCTGGGCAGTGTGTCTGGCTGCGGCTGGGACCAGAGCTCGGTGGGTTGGTGGAGAGTTTCCGGCGTGTTTATGTCTCTATCAGGTGGCGGGATTGGACTCTCAATCCCCTGTGATGTTGGGAGCTCTTGACTTCATCTTCGAATAGAGGATGTCCTACACCGGACCATGGCTCTGTCTGCCTGCTGGCTGCCCACCCCTGCACTGTTAGTAGGGAGTTGCCTTGGACAAGGGCTGGGAACAAGCCTTACTCAGCCAGAGCCTTCTCCTGCAACGAGTGATCTTAGATTCTATGTCTCTCTATTCCTAGAATCCAAGATACTTTCATAAGATCCTTCAAAGAAGAGTAAATCGTGG
Source organism: Ailurus styani (assembly GCA_002007465.1). Taxonomy (NCBI): domain Eukaryota; kingdom Metazoa; phylum Chordata; class Mammalia; order Carnivora; family Ailuridae; genus Ailurus; species Ailurus styani. The sequence continues at coordinate 9,104,922 of LNAC01000001.1, read as the reverse complement.
TAATAACCAGGTACCTACTGTATCAGTTTCCTATCGCCGTTGTGATAAATTACCACGAAATGAGTGGCTTAAGACAATACAAATTTATTTTCTTACAGTTCTGCAGGTAAAACATCTGACATGGGTTTGCGGGACTAAAATCATGTTGTTGGGGGTGCGTTCGTTTCTGGAAACCTGAGGGAAAAATCCATTTCGTGGCTTTTTCCGCTGCCACGTTTTTTGGCTCCTGGTGCCCTTCCTCCACCTTCAAAGCCAGCATCTTCACATCTCTCTCTGTCTCTGCTTCTGTTGTCCCTGCTCTCCCTGACCTCTCCTCCTCCTCCCTCTTTCACTTCCAAGGACCCTTGTGATTACCTGGGGCCCACCTGGATAATCTAGGATAATCTTCCTATTTTAAGGTCAGATGATTAGCAACCTTAATTCCATCGACAATCTTAATTCCCCTTTGTCTTGTAAATTACTATATTCACAGACCATGGGGATTAAGCTGTGGACAGTGGCAGTGGGGGGACATCCTCTGGCTGACCACACCAGGGGGTTGCAAAGCAGAGTGGTACCTTCCTTTGCCATGAAAGAGATGCATCCAGCAAGTGGGAGGGACTGTTTCATGTGAAAGGGATGGTCCCTCAAATGCATCTTCTTCTTGGCCTAATTGGAGCGCTCAAGCTTAATAAGGTAAAGAGGGTTTTTTTTGTTTTGTTTTATTTTGTTTTTTTACTGTAAATGAGTATGACCTGGAATTAGGGCACAAGGACACAGAAACAAACAAACAAAAAACCTGGGCATTTCAATTCTTACTTTACCAATAGTGGATGGTATACATTTAAACAAAGTAGCCTATTTTGGTCTCAGTTATTGCATTTGTGAACTGGGTACATTAATACCCATTGTGAACAAGGAACCTACTGAAATTTCTATCAGAAACGTGGCTCTTAGAAGCATGGTGTTTAAAGAAAATTTGTTTTTAGTGGAAGGTAATAAAAGTCAATTTCTTTATTCTACATGGAATTCTCATTTAGGGCCAGCAAGCCTTGGGCATCTGTTTCTTTAAGAGGAAGAAAGGAAGCGTTGAGTCATTTGTGAGTCTCTTGCCCTTTGGTCCCTGCATATAAAATATAGCAATGCTTTCTTGAAACCAAACTTAAAATAGGAAGCCTGGCATCCACATATAGCCACAGGCTCTTCTTAGTTCTTTTCCTTCTTCTTTCTGCCTAGCTGCAGAAATAGACCTAGGAAAGGTGATACCTTGCGCGGGAACCAGGGACAGGTAAGCGCCACTTCTGGGTATGAGGTCGGTGTTAGCAGAGGAGTTGACCTGAGGCTCTAGAAGGGAAAACATAAAACCAACAACTCGTGGCAGCGGGAAGCGGTTTGGGTTTATAGTCTCGGCCTACTTCAGAGGGTGCAACAGCCCAGGAGAAGGCACATGGAGTTTTGCAAACTGTAGAGTGCAGCGCACTCTAAGGATCTGTGGTCAAGCGGTGTTAGGTCGACGCAGAGGAAGAAAGAGCCAGAATTTGGCTCCAGGAACTAGTGAGGCACCACTTCGCCCCCCCCTTCTTTCCGGGGCCTGCTTCCCCCTCCCGAGCGCGTGTGGATCGCCGTGTGGGGGCACATGGCCCGCGCTCGGCCTCCGGCATTGCGCACGGTGCCTTCCCCGCCGTCGGCCCAAGAGTGGGAAGAGCCGTGGCAAAACTCAGGCCGGTAACAAGTGGTCCCGCCTCGAAGAGTCCTGGCGGCGCGGCGGCGCAGCGCGGGGGGTCGGGCTGCGTGGGGGTCAGGCTGCGCCCGTGGCCCGG
>LNAC01000001.1:9077324-9102364 GCA_002007465.1 Ailurus styani | reverse complement strand
CCCTCGCTGGGGTGCCCGCCCGCTGTCGGGGGCCGTGCCCGGGCCGCGGTCCCCGCCCAGAGATGGAGTCCCCGCCTGCCGCTAGGGTCCGGGACCCGGCTCGGCGCCCGCGAGGGGATCGGGGGTCCCCGCCCGCGCCCCGGCTCTGCGCCACCCCGGCGGGGGCTCCTCCCGAGCTCGAGCGGGGCCACCCGGTTGCGCGGGGTCACCCCCGGCGGCGCGTGAACGAGCCACACAACTGCCCTGCATTTCCAACGAGTTGGGGACTTTTAAATTCTCGAATAGTTACGTCAGCGGGGCCAGGCGCACTTCAGGGCTCAGGCGAGCACGTGACCCGCCGAGCTTCCCCTGGGCGTCCTTGACTCCCCGGCCCCGCGGCGTGACTCCTCCTTGGCCTCTGGACGCCCTGGAGGAGCGACTTCAAGAGTCCCGATTGCCTGCACTGGGCTGCGGCTGGGGGCGCGTTTGTTGTCCTCCCAGCGCTTGTCTTTGCTTAAAATGGTATCATCAGCAGCATCCTCCTCGGGATCACGGTGTCGTCCTAGTTGTTACCTTCGGGCTGGGTCCCAGGCTGGGGCAGGACCTTGGGGGGGGGGCGTTAAATACAACGGATCTAGACACTGGGAGAAGCTGGGTCTTCAGGCGTGGGTGGGCTGGGGAGGTGGGAATGGAAGGGCAGCTTCTGGAAGGGCAGCCAGGGGGCTGGCCCAAGCCCCCGCCCCCGCCGGACTGGACCAGCCAGGGTCCTGCTGCTGGTTTCCGTCTGTTTTATGCCAGAAGAGGGCGGAGCTTTGTCAGAAGGCAGGGAACTCCTTGTTCTTATTTTCTGGGATTCGCTGGGAAGCCACATTTCAAAATCTGTTTTCATTGTAGTATTTGGAAGTGACTTTGGAAACGTCTGGGGCCATGTCCTGAGGCTGGTTTCATCCGTGGCTTCATCCACTCTGAATCCCGTACATGTTTAGAAGTTGAGCCTTCACCGTTGCTCTCAGGGGCCCGTTTTGAAGTCGGCGGAGCTGGAGGAAGGGTTTGCTGGGGGCTGGGGAGTGGGCTACTGCCCAGGCGCCAGCCGTGGGCTTTCTTATCCTGAGTTCCCACTGGGGGCTCTTGGAGAGAACAGGGCAGGTGCTACAGGGCAGGTGAGTCCCACGGGGCCCCTTCTCACGCTCTGGCCTCGGCTCGGGCATTCTCCTCCGAGGACAGCCGGAGCAGGAAATAGGTCAGGAACTGCTCTGCCGCAGATGCCACAGCTGACTCTCAGCTTCCCCTGAGCCTCCCAGCTCCTGCTCTGTCCCTGGTCCCTCGTCTAAAGGTCGGCCGGGCTCTGCGGAGCGTGACCCCCCACACAGGGCCATCACTGCTCATGGGGATCCAGGGAGCAAACGCACCCCCCTGAGAAACTCGCCAGGAACTGGTCTCTGCTGCCTCTCTTTACTTCCATCCTTTTTTGTCTCCGAGTTTGAGCACTTAAAAACTCGGCTAGAAATATCTTTAGCTGGAAGGAAACTTACAGATCAAAGTTGCATGTTACCGACGCCCGAGGGGAGACTCAGAGAAGTTCAGCGTCACACGCGAAAGTGGGCCTCTGACCCAGGATCCCCGGCACCTGGCGCCGTGTTCTGTCCACTAAGTCCTGAGGCCTCCATGGTCTCATCCCGCCTTGTATTGTGGTTATTTATGTTTGTCATTTCTATGGAGACAGACGCTGCTCGAGGGAGGACCTGCCTAGTTTGCAGCACAGGCCCCAAGAGTGACATGGGCCTGGGGGTGGGGGATCAGTGGCTGAAGTGAGTAAGACACAGTCCCTGCTTTCAAGGAGTGGTATGTGTGTGTGTGTGTGTGTGTGTGTGTGTGTGTGTGAGAGAGAGAGAGAGAGAGAGAGAGAGAGAGAGAGAGAGATACCCAGCTGAGCGTGCACAGGCGGGCAGGCTTTACGAGGAGGCTAGCACCCAGTTGGGAAGGGCAGAAAGTGTATGAGGGTGCTTTGGATGTCCCCCTGCCTGGAAAGGCCACCACTGCTGAGGGTCTGGGATGCTACGATTGTGACATTCCTGTACCACTGAGAACTGCCTCACCCCAAATGCCAGTAGTGCCCCCTGCAGAGGACCCTGCAAGGGTTTGGGGAATTGAGAGAGACCAGTTCTACTGGGAGAGGAGCGATGGGGGTGTGGGGGCTTGCTAGGCCCCAGGCTGCAGGTGCAGATGAGGCTGGGAGAGACCCAGGGCTGGGTTAAGAGCGTGTGTGTGTGTGTGTGTGTGTGTGTGTTTTGTGTGTTTTCTCCTGGGACTCAGGTCCACAAGCCAGCTGACTGTGGTTTGGGTCGACAGGCCCTGGTACCTTTGCACAATGAGGAGAAGGTCCGGAAGGCTGGCGATAGAGTCTCTGACTCTCCCTAGCTAGAGGAGCAAGTCTAAGAAGAAGGCCACAGAGCTGGGAGCCCTGCGCTCTCCCAGGGTGGCCTGTGACTGAAGCATGTGGCATCTCCCCCACCGAGGTCATGGTCCCTTGTTTATAACCTCAGGAATCATTTCCACAGCAACTCTCTGAGATGACAAAACAGCCCAAGACTTGTGGACCCATTCAGGAGAAAGGAAAGGCATGAAGAAGACGACCTGGCAAAACAAAAATTTGTAGGGAAGTGGCGCTAAAGACTGAGAGGGCAAGCGAAACGTGCCAAGGCCTCGAGAGCAAGGAGCTGTAGTGCAGGTTCCTTTACGGATATGTTGGGGATCGGCTCTGCCCCCCTTCCCTTCCTCTCTGGTCCTCTCTGGTCTATGCCTTCAGTCGGGCGCTTGGCCAGGGTATTCAGTGTGGCCGAGTCAGAGAAAGCCAAGTTCCCAGGATGGGTTTTCCCTGGAATGGGAGAGGCAGCACAGACAACGCTCCTATATTCGAGTCCCTGCCCCACCCGTACCAGCTGTGTGCCCTTGGACAGGTCACTAACCGTCTCTGAGTCCCGACTTCCATCTAACGTGGGGACACAGACCCACGTCTCCCTGCCCACCTGCCTCACAGGACTGTGGGGGCAAATGCCATCATGTGCCAGCAAGTACCGGCAAACTGTGAAGTGCTGTGCACACGGAATGTTCTGGTTCTGTTTTTACCTGGTTATGACGAAAGGGATTGATTAGGGGAGGTGGAGTTCCTAAAACCTCCGTGAGCTGATTTTTATTGGTAGTATTTTCAGGTGGAAATGAGGCGGCGTGCCCGGGAACGTGGTCCGCTTTCATTCGGAAGCCGGCTCTCCAGCTCCCCCGTGTCCCCCTTCCTCCCGTTTAATGGCTCATGTATATGTTCCCCAGAAAACAAGTAAAAGAATAGGAAGCTCCCTTTCGTTTTGCTGGCAGAGAACACATCTGGGGGGAAGGTGGAAAGGAGAAGCAGTTGCTGCCCCAGCTTACGTGCAGATTTGGCCGTTTCTGGTCCCGCTCAGCCCCCTCTGCTGGTGTGCTTGCCTCCCCGTGGGGCCTGGAGGCCCGGGAGCCCCCCGCGGTGTGTGCCATTCAGAGCTCGGGGTTAGGCTCCTGAGGGCACGGGGCTGGCTCCCATCATGCCAGTTCTCGCAGCGGGGCCCCCTTCCAAACTGAGAAGAGGCGGCAAGGGGTTGGCCCGTGCCTGGGGCAGGAGCATCTTTTCCCTCCTTTTATCCCTCTGATCCCTGGCTCCCTGTGGCTGCCTGCCATCCCCTGCCTCTTTCCCACTCAACAGGCGAAGGCCCCATGTGGCCTTGCGTGCCTTCCCTGAGTTACCCGGCCTGGGAAGCTGAATCTGACGGCTCGCTGCGTGGAGCTGTAGGTGGTCCAGGGGTCAGCCATGTGCCCTGGCCTGGTACCGTGCTTGGCAGAACCCATTTCCCGGCTTTTAGGGGCAGTGACTGTTTGCCTCGGGCCCCGCTCTGGAACTATGGGGCGAGCGCCTTTGCTCCGTGTACGTTGCATTCTGGGTGTAGGGAGAGCCGTCGGGGTTAGTTGTGTGACTCGTGTGGTTTTGGAATCAGGGAAAAATCTGTGACCATCAAAGGAAACCGAGGACTCAGCAAGGTTTTAAAAAACCAACAACTAAACTTTTGCCTTGTCTGTATCAAAACACTCCAGGCGTTTGTTCAGACTCTGGTTTGTCTGCGAGCTGAGAAGCCTGCTCCGGGCTCGAGGAAATGAGAGGGAGCCAGCTCTGGCCTGAATTAAGTGGCAGCCTGGCAGCTCTGGCAGCAGCTGTTAACATCTTCGCATTGTTGCTACTTTCCAAGCATCCATACAGTCAACACGTATTTATTGAACACCGACTGCCAGATGAGGACTTATTACGAGATGGATGCTGGGCTGTATAGATGCTCTGTGCTCTGCTTTCTTTTAACAATCCTTCCAAGTTATACAATTTGTCCCCATTTCACAGGGTCAGAAACAGGCTCAGAGAGGGTAATGAACTTGCCCAGGGCTAGGAAATGGAGAGCTGGATTCGGGCTCAGCTCTGTTCTCTCTAGAGCCTGCGCTGTCTACACCACACTCGCTGCCCACCCACCCCACAGGTGACTCAGTGTGATTTCTGTGCCAGTGTTCTGGTGGAGTCGATGGACCTGTGGGTTCCCTGCACTGCCTTTCGGGAGAAGTAGGTCCCGTTGGCCAGGATCTTGACCCCAGAAGTGCTGGCCCATTGAGCAGGTGTCTTCTCTTGGTTTTGTCTCTTTGATCCGGGACGACTGCATCATCACTCACCTGACCATGTGGCTTTTCCCAGCACCTGGGTGGGGTAACTTCTTTATCTTTTGAAAAGAACAGTGGGTACTGCCTCCCTGCCTTGTCCCTCCTGGAATGACTTCCTCCCCTTTGAGTTTATCATCAACCGCTGTCCTAGGGCTCATGAGCCCCAAGGGGGCTGGGATTGATAGCCATTTTTCAGGTGTGATTAAGTTGTATATGAGAAGAAGGTTCTCCTGCTGCACCTCCTCTCCACCACCATGTCTCCTGGAAGCTGGAGCCTTGGTTCCGCAGGTCACCCCCTGCCTCTGGGGTCCTAACCGGGAACCTGGCCCCTGGCCAAGGGGGCACTACCCAGGGCTTCCTCCAAGCCATCCCTTTCAGCCAGGCCAGGGCCCACACCTCCAGAGCCTCAGGGTTTGCAGATCAGAGAAATCACTGGGCTGGAAGGGAACACAGACGACGGACAGTCCCAACCTCCTTTTATGGAGGCGGCCCCTGCAGCCCGGGGAGGGTGAGGTCCTGCCCAGGAGGGACGGCCGGGGCCACCGCGTGGGTTCCTGTAATGAGGACAGGCTCGGTGCTGAAGGCCCGGTTCTTCCACTGTGTCTCTTTGCCTAATGACTTACTTCCGTGAGCCTCAGTCTCCTATTCTAGAAAATAAGTTGTCTGCCAACTAGATAGGTGATGGAGAATCATAAAACACACCATTTGGTGAAGCTCTAACATACTATACAAATATAAGTAGCTGTGTATTTTTTTAAAGTTATTTTAAAAATAGCTTTTTTTTTTTTTTTTAACTGAAGGCAAATTTTTAAATTTCTGGACTTTCCCATATGGGGCTGGAAAATCTCCGTTCTCCCTGACATGGGCTCTAGGATCTCTCAGACACATTGTTTTTCCTGGAGTAGCACGGGAGTTTCTTCCTGTTCTTAGCCCGAGCCAGCTTCCCCCCACCCCCGCCCCACCCCATGCCGTGGGGTTACCTGGATCCTGTGCTTTGGGACGCGGGTTCAAATTCCGACCACTTTCCATCCCTTCGGAAGGCTGGGTGAGTAAGAGCGTGCACGGCTCTTCACCCCACGCTCAGCACCCAACTATGTCAGCTGCTCTTATGATTATTTGTTGTTATCGTCAGTCCTTTCATTGTGCTTATTCACACTCGTTCCAACATTTAGTACATGCTAAACTGTTCTCCTCAGCCGTAAAAACAGGGCGCTTGAGACCTTTGCCACGCCCCTTCGCTGTCAGGGTGTCTCACTTATCTGCTCCCAGGAACGGTGGAACTCTCCAGTTTTAGGAATCCTCTTATCTGTCGAGCCCCACTCTTGTACCTGGCCTTCAGGATTCCCGGGCCGTGTTCGTCCCACTTTACCATTTGCCAGATCACAAAAGAACGTGCTGTCCTCCGCAGAGACTAAGAAAGCAAAGCATCGCCTGCCCTGAGCGGGTGGATGCCTGGTAAGCCCAGCTTCCTGAGAAGCAGCAGCAGCAGAGCTCAGGTGTGTCTGCTCCTCAGGCCCGAGGACGAAGCTCTTTCTCTGAACGGTGCCCAGATGTGCTCCATATGTTATGGGCCTTTACTGTGGCTCCTACCCTTTGCCAGCTGAGTCATGCCAAGCTCGCAACGGACCAGCAGTTCATAAAGATGTGCGATTTCAGAAGATTCCAGTTTGCTGATTTATGACGGGCCTTGCTTCGCGTTTTGAACCCGGAGTGAGCAGATGCGAGCAGGGCGGGGCTCTGTTTCAGCTGTGTCGTTGAGAGCTGCCCCCGTGTTTTCCGGAGCGTGCCGCGGGGCTCCCCAGGGGCCTTGCCCTGAGCCCCGGTGCTGCCTGGTCATTGTAAGACCTATGTATTAGAAGAAAGGAAAAGTAGCGCATCGAAACCACAGCCTCGCTGATGTTACTACTTAGAACGATGAATATTCTTTTAAGCTGAAAAACTGACTTCATTGAAAGATCAATATTAAGGTATTATGTATAAGGGAAGCAGGCAGGCACCTAGTTAATAATGTGGTTTTCCCGCCAGATAGATACTCAGTACCCAAATCAGCTTTGCTCTCTCCCCATCTCCTCCCCGACCCCCAACACCTGGAGTCGGGCGGACGTCACGAAGCCTCTCACCCAAGAGACCCCAGCTCATCTGCAGGTGCCAGGATCCCACCCAGCGTTACCTGGCACCCGAACACTGCATGGCTTGCCCTCCACTTCTTCTCCCTTATAGTTGTTTTCCGCTCTGGAACATAGCGCTACCTTCCAGATAGTCTGCTGCCCCCTGCTCATAAATCTCGGATGCTCCCCATTGCCGCCCAAGCAACAGATTCTTGGCCTGACTTTTGAGACCTTCTCCAAGCTGGCCTGGGCCCCAGCTGCCCAGGTGTGGGTCCGCAGCTCCCCTCTCTGATGCCCCATCACACGCCTGCTGTGTCCTCTAGAACCCGAACTGAGTCCTGGGGCACTGGGGTGTGGCTGTTCTCCCGCATGCCTGCCTTTGCCCGGGAATTTGCCGTTTCATTTCCAACCTCAAGAAAAGCTGCACGAAGAGGAGAATCCTCCCACATTCCCTTTGCCCAGATGCCTCAGGTGTTGACACTTCATCAGGATGTACTTGGTCGTCCCCCTGTATGATCCTCTCTTTTTCTGGATCATCTGAGAGCCAGTTGCAAACACGAAGCTGTCCCCCCCCCAATACAACCCAAAGTAAACTCTCCAGCGTTCATTTCCCCAAAACAAGGGTGCTCCAGAATGAGACCAAGCAGCCATGCATTCGGGAAATGGATGCGCCACGCCACTGTACCCCTAGTCTCCAGGATCCTTCCAGACTCCCCAGCTTGTCCTCTTTTCCATCCGATCCAGGGGCCAGTCCAAAAGCACGTGTCATATGCGACTGTACGCTTGTGGACTCTCTTCAATCGGGGAGAACTCCTCAGTCTTGTCTTTCATGACCTTTAAGAGCACAGCTCTTTCATTCTGGAAAAATCCCTCCACCTGTGTTTATGCAAAGTTTTCTCGTGACCAGACTCTGGCTGGCCATTCTGCTCAGGCATCCCACAGATGTGACGCTACGCTCTTCCCAGCGGGTCCTGTCCCTGAGCACAGTGTGATGACCGTGCCACCGCCCGGGCTGGCAGTCCTGGTCGACACCGGGTCAGGTTGGTGCCCACCTGGTTTCTCCACCGTTGAGTGGATCCAAGACCACACGATGTCCTTTGCTTCTTTAAACCACCTCCTGCCTTCATGTTCTTCGAGGACTGCCTGAAATGACCACCACTCTGACGGCCCTTGAATGGCGGTTTTGGCTTTCATCATTCCTCCTGCGTTTCCAAGTTGGCCTTGTAGTGGAAAGAGGAATCTTCCTTCTCCCTCTCTGTGTATTTGCTCACCTTTGTATTTGTGTGAACCCATGGATTCTTACTTTACTTGATGGGTTATAACCCATTAGTATCTGTATTTTTTTTAATGCGCCAGTGGTCCCAGATTTGCCCAGCAGCAGGCCCTTTGAGCTAATTTTTTTTTTGAAGATTTTATTATTTATTTGACAGAGACACAGCAAGAGGGGGAACACAGCTGGGGGAGTGGGGGAGAGAGAAGCAGGCTTCCCACTGAGCAGGGAGCCTGATGCGGGGCTCGATCCCAGAACTCTGGGATCATGACCTGAGTCGAAGGCAGATGCTTAACGACTGAGCCACCCAGGTGCCCCCGAGGTCATTCTTAATGTCCTTTTGACCTGTCCCCGCAGAGGGAGCTGGGAAGTAGACATATGTGTCTGCACACACTCACCCCTACACCTAGCTCTGTTTTTCTCACACCTTGATTGTAACATAGCTCTGAGAGTGCTTTGGAGCCTACTCACCTTTTGTATATGCAAATCCTCTGACTGTGAGAACCTGGCTCCCATTGCCTTTGACAGGGTTATTTTTCTGTTACCCTCCTGTAGGTAACATAGGGACAGCCTCTGTTCCTTCTGTGACCTTCCTGGCCCTGTTCACAGGAAGGGAAGCCTAATGGCTTTCCATCTGAACCATTGGAGAGAGAGGAGGGAGAAGTTGGGTTTTTTTTGTTTTGTTTTGTTTTGTTTTTAAATCTGGAAAGCTCCTTGCACTCATGGGTTGTCAAGCACTTTGCCTGCCCCACCCTCAGGGGGCCTTTCCAGAGGGCCCCACCCGAGAGAACCCTGTTTTTCTTTTCTTTTTTCTTTTTATTTGACAGAGAGAGAGAGAGATCACAAGTAGGCAGAGAGAGAAGAGGAGGCAGGCTCCCCGCTGAGCAGAGAGCCTGATGCAGAGCTCGATCCCAGGACCCCGAGATCATGACCTGAGCTGAAGGCAGAGACTTTAACCCACTGAGCCACCCAGGCGCCCGAACCCTGTTTTTCTATGGCAGTTTGTTCTCTCAACATCCTTCACGGTTCTCCTTACTTTAGACTTTGAACCTGCTCTGCTCTTGATGAGCCTGTCAACCCTGGAGTGTGCGATCCGTTCTTTTTTTTTTTTTTTTAAAGATTTTATTTATTTATTTGACAGAGAGAGAGATCACAAGTAGGCAGAGAGGCAGGCAGAGAGAAGAGGAAGCAGGCTCCCCGCCGAGCAGGGAGCCCAATGTGGGGCTCGATCCCAGGACCCTGAGATCATGACCTGAGCCAAAGGCAGAGGCTTTAACCCACTGAGCCACCCAGGCGCCCCGATCCTTTCTTTTTAAACCACTTTATTGAGGTATGATTGACATAGAAAACGCTGTGCCTGTTGACTGTCTGTACCTCGATGAGTTTGGAGCTGGGTGCACACCCGTGACACCCTCGTCACCGTCAAGTCGTAAACATGTCCGTCACCTCCCAGTCCGTCCTCCCACTCTCATTACTGGTATTGATTGTGGTCATTATTCAGTGATCCCCAGGAGATTCGGCCTGGGGCTCTTCGGGGGCGCAGATCGTGTGTATAGAGCCGAGGCGCTGGCTTTTTGGACCCAAGTGTGACTGCCTTCCTTTCTGAAGCCAGACCCTCTCCGCCTGCATCTCTGACGGGAGGGTGACTCATGGCCCTTTGGAGAAGCACTTGTCGGTGCAAGCGTCCCTCCCTGACATTCCAGTGGAAAATCAACCCTTTGCTGGCCTGACTAAATTTTTATAGCGGGCTGGTCCTGGCAGTGGGGCAGCAGCTGGCGGTTAGAATCTCGGGCAGGTTTTTTGTTTTCCTCTGAAAAATATTTCAGTCACTCTCGTCTGAGCACCAGCACTGGTAGAATTCAGAAGCCATTTATAGCCTCTTGCAGTTGCTCCAAGAAGAGCTGCTTTGTAGGAATCCCTCCACTGACCCAGAAGTCAGCTCTGCCTCATTCTTAGCCATTGGGAACAGAGCTGGGTCACTAGGGAGTAAGACAAAAAGGCCTTAGAGCTGCTGGTACAGTGTGAATCTGACAAATTTTTGTCTTAGCAGTTTCATATGGTTCAAGCTAATAGGTGTATATATACACACACACTTATATTTTAAAATTATTATAATGATGTATGGTGTATAAACCTTCATCAGTGCTTATTAACTCTTGGTTTACACACTGTTCTAACACCCTCAGCCACGGACGGATCTTCGTCTGTGCATGAGAAGCAGAGAAGTGAAGGCAGAAAATGGAGAAGAGTCAGGTGAGTTAGCAGAGGTGCCGGCTGACAGCCTGCGAGTGAGGGGCAAGGCTGAGTTGGGAGAATCCTTGGGGACCCAGCGGTCCCGTGCCTTCGTGCCTTCGCTTTTACAGACGGAGAAGTCACCTGGCTGAGCTCCCAAGGTGGGGCCGGTCTAGAACCCAGCCCTCTTGACTTCATGTACAATTGTGGTTTCGGTGCCATAACATACTTCCTCACTTACGTCACGGTTACTCAAGATGCTGATTGTGTTTCGTTGAGAAAACATTTCACTCTGTTCAAGATTCACTGTTCAGAAAATTCAGAGAAGTGTCCAATGTGCTTTCGGACAGAATTCCTCCCAAGGAGTTAAACTAGAAAAGCCGTCCCATAGACTATGCAGGCAGGTGTCTGTTCCTCCCCAGATCTTCCCCTGGGACCTTCCTTGTCCCGGTGGTGCCTGGCGAGTGAGGTGTGGCTGCACTTCGGCCTGGGGACAGGACGCGCCTGACAAGTCTGGGTCCTCCCCATGGAAAATGTGAATATAGAAGTGGGCTTTACTCTGACTGTCCCATCTCTGAAAACGTTCCCGGAGTTACGTACAAACTGAAGTTGTTCCCTGTCACTTCAAAGTGTCCTTATGTACGCTTTCTTATTTATTTTGCTTGTAAAACCAGGGCATGGTCAGCACCAAACTAGAAAACAGAGATAAATCCCACAGGAGAAAACACTCACAGGGCTCCTGACTGGCTCAGTCGGTGGAGCACATGACTCTTGATCTCGGGGTTGTGAGTTCGAGCCCCCCGTTGGGTGCAGAGATTACGTAAAAATAAAATCTTTAAAAAACCACTCATAAGTTCACTACTGAAGGACAATTACTGTTCACACCTTGGCACACATCCTCCCTCATAGCTGGGTACTGGTTCACTCGGTTGCACACTTCCTGCGCGTGTTTATACATATGTGCACGTGTATACTTGTCTGCTCGCAGACAAACATCAGTATGCACGCGCACGTGAAATGTGGGTCATGCTCCTGATACTCTTAAAACCTCTGTTTCGTTAACGATGGATACATTTACCCCTAGGTATATGGAGATCAACCTTCATTTTTTAGACACCTGCAAATGAGTCCATTCTGTAGCTGTGCCCTGATGCAATCAGCTGTCCCCTACTGGGGGACATTTTGGTTGTTTCTAGTTTTTTTGTGTTGTTTGGGGTTTTTTTGCTGTTATGGTCACAGTTATGATCAGCATCTTTGCTCACACCCTTAATCATCTCCTTAAAATAAATTCTTGGAAGTACAACGACTGTGTTGAAGGAAACAGTCTTTTATGGCTTTCGGTGTGTGTTGCCAAAGCTCCTGGGTGATGTTTTTCCACTCAGGTTTTTTTATGACTTTGGAAAGTCACTAGTGCCTGTAATTGAGGATTTCCCTCCCAGCTGGCTCCTTCCTTCTTTTTCCCTTGTACCCATTTCTCTCGGATTCTGTGGGCGTGGTCCCAGGGCCCTGGGATCCTGTTCTGCGGGATTTGGAATGGTGGATGAGAACAGTGGAGGAGGAAGGGAACCTCACAAGGTCTGTGGGGATGAATAATAAGAGGTAGGCACAGGCATGGGCTGGTCTAATCATACTATGTTTTAACATAGTTTCAGGAAACTCACACTGGGCCTCCCTGCCTCTCATTTATCGCAAGGCCAAGGGCAGCACTTTGTGGCAGATTTTGGGCTAATTCCTTGGCTCAGGATCCAGTCTGGTGACCTGGCCTTGGGGTCTGGCTCTTGTCCACCTCTCCTCTTCCTTGTCTCCATCATCCACACTCCTGCAACAGTGACCTTCGCATTCATTGCTTCTAGGTGCTGAACTCCTTCCTGGTTCGGGGTTTTCAGATAGGTGGCTTCCCTTACCTCAGACACTCTTTCTTTCTCTTACTCTTTAACTTCTGGGACACCGCCTGGAGTGGTGGTTGAAAACATGGCCACTAGTGTCAGGCTTGGGTTTGTAACCTGGGTCTGCCCCTTAGTGGCCGTGCAACCGAGCACTCTCAGCCTCTCTGTGCCTTGGCTTCCAGATCCGTCAAGAGAGGTTAGCGAGAGTACCCACCTCACAGGGCTGCTGTGAGGATCACATGCGGTGATATCTGTGAACACTTAGACTAGCAATTCCTGGCATGTAGTCATTATCGCCAAGCTGGCTGGCTGGCCTCAGTTTACTGCTCCACAAGGAAATAGTCCCTTACTCCCACTACTGGCCCAGACCTCCTGGTTTATGCTCTGAGCCATCTATATCTTTCTTCTTAGTGGCTTCTGCATTGTTACTAGATCAATAGGCATCTGCAGTTGGTTACTGCAATTGTTACTAAATAAATAAGCATTTTTTAAAATGGCTCTTGCCTAAGACTCTCAACTGCACTGGCACGGCCCACCTCTTTCTTGTTCACGGCCTAAGTAAGAGTCAGTATGCAATCAATATCCACTCAGGGAATGAAAGAGACCATCCTGCTACTTACTGCCCAGAGCCAAGTTCATCAGAAAGACAAACTCATGGTCCTTCCTGATGAACTAGTAAGACGTACCTGGTTCTGGAAGGAGTTTCCTTCCCACCAGAGTGAGCTGAAGCGTGACCACTGTCTGACAGTGACCCGTGTCCCTCTGAACTTGCAAAGCCTGCTGCTCTTGGAGGCTGTCTGGTGTCCACCTTTTCAGTGGAGGAAGGGCCAGTGTTGCTTTTAAGTTTTAAGTTTCAGGGCGCCTAGCTGGCTCGGTCGGTGGAGCTTCTGACTCTTGATCTTGGGGTGAGTTTGAGTCCCACATTGGGTGTAGAGATTACTTAAAAATAGAATCTTAAAAAATTTTTTAAGTTTTTCATGCATATAGATCAAAACTTGAAAAAATACAATTACTAGAAAATGAAACAAGACTCACGGCCAGGGTTTCTCAGCCTGAGCACTATTGACATTCTGGGCCAGGTGATTCTTTGTGGTGGGGCTGTCCTGGGTATTGTAGGAAGTTTCCCAGTATCCTGACTTTTATTATTATATTCAACAGACGATATTACTCTATCGGGTGGCACCGCAGGCTTCTAAACTTGCTCTGGGTTTCTGTGCTTTTAACAAAGCCTCTTGGGCCAGTGCCACCTGTGGGTCACACTTGGAGTAGCAGCAGACCCCGCACTTTTTGGAAAAGGAGGCCCCATTCACGGTCCACATAAAATGTGCTCTTAAAACACACTGAAAACTTTTGAGAACATTTCTGAGCCTTGGTTTTTCCCTCTCCTCTCCCTAGATCACATGTAGCAGATGATGTCACCCAGCCAGCTGCCCTTGAGGACCCAGAAAACCCACTGTTAGCTGCCTCTTCACACCACGGTGATGCCTTCAGCCAGGTCTCCAGGGATCTGACGGCCCAGAGGTACATGGGAGCTGGGTGTGCGTCTGGTGGTGGGACCCCGGGGCCCAGGCCCTGCGGCTGCCCCCGCCTCCCCTGCGTGCCCACCCCCACCTACGTCTACATGCTCATCCTACACAGGGCTAGGGCCCCTTCTTTAGGGAGCTCGGGGACACCAGGAGGCCTCTGCCCCAACGGGCATTTCAAAAATTTGTTCCCTTGTGATCTTCAAGGGCCCCTGTTTAAAATAGAAGTCCTCTGGGAGAAAGGACGTGCTATTTATACCTTGCCAAGGAATGACTTGGTTAGCTGCCTCTGACCTCCCAGGACACGAGCTGCGTCGGTGGCTTGTTTTGTCTTCTGGGGGTGGTGGGAGGAGAGAGGAGCAGGTCCTGGGCCTTGGCTTCGCAAACAGGTTTGGCCCTAGCGGGGTCTTCCCTCACCTGCACTTCATGCCCCAGCAACCCCACAGCTGACGCAGATGTCCAAGTCCACTGCTCTTTTTTTTTTTTTTTTTTAAAAGATTTTATTTATTCATTTGACACAGAGAGAGAGATTACAAGTAGGCAGAAAGGCAGGAGAGAGAGAGGAGAGAGGAGGAAGCAGGCTCCCTGCTGAGCAGAGAGCCCGATGCGGGCCTCGATCCCAGGACTCTGGGATCATGACCTGAGCCGAAGGCAGCGGCTTTAACCCACTGAGCCACCCAGGCGCCCCAAGTCCACTGCTCTTAAGCCCACTGGCACTTACTCTGAACCGGCTTGCTCAGAGTCAGCCTCAGGACTTGGCTCAGATGCTAGTCCGCGCGAGCACACACCATCTCTCTGCACACCTGCTCCTCCCCGCCCCACCCCCCACAGGCATGTGTAGAGGTTTATTTCATGTATATATATATATATACAGCCACATTTTTTTCCTATTTTACTGAGATTTAATTCGCATATGACATTGTATAAGTTTAAGGTGTTATACGCATTTTATTTATTTTTTATTTAAATTCAATTAATTAACATAGTGTATTGTTAGTTTCAGACATAGAGGTTAGTGATTCATCAGTCTTCTATAACAGCCTGTGCTCATTAAATCACGTGCCCTCCTTAATGTCCATCACCCAGTTACCCCATCTCCTCACACCCTCCCCTCCAGCAACCCTCAGTTTGTTTCCTGTGATTAAGAGTCTCTTATGGTTTGTGTCCCTTTCTGATTTTGTCTCCTTTTATTTTTTCCTTTCTTCCCTTATGATCCTCTGTTTTGTTTCTTAAAATCCCACATATCAATGAGATCATAAGATATTTGTCTTTCTCTAATTGACTTATTTCACTCAGCATATTACCCTCTAGTTCCATCTACGTCGTTGCAAATGGCAAGATTTCATTTTTGTGATGGCTAAGTAGTATTCTATTATATATATACACACACACCACATGTTCTCTATCCATTCATCTGTTGATGGACATCTGTGCTCTTTCCATAGTTTGGCTATTGTGGACATGGCTGCTATAAACATTGGGGCACAGGTGCCCCTTCGGATCACTATGTTTGTATCTTTGGGGTCTAGTACCCAGCAGTGCAATTGCTGGGTCATATGGTAGCTCTATTTTCAACTTTTTGAGGAACCTCCATACTGTTCTCCACAGTGGCTGCACCAGCTGGCATTCCCACCAACAGTGTAGGAGGGTTCCCCTTTCTCTGCATCCTCACCAACACCTGTCGTTTCCGACTTGTTAATTTTAGCCATTCTGACCAGTGCGAGGTGGTATCTCATTGTGGTTTTGATTTGTATTTCCCTGATGCCGAGTGATGTTGAGCATTTTTTCATGTGTCTATTGGCCATTTGTATGTCTTCTTTGGAAAAATGTTGATTCATGTCTTTTGCCCATTTCTTGATTGGATTATTTGTTCTTTGGGGGTTGAGTTTGGTAAGTTCTTTATAGATTTGGGATATTAGCCCTTTATCTGATAAGACGTTTGCAAATATCTTTTCCCATTCTGCTGGTTGTCTTTTGGTTTTGTTGACTGTTTCCTTTGCTGTGCAAAAGTTTTTATCTTGACAAAGTCCCAGTGGTTCATTTTTTCCTTTGTTTCCCTTACCTTTGGAGACGTGTCTAGCAAGAAGTTGCTGCGGCTGAGGTCATAGAGGTTGCTGCCTGTGTTCTCCTATAGGATTTTGATGGATTCCTTTCTCACATTTAGGTCTTTCATCCATTTTGAGTCTCTTTTTGTGTGTGGTCTGAGGAAATGATCCAGTTTCATTCTTCTGCATGTGGCTGTCCAGTTTTCCCAACACCATTTTTTCAATTGGATTCTTTCCTGCTTTGTCGAAGATTAGTTGGCCATAGAGTTGAGGGTCCATTTCTGGGTTCTCTATTCTATTCCATTGATCTATGTGTCTTATTTTTGTGCCAGTACCATACTGTCTTGATGATGACAACTTTGTGATAGAGCTTGAAGTCTGGGATTGTGATGCCACCAGCTTTGGTTTTCTTTTTCAACATTCCTTTGGCTATTTGGGGTCTTTTCTGGTTCCATACACATATGACATTGTATAAGTTTAAGGTGTTATACACAGACATTTTGATTTATGTTTGTATCACTAAAACAGCTCCCCACTTGCAGTGTCTCATGGCACTAGGAAAACCATGGTGAATAGGTCTCCCATTTGACCCTGACCTGGGGCACACCCTCCCTTAGTGAAGCCTGGAAAGGGGCTGAGATCATCCTCATCCCCCCATTTTACAGAGGGACCCAGAGGGGCGAAGGGGAAGCTTTCTGAGCGTTGGATGGAGGAGGACTTGGCTGGGCAGCTCTGTGGCTCCAGGAAAAGCTAAAGTGCCCTTGGGTCTTGCTCATTGTTTCTGAAGTCCCCTCCCAGCTCTGAGGCTGTATTTTAAGCGATGTGTCCCAGACCCTCCAGTCGGCCTGGGCTGCTGCTCTTAAAGCTTAGGCAACCTCCTTTGCTCCAGGCACATGGAGTGTCCCTGAAGGTCCTCCAACAAACACCCCTAGGAGGTGAGGGGCTCTGTCCTGGACTCCTTTGCCCTTTGACATCTTAGCCAACCTAGGCTCAGTCACAGTGTCATGTTCAAGGGCCTGGGGCTGGTGAGCAGCATGGCTGGAATTTGAGGCAGATTCAGCTTGCCTGCCCAGCCTGCGTTCTGAACTTCCCCGGCTGCGGGTAGAGCCTGTTTCCTCCTTCCACAATGTGTGGGGTTCCACGTACATCCCTGACGTCTTTCAAGTCCAAGGAAGATGACGCATGGTAGAGAAGCTGTGTCACCTTGGACCATGACCGAGAGGGATCACAGGATGCAGGAAGGAACCAGGAGTTCAGTACAGATTTTATCAATGCTGAGAACCTGGCTGGCTTTCTAGCTTCATTTCCCATAGAGAGATTCAGGTAGAGTCCCGTGAGCAACTTTGGTGCCTGGCCAGTGTTATTGAACATTTGTCCGGAGTTGCATTGTCTGAATTTTACTGGAAATTAATAGAAAAGGGGCCATGCTGACGGAAGCAGGGATTGGTTTGGCTTTGGTCACCGGCGGCTTCCACTAAATACTCCTAATTCATTGCTTCCGTATTCGTGAATTTGCCTCTCACTAATGTTTATTTGTAACCCCAAGATCAGGGCTCACGGCTCTCTCATGGTCTTCTGTGAACATGCGCAGAACAGCGAGGGACTCTGATGTTCCTGGGGGGAGGGGCATGTTCCCCGCTTGGGTAGAGCAGGAAGCCCTGTCTTATTCCAGGTCTCGTGCTGGAAACAAATGTCCTTTCACGGTATATTTACTGCCACTGTTTTTATAATGTGCTTTTTGTTCATGATTTTGCTGCTTAAATTGGCCCCCCAATGTAGTGCTGAAACGCTGTGTAGTGCGTTTCAGTGCAGGAAGGCTGTGGCGTGCCTTCTGTAGGAAGTACTCTTTTTTTTTATTTAAAGATTTTATTTTTATTTATTTGACAGAGAGAGATCACAAGTAGGCAGAGAGGCAGGCAGAGAGAGAGAGGAGGAAACAGGCTCCCTGCTGAGCAGAGAGCCCGATGCGGGGCTCGATCCCAGGACCCTGCGATCATGACCTGAGCCGAAGGCAGAGGCTTTAACCCACTGAGCCACCCAGGCGTCCCTGTAGGAAGTATTCTTGCTAGATAAGCTTCACCCGGGTGTAAAGGGTTATGATGCTGTTGGCTGTGAATACAATGATGTCTATTAAAGAAGGTGTTTTCACACAGAAATGCCCATAACACAGGGTTACGTGGTGACCCGTTGACAAAAGAGTTGGGACCAGAAGCTCGCAGGAAGCCACGCCAGCATAACCCGTGGGGCAGTGGTTCACAATGGGCTAATTCGGCGTCTGTGACACCTTTCCAGAATGTAACTGTGAGAATAACAAGAATCAGCCGCACCTGACCTTGCCGATCCGTGGGAGTAACTGCGAAGGGCATTCTGGCCGCGCAGGGACTGTTGCTCAACCCCAGCCGAGGCCCTGCTGGGCCAGCCCGCCCGTCTTGGCCTGTGGGGGCTGCTGGAACAAAGCATCCCAGACCAGGGGCCTCGGAAACAGCGGAAATGTATTGCTCACAGGTCTGGAGGCTGGTCGGCCGGGGGGTTGGGTGAGGACCCTCTTCCACGTTGCAGACTCCTTGCTGTGTCCGCCTGTAGGGGAAGCAGTGGGGGAGCTCAACAGTGTCTCTTTGAGAAGGGCGCTCATACTGTTTTGGGGGATTCTCAGGACCTAGGCACCTCCCACAGGCCCCGCCTCCTAATTCCAGCACACCGGGGATTAGGATTCCAATTTGCGAATTGAGGGGAGACTAGCACCCCCTCTGATCCCCCTCTTCGTCCCGCCAAGAGTCGGGGCAGGAGAGGCAGAGGGCGAGGCATGGGCAGCGGGAGGAGACTGGCAGAGGCGACGCTGAGACAGTCCCCTCTAGAGGTTTGCTCTCCCTAGGAGCAAGGTCGGTACTTTAAATTGAAAAATTAAATGTATATTAAAGTTAAAAATAAATTTTTTTTTAAGTGGGGCTGGAGGGTTTGCTTTTAGCCACTTGTGTCCCTGCTTCTCACTAGCCTGTCAGTTCTCTGGTGCTATATCCTTTCCCTTATCAGACGTCTTCTTTCTTTTTTTTTCTTTTTAAGATTTTATTTATTTGCGAGAGAGAAAGAGGGAATGAGAGAGAGAGAGCGAGCGTGAGAGGGGAGGAGTCAGAGGGAGAAGCAGACTCCCCGCCGAGCAGGGAACCTGAGGTGGGACTCGATCCCGGGACTCCCGGATCGTGACCTGAGCCGAAGGCTTCACCGACTGAGCCACCCAGGTGCCCCAAGATGTCTTCTTCCTGAATCGAGAAAAAGAGAGATGGCATCCCCATCTCTGAGGCAACTCGAATAAGATGGGAGGGACGTGGGTGCACCCTGTCTCCTCTAGGAAGGCCGCTGGAGCACATCCGAGATCGCTCCTTCCTCGGGGAAGAGCCTGGGAACCTGCTTTAACTTTGTGCTGTGCGCTTCCGTGGGCCCATGCCTTTGAGAACATTCTGCGAATGACTACGTTGTTGGGGGCCACGTGTACTCCCGTCCGTTAAGTACTTTCAAAAATGTTTTTAAAGCCGTAGAATCGTTTAGATGAAACCTTGCAGCTGTACCACGCTTACCAAACAGAGAAGAACGGGGCACTCCGCTCACCGCCCAGAACCTTCCGTGCTTTTCGTTTAGTCAGGAATCCCCACGGGGGGGTCTCTTTAGACCCCGGAGCGCCCCTCGGACACCGACACCGCTGGGAAGCTACTCACCCGACTCGTGTCCGTGGAGGCCAGACCTTAGCGCGCAGAACGACCCAGTGACAGCACACGTTGCTGCCGTGCCCTTCAGGTGTCTCACGGGGGAGGTCTGGGGAGCAGCCCAGGACTCTGCATTCCTGCACGTTCCCAGGTGACGGTCTGGGCTCCATACCTGGAGAGCCTCGGGGGAAAGTGGTCCCATCCAGATGCTGTTCTCCTGCCCTGCCTGGCTGCCAGCAGCTCCACAGGGTGGGAGTCCCCTGCCCCGGCTGGTGGCTGGAGGTTCTGATTTCCACCGTCGGGTGGAAGAGCCAGGAGCAGAGGTAGTCCCTCCTGCCCAGTGTCAGAGCCTCCCTGGAGAGGCTCCAAATGCAGAAAGTTCTGAAGTTGGAAGTACAGGGCATTCATCCTGACTTACAGCTTCTGTGTTTCTTCTTACTCACAAGTCATTTGGTTTATTTCGGTGGCATCCATTTGCACAAAAAGATTTTCAGCTGTGGGTTTGCACGAGCGGGGTCCACTGCCTCGCAGAGTTCAGCTGAATTTATGTAAGCGAGCGCCTTATGAAAAACTGAACGACAAAGTGAAAGTATTATTGTTTCTGTTTTCGTTTTAATTTAGAAAAGGAATCACCCAGGGGCACCAGGGTGGCTCACTTGGTTAAGCGTCTGACTCTTGATTTCGGCTCTAGTCACCATCTCAGGGTCATAAGATCGAGTCCCGCGTCCAGCTTTGTGCTCAGTGTGGCATCTGCTGAGATTCTCTCTCCCTCTCCCTCTCCATCCTGTAGCTCGCTCTCTCCCTCATATAAATAAATAAATCTTTTTTTTTTAAAGGGATTATCCAAAGATCTTCTCTAAATAACAGGCTTATAAAAAAATTCAAAATAAATAACAGAATTCCTTTGTGCCATTTAAAAGAAATCTGTGAAAAGTACATGCTGACAAATCCAACCGATGTGACCCGTTCCCAGCGGGCTGAGTAAATTGGGGTGCATCTGCGCCCACTCAGGGCCTTTGAGGTTCCGGCCCAACTGGCTCCTATGAGATGGAGGCCCCATTGGCCATGTTCAAATATTGACAATTTCATACTTCAAACAAACACGTGATGTTCTTGTTTTGGCTTTTCATGGGCCTTGAGCAGCTTTACTGTGTAGGGCTGAAGAAATCCCTGAATCTTGGATATTTGAGATGAATTTCCTTCTGTCCTCTGCCTCCCCGTCTGCAGCCTCTGTCACCAGGGCCAGG
Source organism: Ailurus styani (assembly GCA_002007465.1). Lineage (NCBI taxonomy): Eukaryota > Metazoa > Chordata > Mammalia > Carnivora > Ailuridae > Ailurus > Ailurus styani. Next base: position 9,081,654 of record LNAC01000001.1, on the reverse strand, counting down.
GAGGGCATAGAATCCTGCCAGGCCGGGACAGAGGACCCACAGGCCACCAGTGACTGTGGTGGCAGTTCCTGACCCAGAGCAGAGGCCCTCGTGTAGCTCTGGGATGGTGATTGTGACCTTTCCTCTCTTAAGTAGACTGTTTCACTTGAGTCAAGCTTAGAAGTAATTTCCCTTCTGTGAGCCCAGGTTTGCTCTATGGAGGGAGAGCAGGTAAGAATGTACTGGAAAGGAATGGATACAGCCGATCAGGGTTAACCGTGTGCAGCCAGCCCCCAGCTGGACGTGTGAAGGTCAGTGATGTTTAGGGGCTGTTCGCACTCTCTCATGGGCTGGGTTTCACATGCTGGTTTATCTTGAGGGAGACTAGAAATAGCTCGGCGGGCCTGCCTGGGAGTGTCCAGCCAACTTGCAAGCTGGCCTGGGCACCTTGGATTCGAGCTTTGCCGCTTGGCAGTGGCTGACTGTCAGGAGCGTGCTGTGTCTCCCATCACCCAGGCTCTCGCCTTATCAAAGCACTGCCCTCTGCTGGCCAGGGCCCCGACCCACTGCGCTGAGCTCTCCGGGGCAACAGCGTCCAGGCGCTTTCTTCCCTCCAGCTTGCATCTGACTTCCCATCTCAGCTGAGTCCTTGGCCTTAGCTTTCACCCGATGACGCGATTGTGTGCACTTGGGGATTCGAGAAGGAAAAATCAAGAGCCTGCGAGGAAGGACGGTTGTGCTAATACCTTCCAGATGGTGATACGAAACGGGAGATAAGATGCTGCCGCCCATCTGGCCTGACAGGACCTGGCGTGTTGGGCCTGGCGCTCAGGGGTGTTATCACCCTCTGTGACAGCCAGGTCACTCTCTTGTCTGTCCTTGGACAGGGGCTTCATTTGGCAACTCTGGCTGATCTCTGAAATGCAGTTCGCTATCAGGTCCTTGGGGAATCTGCTGGGAAGGGCTCACAATCCCTGAACTGGGGGAATCAACAGGCAACAGGGAGTGACAGCGTCTCACCAGGGCTGGCCTTGCGGGACGCAAGCCCAGCATTGTCATTGTCCATGTTTCTCAGGTTCCGTCTGGGTGGAAGCGGCATCCGAACGGGACCCGTTGTTTGCGAGCGAGGTACTGAGTCAGGGATGGCACGCTCCGACCATTAGTAACGGCTCCCTAGGGATCGGGGTCCCGAAGGACTGTAAGGTCCCGGCCAGCTGGACCTAGCAGGAAAGAACGCATGACAGTAAGTTCCGTCTGCCTGCTGGACGCGAGGTGGCTTACGTGCCCTACAGGACTTAACACTTCTCTTTAACACAAAAGGCTTAAATTAAATCAACATTTCTGTCATCTTCCAAAAATATCAACACGCTGTAGATATGAATTCAGCTTCTTGGTGACTCCACTAAGACTTGGAAAACATTGGTTAACTCTTCAACCCAGAAAAGGGGTCTGAGAGTTTGACTAGAAAGGCCTTCACTGGTCTACCCCCAGCCCATTTCACAGGAGAAGAAATCAAGGCGCAGGAACAGAAGTGACACGAGAATAGACGTGTGGGGCCCTCGTCTCTGGGCCCCAGCTTCTCTGCGCCACTTCAGGGCCTGTCCAGGGGTCCTGCTGAGGGCTGGCAGGGGCCGCGGGCATGGCTGAGCGCCCAGCAACCTGAGGATGATGTCTCAGGACGAGCCCCGGCGGGTCGGGCAGGCTTGGGTGGAGACGGGCTGGCGCGGAGGGGCTGAACTGTCCCCGCCTGCTTCTCGTCTCTGCTCTAGCAGCGCTGCCCTCCGGCAGCCCAGGGGGTCGATATGGGGACCCCGGGTAAGTTCCTCCTCGGCGCCTAGAACCAGGGCTGGCTCCATGGGCATGCCACCCAGACAGTCACCCAGACCTGGTGCTCAGAAGAGCCCTGTGCTTATTTCAGGGCTCTGCTCTCACCGTCCTGAAATTCTCGATCCTTCTGGAATGTGGGGCTCTGCACTGTCACTTTGCATTCATTTACATTCCACTTTGCTTGCAAATTAGGTTGCTGGTCCTGCCCCAGACTGGGATTCCAAGAAGATGGCCCCGTTGTCCATGCTGTTCAGCTGTCAGTGGCCTATCCTACCCTCGGGGGAGGTCCGGGGTGGCAGGGGTGGCAAGGAAGGAGCTGCCATGTGTCGAGCACTTTCCATAGGTCGGGCTCTGTGCGAGGCCCAGAGAAGCCACAGTGGCTGAGACTTTAGTAAGGGAGCAGGACACCCTTGTCAAAAACAGGGTGCTCAGAGGCCGGAGCCCAGCCCAGCCTGGCCTTGCAGGGTGGTCATGGGTACCCCCACCTGGGGTGGGCCTCCATGTTTGGGTGACCCCAGGATGACTATAGGGTGGGCCGGGAGGGTTCTGAGAGAGGTAGGCATGCAGGGCAGCGTCTGCTTGAGCCCAGGCACAGAAGAAGCTGCCAGGAGCATCAGGGGCCTGGCTTGGTGGGCTTAGAGCAGGGAGAGGGAGAGGACAAGCCTGGTAGGGGACAAGGACAGGGATGGGGCACAGGAGCCCGTGTGGGAGGCCAGGGAGTTTTCTCGCGTGGAATCCTAAGGCTGCAGAAAGTTTCAGGCAAGGCAAGGCCCTTATCAGAACTCGAGCGGGGTTATCCTGGTCTCTGGGGGGGCAGGGGGATCAATGTGAGGGGACAGAGGAGGCAGGCAAAGCAGGTCCTGCAGGAGTCCGCTCAGAGAGGCGGTGGCCCTAACCAGCCGAGAGGGGTGGCCAGGACAGAGAGGTTCCGGAAGGAGGAGGAGGTGACTCAGCAGGAAGGGGCGATGGAGAGGCAAGGACAGTCCCAACTTCTGGGCTAGTCTGAGTCACCAGGCGCTTCCCTGTCGGGGCCTGACCTCCCCGGCCCCTGGGGCTGGGCCAGCAGCAGGCTGGAGGCTGGGAGGAACTGGGGGCTCCGTTCCTAACAGAGCACTTGAGTCACTCGTTTGGTCCTTGGGCCCCTGAGAGCGCAGTGCAGGAAGGACGTGGCCCCGTGGTGGGACCAGCAGGAGGGAGAGTGGGGGGAGCAGGCGCCACGGCCTCCAGGCTGGCAGGGGCTCCAGAGCCGAGGGGACCCTCCCACACCGTGTTCTCAGGGGGCGGCAGATCTGTTGCCTGTGGGCACCCTCGTCAGTGGAGGGTGACTGTCGCTGGGCTTCGCCCTGCGGGTTCGGCTTTGCTGAGGCCACAGGTCCGAGGCAGCCTCTCCCTCCTCTCTGCCAGGGTTTTCGGAGACAGGATTCCCTCCTTGCACTTCGGTAGAGTCCCCTTAAAGTCACAGAACCACACCGTACAGTCACCTTTCTTCAGTTTGCATAGTTTGCATTTTACGTCAAATAGAATCTTCAGGAGGCGGGCGCAGGGGGAGCACGGCCCCCATGCTTTCTTAGGAAACTAAGGTTTAGATGAGCAGTTTGACTTGGTCGGTGGCCTGTTCACTGCTTAGGAATATGAAAGAAGGGAAGCTTTCGAAGTGTGAACATGGCTAAGGAGCTTTAAAGCCCCCAATAGTTTGCATTCTTCTTTTTGAGTCACTTCTTGGTAAAATAGAATCTTCCAGCCACTGTCCCAGTTGTTACAGATCAGCGTGAATAGGCGAGGTGTCACTCGGCCTGGAAACCCCCTTTGTGCCTTTGCCGAGTTCTGTCCACACACGTTGTTCACCTGTGAATTGGCCTCGCTCCGGGTTGACTCTGGTCCTTACTCTCTGGTCTCTGCTTTTCTCCCCGTTTCTGCGGGGTTCAGGGAAGAAGGCAAGTTCCAGCTCTGCCTCTGCTCCTGACCCCCGGCTCGGTCACATTGGTCACAGCCAGCTGGGACACCCCAGCTCTCCCTCTGCCTGTTTATTGAGGTCTCACTGTCGGCGGTGGCAGGGGCGGGGTCCTGGCCAGATGCTGGGACGCTGGCTCCATGACCTTGCCGATGTGACCTCCGCTCTCTGAGCCGCAGTGTCCTTCTCTGTAAAGCAGGCAGGTGACAGTTGCCTCAAAGGGCTGTCGTGAGGGTTCTTTGAGGTCATATATATAAAGTGCTCGGTGCTGGGCATGCTGGACCGGGCACCCGACACGAGGCGCCCAGGACAGCGCACCCTGAGCTCCCCGGTGGGGCCAGGCTCCTGCTGTTTTCGGGGCTGTTGACGAGTGAGGCCCAAGCCGAGGCACGGAGGCTGAGGAGTTGCTGGCCTGGCAAGGAGAAGGGGCTGCGAGCCTAGGAGGGGGCACTGAGGGCAGCCTGCCTGGTGGGAGCAGAGCCAGTGAGGGCCAGGGCTGCGGAACGGGGCGGGGGATGGGGTGCATGGATGTGAGGCCGAGGCTGAGCCCTGCAGTACCTGCTAAGCAGCGAC
>LNAC01000001.1:9057038-9074557 GCA_002007465.1 Ailurus styani | reverse complement strand
GGGGCAGCGAGACTGGAGCGCGTCTTATTCCGGAATCGACAGATGTTCGGCTCTTGCCAGCATGCTGGGCGACTCCTGCTGCCTCCTGCTGCCTCTGATGGCGGCTGTGGAAATGATGACACCGCCCCACATTTCCAGCACAAATGGCTTTTCTCCGGGAGCTTTCACACTCTTCCCCACCCCCCGTACCCGCTGGTGATCATTAGGACACAAGCCTTTGGGAGAACAGATGTGACTTGGGGAGAGGCCGTGGGGAGGAGAGATTGCTTCGTGTCCAACCCGGCCTAAAGCAAAGAGCTTGTCCTGGGAGGGACACTGTTGGCGGCAGTGGCCAGGCTTCTGGCCTTCCCTTTGCCTCCAGCCCTGCCCTTCTGCAGTGTTCATGCTCAGCAGACCCCCTGGCCCACGGGGAAGGTGCTCTTGAGAGCCCCAGGTAGCGATGCATTGAGCTCCAGGATGCTGACGCCAGGCAGGGAGTCATGATAAAGAACTTCCTAGTGATGCAGGTCCAAAGCCCTCATTCATGCCAAGGCTGTCACGGCTGTCCATGCGTTTTTGGACCCTCTGGAGGCTCGTGGCAAAGAGCCTGGTGTGTTGGCCCGTGGGCCAGGTGGCTGTGAGCCTGGCCCAACAGTGTCCCTGTCCAGAGCTGACCTGCCCGTCGGCCTGCTGGGGACTGCTGTCCCGAAGGAATGGGTAACTTGGAGGTCTGGCCAAGGGCTGCCTGGATAGACCTGCAAGAAATGAGATGGGAGAAGCAGCTTCTTGCAAGGAGGAAGTGGCTCCATGCTGAGGCAGGAGGCCAGGGTGCAACACCCCTGAGCAAGGCCACCCTGAACCTCAGCCTGGGGTGGGGGCAGGCGGGTGACCTTGGCTCACCAGGGCTTCTGGTGAGATGTCCTCCGGCTCCTGCCCACATCGGGCATCCCTGCATCTCTCTGCACTTTTCCCAGACTTGAGAGGCTTTCCTGGCTGGAGAGGCAGTCATTGCACGTCTCCCTGGCCCCAGCGGGGCTGGTCCCCTCTCCCCCCAGGTGAGACACGTGACCCCCTTGAAAAATGCTGCACGTCCTTGCGCTCAGAGCCCATGCATCTGCCAGCTGCCGGCCTAGTGGTGAGTTTTGTAGGTGGGGTCTCTGTCTGAAGGATGCTGATGCTGCCAGCAAGGTACTGTGCTGAGCAGACTCGCGTCTGAGCCAGCTCGTTCCTTATTCATGTAAGCCACGTGTCATTACATGCCTTCTCGTGCCTGCGAGACCACCTCTTCCAGGGCAGACTGGGCCCGGATATGCTGCAGAGTGTCACCCTCCTGGAGGGCCAGGCCCAGGCCACCCGGCCTGGGGCTCCCGGCTGCTGGTCGGTCTCATGAGTGGGAGCCGGTGTTTGGGCGGCTGGGCAGGTGCGTCCGGGGCCCCCCCTCCTTCAGCGGAGGGCCCCGGGGGAGGGAGGCTGTTACTTCACCGGCGGAGTCAGTGGAAGGTGGCCTCCTCAGGCGGGGCAGAGCCGGGGTGGAGAGGCACGACCCGGGCCCCTGGCCTTAACCCTCCTCCTCCCTCTCCTGGGACGGAGAGCGGGCAGCCAGGTGGAGCTTCTCTGGAGCACAGCTGGGACAGACTGCGGGTCTCCAGCTTTGTGACCCCAGCTGGGTTGCAGACCCAGGCCCCCTGGCGCATCCGGGAAGGGAGTCCGGCCTGACGTGGGGAGGAGATGGTCCGGAGGAGCTGGGAGGGGCCGGTGAGGGTGTGGCTGGGGGTGCCCAGCTCAGCTGCCGGAGGGTGGAAGGTTTCAGGGCAGTGGAAGGTCTGGGAGTTCCCCCTCCATTGCTGGTGATGCCCTTGGCCTCATATTATGTTGGCTGCCCTGTGATCATTTCAGAGGCTGCTTTGCTTCCAAGCCACGTGTGTGCCCTGGAGCCCCCAGAGTGGCTGGACGTAGGAAGAGGGGGGTTTGCCAGCAGCAGGCCCGGGCATAGACTGCCCAAGGGGCGGTGGAGAAATAGACCCGCAGACCAAGACAGGGCCTCAGGCAGGAGGGTGGGAGAAGGACATCTCACCAGAACATGCCTGCCTCAGGGTCTCTCCCTGCTTAGGGTTCCTCTGCCTTATTGGCAAGTTAGTTTTTCTTATACTCAGGCTCATGAGATGAAGTCACACGCCTGATGTGGCAGCTGTAGGAAGGTGACAGGTGCTCTGAGTCTAAGCCGATCATGTAGTGCGGTCTTCTGCTTTCTTTCTATCCGCCTGTCCATTCGTTCAGCCATCTGTCTGTCTATCCGCCCACTTGGCATACAAGTCCTGGGTTGATTCTGTGCCCTATCCCACGGGTGAGGTGGTGCAGGGGGAGGAGTGTCAATTTGGAGAGACTCGCCTCTGGCCCACGTAAGAGCTGTGTGACCTTAGACAAGTTGCTTGACTCTCTGAGCCTTCATTTACCAAAATCTTTAAAATGAGGCTAGCAGTACCCGCATCCTGGCGTTAACTGTGAGGAGTAAATGAGTGTACGGAGAATGTTGCGCAGCGCTTGCCAGACAGGAGGCATTTCATCCACGTCGGCGCTCCGCTGACATCCAGCAGTGCTGGGAGTGCTGGGGCAAGGGAGACGGAGAGAGACACAGCGCTAATACGGCGTGGGAAGTCTCCCACAGAGTGAGAACAGAAGAGCCAGAAGAGAGCACTTGCTCGGCCTGGAGAAGCCAGGGCGGCTCCCAGGGGCGAAGAAGGCAGGGGTCCTTCAGAAGGGGAAGCACAGGAGCTACGGCTGGATGGATGGAGGAGAGGCCCAGCAGATTTAGGCAGAAGGTCAGCACAGGCCTGGACCCGCTGGGGCCGGGGAATGCAGGCGGTCGGGGGCAGAGCTTTGGGGTTAGCAGCAAAGAGTGGCAACCGGGGCGGGTGGGGGGTCAGATTTGGAGGGGCCCGCAGCCAGGGTCCCGAAAGTTCACTGGGACCCACAATGTACAAGGAGGATCGTCTCCCCTTTAAAGCAGGGGGTAGTCAGGACCCAGGTGAGTTAAACATCTGCGATGGCCAAGGGGAGGGTGGGTGGCGAGGAGAGGCTGGAGGTCACGGGGCCACTGGAGGTTGTCACCGTGCACCAGTGGGTGGCTGCGGGGATGGAGACGATCTGAATCTGTCCTCATGGCTCTCATGCTTTCCTTCCTTCATTCGCTCTTGAATGTGTGTTGAGCCTCTGCTCTGGGCAGGCCTCTGGGGATACAGTAGTGACTCCCACACACCGGGGCCACACTCTGCTGAGGGGTCTCTGCAGGGGCAGGGATTCCTGGGCTAGGCTGTGATTCTGGGGTGGGGGGGCTCCCAGGAGAAGTCGCCCAGGACCCCGGGCTCGGCTCTAGCATTTCCTCACCATGCTGCCCAAAGCTGGGGCTCAGGATGGGGGGGGGTGTAATCCGCGGTGGGGTTCCACCCCGCATGCAGTCCCAGCTCTTTATGTCCTGCCTAAAAGGCAGAACAGGGCTGGCTCTTTGGGGATGACTTGCCCACTTTGTGCCCCCAATACGTACGCCTGCTCCTGACTTTAAAAATCTGTCTCATTGAGCATCATTGCCTGGTGGCTTTGCAAACCATACGGTCCTGCGGCCTTTCTCGAGTTTAGATAATGGGGCTCCCTTCCCTCCCCATTTTTATTGGCCCCATTTTAAGGCCCAGTGAGGTCAGGACCTTGCCTGAGGTCCCAAGTTCCTGGAGCAAAGCTGTGGTGGGAACCATTGGGGTTCGGGTGTCTCAGCAGACTCCTCTTCCAGGAAGCCTGCCAACTGAATGAGGAGCTCCAGACTTGGTGTCCCGGGGCTGCTGTGAGAGTCAGCAGGGACAGAGTGCCTTTTTGCTTTTCCATGAAACAGCCGCAGCCGCTGACGTGTTTTGAGTGCTTGCTGTATGCTTGGCAAGGCTGTATGAAGAACTGCTCACCTGTTATTTCATTTAAACCTCGCAATATCCGTGTTGGTGGGAAGGTCCTATTTATTTTTATTGCACACATGAGGACACTGAGGGCCAGAGGGGCTTGGTAACTTCTTTGGGTCAGTTTAAGGATTCAGGTAAATGAGCAATTTCCCCCATTATCCATTAATCTTTCTGAATTAGGTGAACGAGGAAGAGAGTTTAATTCAAACCTCATTCCTGGGCACCCAGCCTTCCCCTCCCCCCGCCTGCAAATCCCACACACAGAAAGCAAGACTTGTCAGGGAAGCTGGAGGCCACGGCTCTGGGCCTTGCCTATGACAGTGGAGGGAAGACCTAGGCTTCCTTCAGTAATTCTCTTTAAGCTCTGGCCTCAGTTGGAAAGAATTTCAGGTTTGGCCTCTCTCCTGGGTGTCCCTGATCACAGGTCTGTGTCCTCCTCACCTGCTCCCCGGATGTCTGCCCAGCCCTATGTCACACAGCAGTCAAGAGCCTCCCCTGTGCCCGGCCCTGGGCTAAGCACCGGGCATTCTGTGGGGCAGATCGGGGGCGTGGTCTGAGCCCCCCAGGAGCCCACCTTGCTCAGACTTGTTTCTTAAGGAGACACTGGATGCTGGGTATGCTTGGGGGGGGGGTGCTACCCTGGGATGAAGGTGTCAGGGAAGGCCCTTCTGGAGAGAGATGTTGATCTCCCAGAGACAAAGGAGCGCCCCCCCCATGTTAGGGATCGGAGGCATGTTCCCAGGCTGGGCCATCACAAAGCAGGAGCCCTTCATCTCTTTCTGGATTCTTAACTTAACGAGATGCAAAACCATGTAAATGTACCATGCACTTATTCTGCGTCAAAACTGAATAAGTAATCAGCCTCAAAGCTGCTAGGAAACCTGGTGGTGCCTCTCCCACATTTCCTTAAAGTCAGCGGGTTGAGCGGGAACTGGGTCAGGCTGTTGTCACGGCAAGACTGTCTTCACATGGACAGATCAATTCCTCAAAATCTGAGTATTTAGGAAAAGTAATCCCTTATCTTCAGACACCGTTCCAGGCTAATTGCATCCAGTGATGACTAGACAGGGTGCAGGGGGAATTACACAGACAGGCCCGCTGGGAGGGTTACGAAAAGGGAAATATTTTTAGGGCTTGGTAATGCACACATGAACACGCGCACATCTGTGCACACGCACGTGGGTGTACACACGCGCACACACGCACACACACTCCTCCAGTCTCTCCTCAGACGTTACGCTAATTATGCTGTCAGTAGGTGCTCGTGGAAGCTATTTCTGGCCCAGCCGTTCTGGATTTCTGTTCTATCCCGGAGCCTTGAGTCAGCAGTTCTGGTCCTCAACTCCTGGCTCTCAGTGCGCGGCTCCCAATGGGGGCAGCCCCCCGTCCGGCTCTGGGTCCCTGCTCTGGAGGCGTGCAAAGTGATGCCCCCAGGCCAGCCGACCGCCTTGCCTCGTGAGGGGGCCGCTGCTTCGGGCTGGGACTTCGTGAGGACCTGAACTCTGTTTCCAGTGAGGGAAGGAGCGAGACACCCAGAGCTTCTGGATGTGCTTGTCTGTTTTTCATCTTGGGAGCATTGTCCCCCTGAACGGCCTCTTTGGAGCCACGGGGAGGAACCCGGTCCCCCTTGCAGACGGTGGGACCTGGAGTTCTGCACCCGTGTCTCCAGTCTGGCTGCGGAAACCATTCTGCTGATTCTGCCAGCTGGGAGGGCCCCTCTCTCTCTGCACCTGAATGTTCTTAAAAGACCCCCTTTTCCTGGTTCCAAATAACCTCTAAAACCAGTCAGCTAAGCTCTAGAGGAACTCCGTGGATTCACACATCGGCCTTCAAACCAAGTACAATATTTGAGCTCTCCGAACAGGCACTGGAAGTGCTTATGGAATTTTCTGTTCTTGGAACTATTTCCCTGGGAAGAAAGGGGGATAATGCTGGTTATGTTCTTGGTCCGAAAGAGAGGCTTCTGGTGCGGGCACATCACTCATTTCTCTCTTCCCGGGTTTGAGAGGAAACTTGACTTTGTTTCTGAGTACGAGCTCGAACGTTGGAGGTTAGTTTTATTCGGCCAGTGTCCACCTTGCGCCACCCAGTTTTTGCCTAGGACCTTAAATCTAGTTTATAAGAGTCGTTCGAGGAACAGGTCTAGAGAAAGACAACTTGTACCTGAGAAAGGCCACTTCAGGTGAATCCGCTTAGTAAGTCAAAGTTTTATGGTCATAGCCCAGAAGGGGTTTAGCTGTGACTTTACCTTGAAAAAAGAAACGAAGAATTATGAAAACAGTGACTTTTATACTGAACAAGATGTAGGCTTCTGTGATAACCCGAGGCTAATATGTAGAACGAACAAAGAAGTCTGGCCCGATTTTTCTGTCTGATTTTCAGGGTTGTGGGTTCCTCGCGCACATTTGAGTCCCTTCTCTGAAAGTCCACAGGGGCCTCAACAGTTCACTGGAGGGCTTCTCTGAGCTCCTTGACCTTGGTGTTCCCTCTTCGAAGATGCCTTCTTCATGCTCTTGAGCTTCTCCTCTTCAGTGGCTCACCGAGGGCCACCTGTCACGGCTTCGGGCATCACACCTTCCGCGGAATCCAACTCACGGACCTCACGGGGTCCCGAGTGTTCGGCCAGGTGTTAGCTTCCTTTGCCGTCAGTGGCATTTGCCCCGACAGTCATGGAGACACAACTGGCAGCGACTTTGGAAGCCAAGAGGGGCTTCCAGTCTGTAAGTGGTTGCTTCCTTGCTGAACGACCCCCCACCCCCGCAGGCTGCCCCTTGCTTCCTCTTCCATAACCTCGTAGCCGTGGCACCGTGGATGCTTGGAGCCCCTCTCCGTGGGATGGGGCAACTCAAAATAGATCCTCCGGGGACTTCTTCGCTTTCTGATCTTATTGATTGCTGGAGGGAGCTGAGTAGCTGCGGCTCTGCCCACGCACTGTACGTTATGTGAGTGCAAGGGTGTTGTCGAAGGCATGGTCCACCATAGTCAAGGTCACTTGGCAGAGGACCCACAGGAGAGAGTATGTGGAGAACGTCAGTCACGAGACACCTGCTCATTCATGGAGTGGTCACCCTCCCAAAAAAAGCCCTGCTGGGTTTGGTGAATTATATAACTGATTGAGATTGTTTCCCTTTTTGCTTTGGCTGTTGGGAAACTTAGGGCCAGACTTGCAGCTTATCCCAACAAAGGCTTCAGTAAGTATTTCTGGAATAACCTCACCCCCTCTGGCTTTTATACACCTTTTCTAGGCCAATTTCTTTTGTGGTCTTTTGAATTGCAAGCTTAAATCTTTTCTAAATTTAGGTAGGTATATATTCTAAAAAGTGATCTCAAGAGTTCTACCATTTTCATCTCAAACAAGCTGAATGAATTTGGTAAAGACAAAGATTTCGAGGCTCTTATTTCGTCTTCTTGGATGTGGTGTTTGTGTTATTGACTCCTCCTCTGTGATGAGACTTCTAGGCACTAATTTAAGTTTTGTGAAGACCTGGCTGGCATTTTCCACACCAACCCGCCTGCCTTTCTTCTTGTGGGCATCAAAGGTTAATACTGTAACCTGCATTTGTAATTTTGAAATAAAAGTGAGTCTCATCTCTCTTCACCGATTTCTTTTCTAGCACATTTTGGGGTGCCTTTCTGGGTGTGACGGTAAAACCCTCAACCTCCATTCTTGGTCATGACCGAATTGAAAGGTTTTACCCCATGAAGGGTAGTCTTTGGAGCTGTCTTTGCTTGGAAGGAACTCTAGAAGGTCTCGTGTAGATATGGTGAAGGTGGCAAGGCAAACGTATAGCAGATCAGCCCTTTCCAAGAAGAATGGGAAAGAACTTTCTGGAAGAGATGGGATTTTACCTGAGCTTGTGCTTCAGCCCAAGAAAACCTAAGGTTCCTAAGTGCAAGCATGTGAAGTTGAATGTTGGAGTCTAGAAGATGAATAGATATCCATGGCCCCGGAAATGAAAGAACCCATCAATCTTCTCCCCTTTTTCTGTTCATCAGACAACTGAAGACTTTTGCCAGGGCCTCTTCCTTCGCTCTCTGAGGTGTCACCCGCACATGTTTATGGAGCCCTGGCTGTGCGTAGGGTATGCTGCAGGGCTGGAGAGCGGAGTGCAGGTGCAGACACGTGGATCAAGAGGGACGTGTGGTATGAGGAGGTGCCAAAGCTCTGACCTGTGAGTGGTTGAGAGAAGTCTGAGGGCCGGCTGGGAATTGCCCTCCCAGGCGCTGGCCCGGAGCTAGGGCTGATGATACCCATGAGGCACCGAGAGAGCTGGGGAAGGTGGGGAGGGATGCCCCCGTGGCAGTGAGGTCACGGAGAGGACCCTGGCCATGCTCAAGTCCAGGGTGGAGCGAGTCATGGGATCAAGGCCAGGATATGGAATTGGGACTTCTTCCCCAAGGCCATGGTCAGCTTTTGGAGCGAGGTTGTGTGACATAAAAGCTGTGTCTCCAAAGCCCAAGGAACAGGATCCCAGATCCATAAATCCTGGTGGGGAAGGTGCCGGCAGTGTGCCATTCCTGCCTTTCGCCCCACCCTGCCCCCTTCCCCCCACTCTCGCCCCGCCCCGGTCCTGTTTGCTGGCTGGTCCCGCTGGTCTCAGGCTCACATTCACATGTGGATGCAGAACTTGGGCCACACAGGAGGTCTGAGATGGAAGAGCTCCCACCAGCTGGAACCTCAGGGGGAGGCCAGTGAGCACAGAGTCGTGGGACAGGGCGTGGACTTTGGGGTTCCCCGATGGAGAAGCAAGTTGCCAGCAGGCAGTGGTGGTCCTGGCAGAGCGGGAGCCTGGCTGAAGTTGGGCTCCCTAAAGAGAAGGCCCACGTGCTTTCCTGCAGCCCCCACCACGGGATGGGGGGCGGTGGGAAAGGCCAGCGGCTGGAAGAAGCAGGACCCGGGCCATTCTCCGTCTGTGTTTACATTCTTCGTGCTCTCCAGATGGATTTTTTCTGTGATCTGACCTACTTTCTTTAGCGTGTGTGCTTGGGCTAATTAGCAGTGCAGGGGTCCATCGGTCCTGTTTGGAGAGCGTGGCTGCTATGGCAACTGGAGGCTTCTCCGAGGCCGCAGGCCAGGATAGAGCTGCTCAAGTTTGTTTCTCTTGGGGTATCAGAGGTGTTTCAGAGGGCTCACCCTTCTGGACTGTGGCTCAGTCCCTTGGACCTCACTGGGATTTAGGAGTCTCTACCACAGAGTTTATCTCTCAATCACAGAGGTTTAGCAGGTTTGCTGATCTTTCTGGTATGTGCCAGTAACCTGAGGATAGGCTCATCTTATTCAGCATTTATAGGCTAGGTACATAGCAGGTGCGTTGATATGTGTTGAACTGCTAATAGTTTTAGAAACGATGGGTGCAACCCTTGATTTATCCAGGCTTCTTGGGTGTCTGGGAGACATCACTGGGAGGGTCGGTAGGGGAGCCTGTTGCCTAAGTGGTTAGCCTGCCTCAGGGTCCCAGAGCATGTGTGTGATGGTCCAAAGGCCCCAAGAGGGGCTGTCTGAGTTCAGGATCTCATTGCAGCCATGGTTAGAAGCTGCAGGGATCACCGGTTTGCTCTGGAGGGGAAATGCTCTGCTAGGGGCGGCCAGGGTAAAGTCTGGAGAACAGGCTGGGAATGAAGAGGCGGGAAGGAGGGAAGGGCCCGCTGGGCTGCGTGAAGGCAGTCCCTCCTGGAAGGAAGGTCCGGAGTCAGCAGAGGGGAACCCCGGGCATGACATCTATAGCCTCAGCCGCAGGTAAAGGCCCAAGTGGGTGCTCAGAGCGCGTGTGCGTACCCGAGGGAGCGAGTGGTTGGAGCGCCAACTTACTTGCATTTTAGTAATTCCAGATGGAATCTGTGCTTTCTCCCTGTACAAACCCATGATTTAACTTTTGTGGAATGATCTGGGTGGGATGGGGTGAGGCAGGGAGGAGGGGGAGGCAGTGGACAGGCAGGAGTTGGCGGGGGGAGGGATGGTGTTGGTGTCGTGAACAGTTCTTGAGGATGACCGGAACCCAGGGCTGGCTCCGCAGAGCATCAGTGCGGGGGTCCAATGGCCCCAGACTGCTGTTTTGAATTTCCTTGGTCTGATTTCAACAGTTTGTCTATCTTTTTGCTTTTCCTTAGCTGTTCTTCTTGGGTCCTAGCAATGCATCCTAAGCAGCTTGTCTTGGGCTTCTGTGGCAAAAACAGCGTGGTTTGGGTGGCACAGACCGAAACACATACGGCTCACAGTTCTGGGGGCTGCAAGGGTGACGGCGTGGCCGGGGTCTCAGCCAGAGGTGTCTCCCTGGTTTGCCAAAAGCAGCCTTCTTGCTGTGTCCTCACCTGGCAGAGAGGGGAAGGAGCAGGGGGAGAGAGGAGAGCGGGCACGAACTCGGGGCACACCTGCAGCCCACAGCAAGCCCTTGTCCTTCTAGAGCAGCTCTCCCTCCCCCACCCCCTTTTCTCATTTTACATTTTCTGTCGGCTGAATTACTAGCTGACCAAATTTGTTTCAATTGTGTGTAAACGGAGCATCAGGAGGTCGTCCGTGCGGGCGTGAGCAGCTCTTCCGTGAGCCCACTGTGCAAACTCGTCCTGTGTGGACTTGTGCGGCACCCCCCGTCCCCACGTTGCACTTGTCTCTCCCCTGGTTCTTGGGGCTGTTTTTGGCATCGCTGAGTTGGTGGCAGCCTGTGAAGTGTCAGTGCGTCATGACGTTAGAGTCGTTGGGGCTCGAAGTAAAAGCAACTCATTTTTACTGCTTCCTTATTTCCTTTATGGCACTTACTTAGGGAAAAATGCTTCTCATAAAGAAGGAAAGGAAATTAGCACTGCTCAGCACCAGTTAGAGTCCCGCTCCTGGGACCCTATGTATACATATGCATTATTTGATTTAATTTCCCAATACCCTGCAAAATAGATGCTTTCTCTCTCTTGCCAGCTGGGGAAGCAGAGGCTCAAGATGGTTAAGTGGTTGGCCCCAGACCACCCCACAATGAGGGAGAAGCCAGGATTTGAATTCCAGTCGCATTTCAAAGCTCTCTTCTGTTTTCGCAGCGAACCCCCTACCTGCCCCCTACCTGTGGAGGGCAAGGAGGACACTTGGATGGTTCTCTGCTTCCGTGTGTCACAAACAAAAAAGCAGATGGGTTCTGATTGTGCTTCTTCACTGCTGTAGTGCCAAGTTTGGCTCAAGGCCATACTCTCCGTGCCCCGGGAAGGGCTCGCTTTCCTCAAAAAACTAAGTCTAGGTTAGGGCTTATGGAATTTTCAGCTCCGTGTGATGAGGTTGCTGGGACTCCCAACTGCCCACGGGGCCCAAGAGATGTGCTATCTAATGGGAAACAAAGCCTCCGGGTGCTGGAGGGGAACACGGGGCAGGATCCTCAGCCCCAGGGCACATCCTGCCCTGGCAGTGCTCTCCAGAGCAAGTGTCCTCAGGCCGCCCTGACAGTGACCTTCCCTGCAGGAAGGACACGGTCATTAGCCATATTCGTGGAAATGCAAAAGTAAACCTTCTCAGTGTTTCCTGGAAATTTCATGTTGTTGCGTCCTGGGAAACAGTTTTGATTTTCTGGCTTTTGGTTTGACACTAATCTTAAACAGGCACAGAGGAAAGGCAGCCCACCATGACGTCTAGAACCCTCCTGACATTATGAGCCGCAGCCTCCAAAGGTCCTGTCCAAACATCCTTGCCACAGTTTCAGAAAACACTCAGGGCATTGGAGGAAATTTTCAAATGCTTCGAGCAGTTCTGTTTTCATTTTATTTTTCTTTTAGCCCCAGTGTAGATGCATGTTGAACTTCACTGCGCCGTGGGGTGAAGACACGCTGGGAAAGTGTAGAAGGGTTTTCAACTTACCCTCAGGAGCTCATTTTAATTCCGTTGTCCATCTGTGTTTGGAGCTCAGAATGCAGTTGCACCGAAAGCAGAGCAGGGGCAGATGGTCAGGCTCCCAGGTGTGCCCCAAACCTCTGGACCTGAGACATGAAACCCTGCCCTGATAGCTTTTGATGGGAAGGCCAGGAGGAGCCCAAGCCTTGAACCTTGCTCAGGTAGCTGGAGCCAGGTGTGGGACCAGGCTAGGTGAGCATTGTTGTCCTCGCCAGGCTGTGGGGGCGGGTGCTGCAGGCACCGTCATGGGGTGTGTTTAGAATCTCAGAGATGGGCCATTTGGTTGCAGGGCATGGCAAGCTGCCTTTTGCCCGGACACCTGGTGGCTACAGGGGCCTGGCCTGGGCACATCAGCTGGCCTGGCCTACGGTTAGGGTGAGCCCTTGCTCAGGGCTTCTCCCTGGAGAACTCACCTGGTGGCCAGAGGTGGGGTTGCCCACGCAGCGGCAGGCCCTGGGCTGCTTTCTCTCCACCTGGCCCACCACCTCCATTGTGTGAGCAAATTGGAGGCCGGGCCTGGGCTCTCTGTGAGCAGGGAGCCAGGCCCTGGAATCTCCCTGGTACACAAGCCTCATCCGGCCCAGGCCTGGCGTGGCCAGCGCCGCCCCCCAGACCCCCAACCAAGGAGGCAGAAGCGGGCGGTGGGAAATCGCACACATCTCGTCCATTTCCCACTGCAGCCTGTTTACCTGCCCTCTCCCCCTGCATGCGCGTGCACACACACACACACACACACACACACACACACACACACACCCCACCCCCCTGCGGGAAAGTCCATTCCCTCCCTCCTGGAGGGATGAGCCGGCCGGGGCGAGATTACCCCCACTTCTCTCTGCGGTCAGCCAGGCGGCGACCACCACGCCCCTCCCTCCATACCCCCCCCCAAGGCCGCAGTACATTTGCATTTCAAAGCCACACAATGCGGGCTGTCCGCGCAAGGCTGGGGGAGGCTGGGGAGGCCGCGTGGGTGCCGAGGGAGGGTCTTTGCCCTCCCTCCCCCCGGCCCCGTTTCCGGAGGCTGCGCCGGAGCTTTGTGAAGATGCAGGCGTCGGGGCCGCTCAGCGGTGATGACATCACCGTGTCACACACAGAAGCTGGGCTGCCGGGGGTTTAGGAGCAGCTCCGCTTGGACCACACCGGCGCTCACGCTCACACTCGCGCGCCCCGGGCAGAGCCGCGCGCGCCGGCCACACTCGCGCACACTGTTAGGCGCGCGCCGGCCACACTCGCGCGCTCCCTTCCGCGGCGCTCGCTCCCCGGGCTCCGGCTCGGGCCCTCCGCCGCAGCTCCCCGCCGCCGCCACGGATGCCAGCGGCTGCTCCCATCTGCAGTGCAGCAGCCCCGGCCGCCGGCCGGTCCGCCCCGGCTCCCGGCTGCAGGAATCGCGCCAGGACGCTGGCCCCGCTCGCGGCTAGTCTGCTCGCCAGGGCGCAGCGAGGATGGGAGGGTCGCAGTCCCTGCAGCCAGTCCCAGCCAGCGACCCGAACCTGGAGGCTTCCGAGGCAATGTAAGTGCTCCGCCGGGCCGGCCGGAACCACCCCCTCCCCCCCACCTCCTCCCCGAGAGGAGGAGAGGCTGCTGGGCTTTGTTAGTGTCGCCTCTCCTGATGCCGGTGCAGCCTGGAGCCCGGGCCGGCCCAGGTTTCTGGGCAGCCTTGTGCGGCTTTGCCTGGTGGCTGCTCCTTCTAGCATTGGGTGCTTCCTCTGGAATGAGCATCTGGCAGCCCCAGGATACTGCCCCTGCCATCGAAGGGGGGGGGCCCGAAATGATCCGTCTGGCATTCGATTTCAGTTCAGCAGCCCAGTGCATGTTCTGGGGCTCCTACAATGAGCATCTGAACTCTGCACCCCAGCACAGTGGTATTTCCTGCAACGGAACAGCCGGGCATCAACAAGGGCCTCTTGGGAAGAACGCTTGAGCGTGACAGCTTGGTACCCATGCAGACAGACTAGTTTAGGGGCAGCTAGTCGTGTGGTTGGGCAGATGGTGTGGATCGTGGCTGGTGGACGTTCAGTCCTCTTAGCCTAGGCATCCATACTCCGGTGAAGACTGTCGAGGACAAGGCTGCTGGCTATTATTAGGGAAGCCAGCCGAAGTCTTGTCATTGGTCCACTGGTCGAAGCAGGGTTTGACTGTGCATTGATTCAGGAATCTGATCTTTTCTCTAAACCACAGAGCTGATTCGCCCAGAGTGGCCTTTATCCTGGATGGGTGTTAGAATTGCCATTTCTGTGTGGTTTTCTCCGTCTCCCTCCCAGGCGTGTCTGGAGGAGGAGGCTTACTGAGCAGATCGGGCTGCTGGGGGCACCTTTCAGCAGCTCAGGCTCGGGTCCAGAGTGGGCCTTCCCATCCCAGCCTTACCTCCTGCTCTGCTTTCCCAAAGAGAAGAATGTGTTTCAGAAAAGAGTATTTTGGGGGAGTTTGGGGGTGGGGCCGTAGGTAATGTGGTTGGTTGGTGAGAACCATTGATGTGTAGATTGAAAGATAAGCAAGGCTTGGTCTGTGTGTTGTAGTAGGGACCGGGTGCCATGTGGGGCTTCCTCACTGGTCCCCACGCCTGGGCTTCAATGAGGAGCTGTTTCAGTGCGGTGATGTAATGCTAGGCTGAGCCTCATGGTTTTCTAGGCTCTGTCTCTTTAGCAGCAAACCATAGTTAGGAGCAGGTGTGCACCGATCATTTGTCTTCATCCTTGTAGCCTGGGAAAGCGTCATCTTACAATCAAGCTGGAGACTTTTTTTTTTTAATGCCGGGAGCCTTGGACTATGCCTACCCTGTTTTTCGTCCATGTGTAGTATTGTTAGATGTGTGGAAATATGTACCACCATGAAGGGCTCCATCCAGCCCGGGCAGAAGAGAACAATTTCAACCTATTTTTTAGAAGTCTCCAAAGTGGAAATCGGTGAATCAGGGGGAGTCACCAGCTAGCTGGTATCAGTCTCACGCCTGTCAAAGAGCATGCGAGACTTGGAAAAGACAATGTGACCACACGGTTGGGAAAATACGCTCCTCAGCCATTGGAAATTCAGCTCACCAGCCCCCAATAGTCCCGCCCTCTTTCCCCATCGAGTTAACAAATGACCAGCACTCTGTTGGCTGAGGGCTGAGTTTGGGGGAGATTCTGTTTTAGGCAGAAGCTGCCTTTTGGTAAGGCCCCTGAGATTCTACCCTGTGGGGATGGTGGTGTTGCAATAAGACCCCAGGCTGATGGGCCACATTGTGCTGAAAGTGGTTTATCAATATTGCATGGTTGATCTTGTCCCAGTGCACCAGCCCGAGGCGTCTCTAAACAGCAGTCTTTAGGATAGTCCATTTACTCGTCCACAGATTCCACTCCATCCCCCTAACCTTTTTGTTTTTGGAAGTGGAGAGAGAGGGAATGATCAGGGCTGGTGCCATTCCTAGTAACTATTCTTCTCTAAAATCCCATCTCTGCCATCTCAATAATGAGGGCTTGTTTCTCTAGTACAGAGTCGGTCGTTTCCAGTCCAGAGGTTTAAAAAAATGTGTTAAGAGAGCACCCCTTTTCTGTACAGGCACAAGCCTTCCATGATAGTCTGTATTTCCACGCGCCTAAAAATGCACGCGTGTGAGTAATACACGGCACAGGGCAGCACACGGTCTGTGGAGGAAAAGGAGGTTCTGCTGTTGTCGGGGTTGCGGGGATGGAGAGGGACTCGGGGTGCACACCTGCGGATACACCATCCGAGACACCTGGAATCTAGGGGGACCGTTTCTCCTTTTTCTCTGCGGAAAGGTGGGCCTGAGTTGGGCCCATGCAGAAGAGTGAAACCCAAGGACAGAGGGAGGCAAGATGATTCTGAAGTGTCCACAGGAATTTTGTTAGTTCCTACTGATTTCAGGTTTGGGGTGCCTTTGGGCAGCTTTTGTAGCCCCGGCTGGTAGCTTCACTCTGTACAGAGTGCAGTCGGGGAAGTGGGTGGGGTGGGGTAGGGGTGACGGAGAGTCCTGGGTCTCCTGCATTGACCCTGCCCTTGCCCCTCCCAGGGTGGTCCCCACACTGCTGCATCAGCTTCCCCCAGGGGCTTGTTACAGATGACCTCAGCAGCCCCCTCCCCGCAAGACTGGCTGAATCCAAATCCCCATTTAACCAGAGATTTGTAAAGATGCCCGGTGAGCTATAGAGAAGAGAGTTTGAGAAGCCCCGAGCTAGCTAGGCATCTCGTCCTGGTCCCTGAGGACCTCTGACCACTTCTCGGGCTGCTTCTTTCCTGCCTGGGAAAGAAGTTCTGGTAGCAACAGTAGCCCCTGTTTCCAAACCGAGCAAGGGTAGCTGGGACAGAAGAAGCCCTCCGCAGAAAACGCTCCCTTCCCGCGCGGACGGCTGGGCAGTGCGGGAGAGGACAGGAAGGGCTCTGCTGAGCGTGATCTTGGCTGTGGGTCAGACTTGACGCTCCACCTGTGCCTTCCTTCCGCAGCAGCCCCTCGCAGCAGCCCCTCGCAGCTCAGCCTCTGCTAAGTGCAGCAGCAGGGAGGACTTTGCCCTTTGTGTAGTTGGAGCCCACGCCCCCTTTCCCGGGGCTCCAGATCAGCTAGGGGGACCCATGCCGCCTGTGCTCCTGTAGATCAGAGTAGAAGGGCCAGGCCGGGGGGAGACAGGTGAGGAAGCCAGGAGCAGCCGGCCTTGGTGGTGGCGGTGGGTGGGGGTGGGGGTGGGGATGGGAAGGTTGAACAGGGTGGCAGGTACGTAGTGAAGGTCTTGAGCTCTGCTCGGACTAAGAGAAGCATGTGGCCCTTGCCAGGACGAGAACTGGGAGAACTGGATTGGGAGCCCTCTGGGGGGAAGTTGATGAGTTTGGGCCGGGGTTTGACAAGCAGGTGGGATGGGAACAGCAATTGAGAGAGTGGCCAAGGCCAGGGAGAACTCGTGGGCCCCACCTCCCCCGGGGGTGGTGGTGGGGGGCAGACCTCTGCATCCATCTGGGTCACAGACGAGAAAGCAGAGACTTGGTCGCTTCTTTTCCTGTGGCTCCCGATGATCCTCGGTCCTCTCCTGTCGGGTGGGAGGCTGTTGAGAGGGCCCCGTGACTGGTTCAGCCCCGCCTGCCTCTGAGGGTTCTCAGAGGGGAAGGGGTCTTGTCTGTGAAGACGCAGAAGACAGGAGCACCGGACCGTGACAGAAGTGGGGACACTGTGCCTGGAAACGGCTGTCATTTCAGTAGCTCAGAAGGGGCCGGAGAGGGCTGCTGGAGCTCCTGATAAGAATCTTCCTTTAGGCCTCACTGGATCTCTTTCAAAGCCTTGTTTCTTGAGGTGACCCTTGGCTAAGCCATTTGGCTTACATGACAGCATCCCTCGTGTGGGCTGCAGACGGCTGTCCAGCTCCTGGAAGCGCATTTCACTTCGGGTGTTAGCGCTGGACAGAGTTAGTAGAGTTTTGTTCCCCCTGAGACTGAGCTGCGGAGTTCTCCGTAGGGGGAGATGCCTGAGTCCTCAGGGAGCCTGCTGGGGGCTGTCTTAGTTCAGGCAGTTGTGACAAAAATGCCACAGAGGGGGGCGCTTCAGCAGTGGACATGATGGCTCTCGGTTCTGGAGGCTTCGAGTCCCAGGAGGTCAGGGTGCTGCGGATTTGGTGTCTGGCGAGGACCCTCTCCCGGGTTTACAGATGTTGTGTTCTCCGTGCTTCCCTGGCCACAGCCAAGGGAGCAGAGATTTGGTCCTTTTGTGGTGGGGGAGAGGGGGGGAGGATGGCGGAGGAGGGAGAGGGAGTGCGAGG
>LNAC01000001.1:8980639-9056884 GCA_002007465.1 Ailurus styani | reverse complement strand
GGGAGGGGGAGGGAGGAGGGGGAAAGAGAGATCTGGGTCTTCTTTTAAGGGCGCTGGCACCATTCATGAGGACGCCACCCTCATGACCTAATTACTTCCCACAGGCCCCCCGTCCAGATGCCGCCACACTGGGGATTAGAGTTTCAGCATATGGATTATTGGGGAGGGGGGCAAAAACATGGAATCCGTAGCAGATGCTTTTCCTCGGCTCTCATTCCTAGATCTCTCCAGTAGGGCTCCTGTGGCCCTTTACTCCTTGCTCTGTGGGGCTTACCCGTAGGCTTTCTCTAAGCTGAGCTGAAGGCCAAGAATATTCCAAGGCCCTCCACGTAGCTGCCGGTTGTCTGGGAGTCATGCCGTCCCTTTCTGCTGGGGCACTGGGATGGGGAGCCCACTGCTGGTGGGGTGAGCAGCCAGGATGGGCAGCGTTACCTCTGGGTCGGTGGAGTATGGGCCACTCTCCCCCCATTGACCGTCAGCCCCCGTCCCCATGTTTCTTTCCACTGTCGGTGGCTTCTTTCAGCAGCTCGATCTTTGGTTGCCTAGGAACCACTTTAGCCTGAAATGTGATTGGCCGTCCTTGCCAGATGGATTGCCTGAGCTGGGGCCGAGTTCCTGGGTAAGCAAAGGATGTTGAATAATTCCATCCTTTCCCCTTAAGATTGATGGTGAGGACTTAGGCATTGCAAACAGTGGCTCCGTGAAAACCAATCGGTCGTGGACTAATGCTTGTGTTTCGCACTGGACAGGAGTCCTGGGGGTGGGGCTGGTTGGCCCTGAAGAGCCGACTTAGTCAGAATCGCTCACACACACACACACACACACACACACCCTGCATCGGAAGCAGTTGCTCAGAGGACACTAGCTCTGTTTATAATTACAGACTCACGTTAGCAGTTGTTTCTGGAGAGCAGGTGTGTGCTGTTTGCATCACCAAACACGGAAACAGAGCTGGATGCTGCAGTGAGGAGTTCCGCAGCCCTCTGCCGAGCAGACTAGATTTAGCAGAAACTTTCGTGTGCTGGGTGTTTCCCATTATAGAACTATTATATCTGTGAATCCTCTGAGACAGGCACTTCCACCCCCATTTTATAGGTGAGGAAACCGAGGCCTCTGCATAGCTTCAGGCAGGGGCTCAGCAAACATTTTCTATAAAGGGCTGAAGAGTAAGTGCTTTAGACTTTGCAGGCCATATGGTCTCTGTTGCAAGAACTCAGCAGTGCTGTTCAAGTGTGAAAGCAGTCATAGACAGTTAGTAAGCCGTGTTCTAGTCAACCTTATTTACAGAAGCAGGCAGTGGGTCGTGGTTTGCTGACCCCCCGTCATACAGCTGACCGGGGTAGCCCTGGACTCCATGTCCCCTACCCTCACGACCATGTATGAGCACCAGGCTCCTCAAGCCTTTGGCCTGGGCCAAGCTTCTTGGTCTCTCTCTGCTCTCCCCAAGCTTGAGTANCAGGCTCCTCAAGCCTTTGGCCTGGGCCAAGCTTCTTGGTCTCTCTCTGCTCTCCCCAAGCTTGAGTACTCACGGACTTGAGTACTATTACGTACCAAGAAGACCCCGCTTGATACCCTTTCCTCTCCTCTGAGCCCTGCAATTACCCATCTGTTCACTTCGTATCTCCTCTTGGGTTTCTGATGGAGAGCTCAGGCTTCATGTGTCTAAAACGGAACTGATGAGCTTCCTTCTCTCAAACACAAATAACCTGTATACACACCAATCCAGTGTCAGCTCCGCTCCCCCACCTCAGCGCACGGCACCCCAGCCAGCCAGCTGCTGCAGCCAGAAACCCGGTAGTGAAGTCTCGTCTTATCTTCCCTCTCCTTCCTTCTTCCTTAAACAGACTGGATCATGGCCCTTCCCTGTGTCTGCTTCCAATGGCTTTCTGTCTGAAGTCCTAGCTTCCCTGTGGGGGGGCCTGCAGGGCTGGCCTCCCACCTCCCCTTGCCAGCCCCTCTCTGCCCACACGTATCACCTGTCAGCTCTTTGAACATGCAACGCTCAGCTACCTCAGGGCCTTTGCACACGCTGTAGCTTGTCCAGAAAGCATTCTGCGCCATGCTGGTCGGGCTGGCTCCTTCTCCAGCTGCAATCCTTGATAGCTTTTTCTGCTGTTACTCTCCAGTGCTGTCCAATAGAACCTTCTGGGATGATGGGAAAGTTCTATAATCCGCACGGGCCAGTATGACAGCCACCTAGCCACATGTGGCTCTTGAGCCCTTGAAATGTGGGCAGTACCTCCAAGAAACTGGATTTTATATTCTAATTAAAATTGCCACATCTGGCAAGAGACAGTTGTGTTGGACACCACGGCTCTGTAGCCTTGTCCTGTGTGAGTTCTTCGTCATACTCTGCCCATTGGTAGTTATTTGCTTTGTCTCTTTTCACGGGGCTCATCAGAGTGGAAGCATCCCGAGGGCATTCTGTTTATCATTCCCAGTATCTCGCGCAGCACTGAGCACACAGTATGGACTCAGTGTCTTGCTGAGCGAATGCACACACAAAGGGGTGAATGAGTGTTACTGGCACAAACGATCATAGGCATATCTGTTCTGCACTGAGCCCGCGGAGGGGGCCCCGCAGCTGGGGACTTGGAGGGGCAGCGAGAGCTTGGCTAGACCTTGGGCGTTAAGGTTTTACAGGCCCCACGTGAGGACTGGGCCCACGGCTGCAGGGACAGCCAGTTCGGTGGTCTGCCTGCCCATCGCCACCATGCAGTGGTACAGGGCCTGCCAGGGCCACTGGTTGAAGGATGTGTGACCCTCCCTAAATGCTCTTGCCCAGGGCGTCCCAAGATCGTGCACTGCGGACTCAGCTGCTGGCAGGTCAGTTCGGTGACAGCCAGAGCCTGTCTCCATCTCCCCTTCTCCCCTCCTTCCTCTCCCCTGCCGCATGGTTTGCTCTTCCTAGAGGACCGTGCACTCAGATCCGCACTCTCTCTGGCCATCTCTCAGCTGGTGTCTCTCGCCTGCCTTCATCTTCTTCCACCCGAGGAAGCCACTCCTCTTGGGTGGATGGGACGGCTGCTGCCTGAGCTCCAGAGGCTGAGGAGGAGGCTGGGGCGGCAGGCGGCGGTGGGGGCGAACAGCAGCAGTGGATTACTTTTGTTTCTGCGTTCTTAGCCCTTGCAAAGGAGAGCAGCTCCCGGGGCCAGGAAGGTGGGTCTTCTGCACAGGGCGTCCCGTGGCTGCGCAGGAAAGTCCCTGTGGGGCTGGTGGCCTTCCCAGATCACGTTTTGCACCTGCCGGACCTCCTGATTGCAAAGGATTTTTCTGCGTTGGCCCTTTCCACGGTTTCCTCTGCTTCGTCCGTCAGTGGAGTCAGCAGCAGCCTCTGGCTCTGGGCAGTGGTGGGGGCAGGGGTGGGGGGCCCCCGCCCTCAGTTTGCTCTGTGTCCTTGTGTGGCTGACAATGCAGGCCAACTGTCGGGCCCCGCTTGCTGTCAGCATCCAGGCTTCACTTACTCCAAGGTGTTTGCGGAGACCCAGAGTCGGAGAATTTTAGAGCTGACACGTCAGAATCTTAGAAGTCGATGGGAGCCTATTTTTGACAGAACGTTGTTTCAGATCCCACAAGCCCATCATTTGTGAAACACCACTCAGGCCTTTCCTGCTGGTCTTCATTCATAGAGAGTCTGGTAGTCATTTTAGTCTCTTCCCGTTAAATTCTGATCTGCTAAAAAATACATTTTTAGATGGACTGTGTCATTTGATAAGCATGAGTTGGGGCACCCTCCCAGGCAGCGAAGTAGCTTAGATTGCACATTCTGTCTCCCCAGAGGAAGGCAGTGGATAGTTAATTTGGGGATAAAAAGGATGGACCGTGGGCCCGTGACCGTGGCCTACCCTTGTGTCTTAGCTTGTCTCTTTGCTCTAACGTGTCCTTTTTCCCCCAGTTCCTTCCATCTCCTCAGGGATGCTCGAAAGATCAGTTTCCAAAAAAGGTGGCTGTTTACCGTGTTCATCCTGAGCAGGAATTGGCTAAAGACAGACCCGTTGTTGAACTTGAAGCTTGGCATCTGTTAGAGCTCGGGCCGCCCTTTGTCTGGGTTGGGGGACAAAACCCAGGGGGGCGCAGTGTCCCAGTGAGAGCTGCCCACCAGCGTGTGTGCGGTCGGCTGTCTGTGGGAGCAGCGGTGTTCCCCGGGCTCTCCCGGTAAGCGCCGTCTCTGATGGGGATCAGATCTGGGTCTCTGGAACTTCAGGAACTGTCTGGATCAAAGGGGCTCAGCTTGGGAGAGTTGCTCCTCTTAGCCATTCCTCAGGGCCCTGCTGGAAGTTGCTAATGGCTAATCGTTCTACTTGGGGGAGGCAAGCCTGGAAATGTGAGTATTTTCCAGGAAGAAGGCCAGAGGGGCTGGCCTGACTTTAGGGAAAACATCTGTACGCATGTAGGTCATGTGTGGGATTTCCTGGCCCAGCCTCGTTCGGAAGAGGATCCTGGGACCGTGTTCCTTTCCTTTAATGCTCAGGGGAGAGAGAGACAGGGCTGCGGGGAAGAGAAGGTCCGCACAGCATCGGTGTCCGAGGGACCCTGCTCTTGGGGAAGAAGGTAGAGGAGGGAGCACAGGCCCGGCCCAGCCCCTGTGCCGTGACAACCCGAGTCCAGTGGGCATTTTGACTCCTCCTGAACCTGTGACTGGCCAAGTTTGTAAGTACCGAACGGGAAGCTTTGGGACCAGGGACCTGGGGTCTGACAGGGTGTCCCTGGGCAGGGATGCACCTAGAATGTTCCTTCCTCAGAAGGGCTTTGCCTCTGGCCTTAGCCAGGCACCTTTGGTTGAAGGTCCGGAAACAAACCGTTCAGAGTAACCTAAAGACAAGAGGGTGTGTGTCTTCTGTGACCGGCAGGTAGGATTCATCCAGGGATAATTACCAGGACGGCTTTGGAAAAAGGGACATTGCCCCCCCCCCCCCGCCAAAAAAACCTGGAAAAAACCTCCGAACCACCTAAAGTGATAGAGTTGGTGGCCTTTAAGATCATTCCCTGTTGTACAATAGGGGACCTGGCCCTGGGGCTGCCCGGGGCAACCTCTCTGACCTGGCGCCCTAGCTGCTGGGGGGCTGGGCGCCGCTGGCCCTGGAACCTTCTGCCCGGCCCTAGAGCCACACTAGGGAAGGGGGCGAGGAAGCTGGAGAACACTGGAGTCCAAGGCTGCTCTGTGAATGGATCTGGAGCAGCTCAGCTTACATCTCCTGCCCTGCAAGGTCGCGGGAGGCAAGCCGGTTTGGGGACAGCTCAGGTGTTTTGACACCTGTAGTGACTGTCTTTAGTGACCAGGGCCAGGCTTGAGAGACGTGACCTGAAGCCCAGGGAACGTGAAGGGGCAAGAGGAGGAGGGCAGTTCTGTCTGGCTGGAAGCTTCCGGCAGTGTTTTCCTGGGAGTTTTGCTGCGGATTGTGTCTGATGCTGGATAGAGGTGGGGTCAGAGGGAAGGGACTCCAGGTAAGAAAGGACAAGGTGTTCTGTGGTGGGAGGTGGTGCCTGAAGGTGCTGTCTGTGAGGATGTTCGTGCCTGACGTCTGTCACGTCCGATTGTTCTAGTAACAGATGGGGGAAGAGCATGGAAGCCAGCCCCTCTCTGGGATGTGGCTGTGAGCACCCAGCCTGACTGCACAGCCCAGGGGCTGCCTCCAGACTCCGGGGCCACCTCGAGGCTGAGCTGGGGCCCTGTGGTCACCAGCCACCTGCTCCCACGCACAGGACCGTGGGCAGGGGCCTGACTGGAGGCTGTACCAGCAGAGCTCTTCTGGGCTCTCTCTCCCTCCCTCACGGAGGCCCTGAGCCCCGTCCCTTCATGTGGCCTGAGTGGACCGAGGCAAGGCTGTGTCTCCTCACTGGACGACCATGTGACGGTGGGTCCATGTCTGTGACCAGTGTATTGTAGATGGAGCAGAGAGCCGGTTGGCATTGGGACCGAGGGGGTGCCTGACGAACGGGCCCACTGCTCCCAAGAAGAAGCAGGGAGAGCATGCTCAGGTCACCAGGGAGCAGACTAACTCCACTGTTAGGATCAGCACACGGTTTGGCAGAGACCACCTTGAGAAGCCAGTGGAACATGGTGCTGGCTCAGTGCAGAGCTGTCCTGGGTTCCTGGGCATGTGCACCACCAGCTTTGTGCCCGTGGAGCCTCAGTCATGACCTCCAAGCAATGGGTTAGCACCCCCTCCCCCTCCCTGTGGCTGAGAGATCATGCAGACAGGAAAGAAGAGGCACGCTCGTGTTGGGGACGCTGGAGAGGACGTGATAAATGTTTATGAAGTATTCTGCTGGTGGGGCTTTTTTTTTTTAAAGATTTCATTTATTTATTTGACAGAGAGCGAAACTGTGAAAGAGGGAACACCAGCAGGGGGTGTGGGAGAGGGAGAAGCAGGCTTTCCTGCAGAGCAGAGAGCCTGATGCGGGGCTCGATCCCAGCGCTCTGGGATCATGACCTGAGCCGAAGGCAGACACTCAATGACTGAGCCATCCAGGCACCCCTGTTTTTTTTAATATAGCATAATTTCTAGTGAAGTCTGGTGAAGAAAACCCTGAAATACTGACACGTGGTGCCAGAGAATGTGTTAGTATCACCCCCCACACACATACACCCGAGAAAACCCTATAGGGCCTGTGAGGGGGAAAGAAAGTGCTGGACGTCAGACACCAGCCCGCTCAGATGGGCTTTCTCAAATAATACACTTTTGTCCCTTGCGTTTGCTTTCCTGGCTTTACACAGTGCATTTCCCAATTTATGCTCAAAATATATTACATTGTATTGTATTGTATTATTATATTATACTACACTATTATATGTTGTGTTATATTTGTAATTTCCTGAATACTGTCTCTCCCCTACCTCCAAATGTGACTACCTCTTCTAAAATGGGGCTTAAATTCCTGGCATGGTATGTGGAGGGGAACCAGAGGTATGGGGGTGATGGGTACAGGCTTTCCTGGAGACACTATAAATTACCCAAATCTCGGGGGCCCTGGGAAGCTTTGCCCTCATACCCAGGTGTAATATTTGATTGGTTAAAAAAAATATATATATGTATATATGTGTATATATATATATATACGCACACTATATTTATAGTATATATATACTATATGTAGTATATATTTTATACATATGTTAATATTTATATATATATATTTTATAACATATATACATATTAGATGGAATCGGACCAGTCAGGTTGTAAGATGGAAGAGGCCAAAGAATGATGGCTGCACCCTTTGTACCTTGGAGGCCACTGTTACGCACAAAGGAACTGGCCTGCAGGGAGCTCACAGTCTCCTGGGGGAGGCCAATATTGTGCACCCCAGGCATGCACATGGGTGTTCTAGGCACTGGGACGGACAGTTTAACGTTCAGTGCAGAGAAAGTAGTGGAGGGCTGCATGGAGGAGGCGCCATCTTGCTGAACCTTTCTGAGCAGGTATCTGCTGGGCAAGAGGGCAGCCAGATGGAAAGAGCAGCAAGAGCCAGTGCAGGGGGGCTGGAAAGGGCCCGGAGGGCCCATGGAGGGCAGGGCGTGGGGTTTGGCTTGAGTCCTTGGAGTGAGAGCAGGGACCGGGGTGGGACCAGAAGGAAATTGCAGGAGCCAAATCTTGGAAAGCCTCATGAGTCGCACTAAGGAGTTTGGGCAGCAGCCGGCAGCCTTTGATGGAGTTAAGAGAGGAGTCGTGTGACCAGATTTGGGTTTGTGTCAAGGGACCAGGGAGAAAACAGCCCACCTTTGTTTATCTTGCTCCATGTCACACAAGCTGTAATTCTGAGTTTCCATATTTGCCACTAAAGATACACTAGGTGGCCTCTCTTGCTTAATATAGGGGTCCTTATTCATAGAATTAAGGGCCTACCTTCGTCTTTTTTTTTTTTTTAAAGATTTTATTTATTTATTTGACAGAGAGAGATCAGAGGCAGGCAGAGAGAGAGAGGGGGAAGCAGGCTCCCCCCTGAGCAGGGAGCCCGATGCAGGCCTCGATCCCAGGACCCTGAGATCATGACCTGAGCCGAAGGCAGAGGCTTTAACCCACTGAGCCACCCAGGCGCCCTGGCCTACCTTCCTCTTTAGGGCTGTTTGGAAATTGGCTTTCCCGAAATTCTCCCCTGAGGTCCCTCCTAGTTAATAAAGAACCTTCTAGTCTTATGCCCCCACATAGATAGTGGTTTAGTGCCTTCGAGGCTGCCCATCAGGGGGCTGTTTGGAATAGGCAGGCCTGTTCTTCTGGGGACAAGAGGACATCTGTTCCATGCCCACACCTCATCCCAACTGAGTGGAATATACAGCCTCATTTTACTTGCATCTCATTACATGTGTAGACAGAAATAGTTTTTTGGTTTTTTGGGGTTTTTTCTTTGTATTTTTCCTGAAAAAAATGCATGGCCTCGCAGCCAGCCTTGCAGATTAGAGCTGCTAAAAGGGCTGGTCTGACCCTCAGGAGCCAGACTGTATATGCGATTGGCTGGAGCAGGTCAGCACACAAGGGAGGCAGTGGGAACTTGAGGAATTTGGAAGGCGGCTGGAGGCCGAGAGGGAGAGAAAGGCGTCTGCGTGGGGGAGAAGCAGCTCTGCAGGGTGAGGGGCCTGTGCGCAGGGCCTTTTGGAAGCGATGAAGGGATGAGGGGCTCTCAGGTGAGGTTTTTGAAGCAGGAAGGACAATGCAACGGGGAGGGGATAAGGCCCAGGCCTGGCGGGCTGTGAGGAAGCCAATGGCGCGTTCTGCAGCAAGAAGGGGTTTGGGGACGGAGTGGAAGGGGGTGGCCTTCCAGGCACAGGTTCCTGCCGGAGCGCCAGACCCTGCCTGGGCACTTGGAACTCTCCGAGGAAATGAAGGAGCAGCCTGTCAGTCTTTGAGCGGTGCCCCAGCCCTGAGGTCACCCTGGGCGCACGTGTCAGTAAGCAGTGGGCGTTTTCTCTTGTCTGGGACCTGGAAAGAGCTGGGAAGCATTTGATGCCCGGGGGTGGAGGGTCCGGCTCACTTCTGGTTGCCCCGCAGACGAGCTCCCATTACCTACTCGAGCACCAAGTGTCTGTCCCTGAGGGGTCCCTTGCTCTGAGTGACGCTGGCTCTCTCCCCCTCTTTCTCCTTCCCTTCCTTTCTGAGGCATTGCTCCCACATCCTGGGCTGAAAGTGGTGTCCAAGGGGGTAATCAAGGATCTGTGGGGCCTCCGTCTTGAAATAGCACCTGGGGAGTATCTGGTTATTTTTCTGTAACAGAGTATTTCCACATAGTCTTTGGTGGAAATACTAGTTTTCCATCACTGATGTCTTTGCTGTCGGTTTCCTATTTACTTGTTTAGTGGCTATGGGATTTTTTTTTGAAGGTTTTATTTATTTGAGAGATAGAGCGTGAGCACAGATGGGGAGATGGGCAGAGGGAGATGCAGACTCCCCGCTGAACAGGGAGCCTGATGCGGGGCTCAACCCCAGGAGCCTGAGATCGTGACCTGGGCCGAAGGCAGACGCCTAACTGACTGAGCCACCCAGGTGCCCCAGGAATGATGATTTGGTTGATGGATTTCCATCATCAAGTCTGATCTTGAATGGGCCAATCTGTTCAGTCCTTTGTTGGTCCTGAATAACTGAGCCAAGCAAATGAACCCCCTCTGGCGTTGGCTTTTGAAAGAAGTGCAATATGGAAATGTCAGGAGTCAGATTTTCCATCTTAATTTCGGGCAAAATTTGTC
The DNA here is from genome assembly GCA_002007465.1 of Ailurus styani. Taxonomy (NCBI): domain Eukaryota; kingdom Metazoa; phylum Chordata; class Mammalia; order Carnivora; family Ailuridae; genus Ailurus; species Ailurus styani. The sequence continues at coordinate 9,047,205 of LNAC01000001.1, read as the reverse complement.
AGATTCTCCATTCATACCAGAGCACGTGTGCTCCGCGGTATCACCTCCTTCCAGTTGTGTGAGCCAGAATCCTCGATTCTTTCCTTTTCTTACTTCTAATGCTTGACCTGTCAGCATGTCCTGTGACAAATAGAGATGAGATAAGCCCCTAATTATTTTCTTCAACTTTCATTAAGATTCCAGCTGAAATCAGAAGCCTGACTTTTAAAATAGTAGGGCCCTTGAGATAATGGAAAACTTTGAGCCTTTGATGCAAGAGATTTGAGAAAACAAAGCACAAAGCTGCCCTTGTCCTAAAAATAAGAGAGGAGGCTGGAGCTTGTTTGTAAGCCAGAGGGCTTGAAGGCATGGGGACTGGAAATAGTCAGGTGGCCATTGTCAGATTTATACCTTACTCTGTTCCTTTTATCATCCAGTTGAGTATATAGTGGCAGGAAGGTCAGTTCTGAGAGTCTTTTTTAACTCAATTGGGGTATTGTCACAAAACCCTTAACCTTGAGACGGTTTGCCCGTTTGCTGTGGGAAATTGAATCTTTCACTGGAGCTTTGTTATATGTAATTGAAATCTGAGGTTGCTTCTCAGACTTGTCATATTCCAACCACTGATTATGGCTCTGATACTCTTGTTATTAAATCGACCCCTGTTAAGAGATGATTCAGGGTCTCTTGGAGTCAAGAAAAACTACCTTCTTTCTTTTTTTTCTTTCTTTTTAAAAAATATTTATTTATTTGAGAGAGAGTGAGCTCGAGGAAGTGAGTGTATAAGCAAGGGGGAGGGACAGAGGGGGAAGCGGACTCCCCGCTGAGCAGGGAGCCCAACGTGGGGGCTCCATCCCAGGACCCTGAGATCATGACCTGAACTGAAGGCAGACACTTAACTGACTGAGCCCCCCAGGCGCCCTAAGAAAAGCTATCTTCTTTCTCGTTTCAGTTATAATGACAGTAGAAGTAAATGCTTATTTTAGCCAAAACTTTTTGAAAGCACACTTGGGATCTCAGCTTTTTCCTTAACCTTCCTTGGGAGTCTGGAGTCCGACTACTCCTCATCTTCGCCGCTGCTTCTCCCTCTGTCCCTCGCCCTTGCTTGTCTAGTGCACGGCCCCACCTTCTGTCTCTGGACTCCTGTCTCCTCTTTGATGTGATGGGCTCCGCCCCACTCCCCCAAGGCTGCCTTGCTGCCCTTGTCAGAGCAGTCACAGTGGCCTTGAAGACCTTACATCGGGGGAGTCCTCCCCCATGTGAAGCCCTCCCTAGGCTTTCCAGTTCCTCAGGGCAGACTTTCTCCTCCTGGCCCTCTTCTGTCCCCCCAGGGATTGTGGGGGGGGGCATGACTTAGCCTGCCCTTTGCAACTGGCAACCTCCTTCCCACCCCAGGGCTCTTCATCTTGTGTTTCTCTCTGCCTGGAACCTTCTTTCCCCAGCCCAGTGATGCCTGGCTTCTCCTTCCTTCTTCACGTCTGTCTTCATGTCTGTCTTCCTTTCAGGGAACACAAGAGAGAGGAAAAACTCCCCAGTGTGCCCCAGAGCCCAGAACACTCCTTCTGCTTTGCTGATTACAATTTCTGTCAGACTGGCTGTGAATTAATTCAGTAAATAGTCGAGTGAAATTTATTGCTTGATTTTACAATTCCTCGCCCACAGCCATTTTAGCAGCCTGTGTGTGTGTGTGTGTGTGTGTGTGTGTGTGTGTGTGTGTTGGGGAGGGGAGCGGGGAGGGTGTTGGGTGTGTGGGAAAAGCAGGAAAATCACATTCTTTTCTCATTGCTCTGTAAATGCACGAATCACCGGTATAGCTGTCCCCTGACCGCAGGGGGCTTGAAAGACAGTAGGACTATGTTCTGTGTTTCTCTGATGATGTTCAGGTGAGGGATGCAGTACTCTTGGCTGTAGAATTCTGACATGTTAAGGACTAGAGAGTAAACGCCTTCTATGTGCCTGGCGTGGTACCAGTGCAGACTCACTACTCAGAGCGACCTCATGTCGTTGGTGGTACCTGCCACCGCACAGAGGAGGAAATGGGCCCAGGTAAGGTGAGCTAGGAGCCTGTCCGAAATCACTCACCTCCCAGGTGGAGGAGCACCAATTTTGAAGCCAGATCTGTAAACGCTCATTTTTATATTTTGTGAATGCTGTGCTGGTTTTCTTCTACAAAATTATCAGAATCAGGTAATTCCGTTAGAACATGATTGAATTCAGGCGTTATCTGTTCCAAAAATTTTTTTTTAAGATTTATTTATTTATTTCGACGGGGTGGGGAGGGGCAGAGGGAGAAGGAAAGAGAGAGAATCTCAAACAGGCTCCACGCTGAGCACGAAGCCCAAGGAGGGGGTTGGGGGTTCGATCCCACGACCCCGACATCATGACCTGGGCTGAAATCAAGAGTCTGATGATTAACCAGCTCTGCCACCCAGGCGCCCCTCTGTTCAGAATTTTTTAAAAAGTGGGTCAAAGACTGAGTGATGTTGTTGCATTATGTATGAGGGAACGGTGTAAAAATACCCTGAAGCAGGCGGGGCCTTAAGGAAAGGCCTGTTTTCAAGGCGTTAAACAATACTTATTCTCTGCACCCGGCAGGCTGTTTACAAGCCATTCTTTTCGTTGTGGTCCTATAGAGATTGGAAGGAAAGGGACAGAAGATTTAAGCGCCCCTTCTTTATCGTACAAAAGCACTGTTTACAGACACTGGTAGAAAAATGAGCTTTTAAAACTTCCTAAATGCCAGACTTTTTACTAAAGTATTCTCGCCATCCCATCCCATGTCCAGGTTTGTTCCATTGTGTTTCTGGGGGCAATGTCATGGTTGAGACACCCCGTGGATCCCACGTTGCCATTGACTTAGCAAAGCTGGGAAGGAACTTTTCCGAAGAGTGTTTTTGTGTCTCGCGGAGAGCGGCTTGGGGGAGGTGTGGGCCGAGCATCACCTCTGGGCAGTGTGGGGAGAATTACTGATTTGCAGATAAATGAAATATAACAATAAACCCACTCTGGGTGCCCTTCTCTCAAGTCAGCAAAGCTTCAGGGTCTCACTCAAGGTCAGCCGTCTCAGCAGGAGGGTGTGGTGCTGTGATTTGTAATCCCAGCTGCTTGGATCTCACAGGGAGTTCACACTGCTTTCTGGGCCTCTGAGGTTTTAACAAACTGGGTGAAATCTACCTGTAAGATGTGTACAGTTGGCCCTCGAGCCCCACGGGTTGACACCGCACAGCTCCATTTTTGTAGGGGTTTCTTCCTAGTCTGTTCAGTACTACAAATATACTTTCTCTTCCTTACGATTTTCTTAATACTTTTTTGTCTCTAGCTTACTTTCTTGTACGAATACAGTATAGAATACATGTAACATACAGAATATGCGATGGTCAACTCTTTATGTTACCAGTAAGGCTTCTGGTCAACAGTAGGCTATTAGTAGTCAGGGTTTTGGAGAGTCAAAAGTTATACTTGGATTTTGACGGCTCGAGGAGGGTTGGTGCCCCTAACCCCTGTGTGGCTCATGGGTCAGCTGTGTATGTTAAAAGCAGTGACTTCAGCGTGTCTCAGTAATGAATGTACACGAAACATTAGGAAGAGAGGAGTATAGGGGGGTTAACGTCCATGCAGTAAAAGCCCTCAAGTCCTTTCTCCACTGCTATTATTAATAATAACTCGCAAGGCTTTGAAGGACCACTCTAAAGGCAGAATTATAAGTGATGAATTATAAAGTCAAAACACATGAGCTTTAATTATCGGTAGAAAGGGCAGAATTCAGATTAGTGGGGCAGCCTCCAAACGTGCTTTTCCCCTTTTTAACCAAAGTGGGGGGGGAGGAAGGTGCACACACACACACACACACACACACACACACACACACACACACACACACTGGGGGAAGGGAGGGCAGAGGAGAGGGAGACAAGTACTGAGACACACTCTCTAGGACAGTTAGAAACCAAACCCTGTTCAGAGCCTCAGACAGAGAGGCACAGACACAGACATGGAGACGGACAGACAGACACTTAGGTGTGGGTGCTTTGGACGTAAAGAACTTGGGAGCCCAGAATGCTAAGGCCAGACCACCCTTGGTCTGCTGAGCAGAATGAATTTGCTCTGAGCTTAGTTAGCACTTGAATCTCCCTGGATCCCATGATGATGTTGTGTTTTGTCCAAGATGTGAATCAGTTAGGATAACAGGATTCAGGGGCTGCTCTGACCTCCCCCTGCGGAAGGCACTTGGCTGAGCCCAGGGGTGTGGGTAGCCCACAACCTCCCCTGTCACCCGAGGTGACAACAGATGTTCATTCTGCACCGTTCTGGAGGCTGGGGAATCCATGGTCAAGGCACTAACAGATTCGGTGTCTGGTGGGGGCCTGATTCCTTGTTCATAGATGGTAGTGTTCTCCCTGTGTCCTCACGTGGCAGAAGGGGCAAGGCTTTTCCCTGGGGTTTCTTTTGTAAGGGGGCACTCTTACCCTTCACGGGGGCCTGAGCAGCTTCAAATCACCTCCATCACCATTGGGAATGAGATTTGAATGTGAATGTGGGACACACACACACACACACACACACACACACACACACACACACACACACTCGGTCCGTAGCACAGACCTGTTAGAACAGCATATAAAAGGAGGATCAGTATGTTTTCAGACAAGACCAGAGGAGCTTTCGTTGAGGAATGTGCAGGATCTTCAGCACACGTGGTTGGACAGAGACATCTCTGGGCGGTCTGACCAGGTAGCGTGCTCTGGGGTTCTCTCTAGAGAAAAGAGGACTCGTAACCACAGTCTGTCAGAAGCTCCTTCTTAGGGCTTCCTCAGTTCCGTGTGTCCCATTCTCTTCTTGCTAAGGTCTATAAATATCTCACTTCCAGTTAGATTTTTAAGAATCTGAGTTTAAAGATTCCAGCTTAAGTTACCCAGGCAAGGCGTTCAGCTACAAAGATGAGATTTTGGCGATATCATTGCGGAAGGCAAGGGCATTAAAGGGCAGTTGAGGCCTTTCTTTCTCCTGAAACTTGATTGGCATTCTGGCATTTCTCCAGGATCCAGTTACAAACAGGTGGACTCAGGAGCCTGGGGCTGCTGGCTCGGCCTTCATCTGGCACGGGCTGCACTAAGGCACTCAGGCCCTGCAGAGTCTGGTCTGCTAAGTGCCTGGTGTTGTTGCAAAGAAATCAGTTTCAAAACAAAGTGTGTGTAGGGATGTTTCGCTGGGCACATGTGTAAGCACCCGTGCAACCCACACCGAGCCTCCTCCATTCTGGAAACCTTCCCCTGACCCTGAGGTCTATGCGTGGTGCTCACCTGGAGGGAAGGATGAAGTCAAGGTCAGTGTGACCCTGAGAGTCCCTTTGTCCTCCAGGACACGCTCTGTTCACAGGTGGCCCGGCAGGACAGCCGTCCCACGTAGTGTGTGGGCTTCAGATTCTCCTCCATGCCCAAATCAGTAGCCCGTGACTAAATAAAAAAGAAGGCTTAGCTTGCTAGAAGTCCCCCCGCCCCCCCAATTTCTAAGGACTGGAGGCCAAGGGCAGAATCAGAGCTGCAGTAATAAGAGGAAGGGATTATCCTTACAGTTATTTTTCCCACTTATATTGGACAAAGAGTCCAAGGGCCCAGGTGGTCCAGTGACTTGCCTGTGTTCACCCAGGTATAGCAAGTGACGTAGCTGGAAGGAATTCTATGGTGGACATTCATTGCTTTGAGGGGATGGGACTCTGTCTCCCCTATTCCACTGGATCTGGGTTGCTTATTTATGTGTGCTCTTACGCTTTCCCCACCCCACTTCCCTCACTCGGGGGTGCCCCTGCCCTAGAAGTGTCTGCTGAGTCAATTGCCTGTGCCCCCTGAGCTCTGATGGTATCTCAGAGTAGCCACCAAGTCCTAGCTACTTGAGTCTGAAAATGGGACCTGGCCCAGAAATGGGCCAACAGATGCTAGGTGCTAGGAGTCTTGGGATAAGGGTGCTAATGTCTGCTTTGATTTTTTTCCCTGGAGGGTCAGCCTGGAAAACTCCAGCAACCTGACTTGCCGGAACTAGCTCTGTGTTCGTGGAAGACAGCACCTGACCGTGGCCTCCTCGGTCACCTCACAGGCCAAGAAGGGTCTTAGCGCTTGGTCACGTTGAAATAATGCTCCCCCTTGACCTACATGTCGAGGAGGGGTCCTGCAGAGCGGATTCCTTTTCTTTCTGCACGACGGGCACATGACAGTGAAGGACTCTTTTCAGTCAGCCCGGGAAAATTACCAGTCTGGTCCAGATGTTTTCGGCAGGAGGGAGGCGTGTGTGGGTGTGCGTGCGAGAGTACGCACAGTGGCGACCGAGACAGCATTTCTTGACAAGGCTGTCTGAAGTGGAATATTTTGATGAAGCGAATTTCATGCAAGGCAGTTTCAAAAATACCCTCTCGCGTACAAATCCATCAAATGCTTAGATGCGGAGATGAAGGAGCCGGTCTGATCTGCCGAGAGCTCCGTTTTGTTTCTGGAAGGCCTCCCTCTCTTCAGGGATGGCAGGCGGTCTCTGGGCCTGCAGGGTATGAGCCTCCTCCCGACGCAGGGCTCTGGGCCAGCACCAGGACCTGTCCCTGGGTTTGGTCTCGGAGGGAGGCCAGAGGGACACTTGGTCCTCTTGCTCGGGTGGGCCCTCCAGGAGGACCTGAGAGGGTGGGGCTTATGTCACGGGAAGTGGGTCTCCTGAGTGCCTTCACTGTGGTCTTTCATTCCTGGTGGGCAAGTGGTTGCAAAACCTCTATCCCCAGGTTCCCTTTCACTAGAATTCTGAGAAGTTGCTCTAGAAATAGACAACTTTCTAGATAGATAACTTCCCTTTAGCCATGCTTAAGAATGATCTATTTCTTGGGGCGTCTGGGTGCCTCCGGGGTCAGTTGAATGTCCAACTCTTGGTTTTAGCTCAGGTCATGATCTGGGGGTCGTGGGATCAGGCCCCACGTGGGGCTCCATACGTCCAACTCTTGGTTTCAGCTCAGGTCATGATCTGGGGGTCGTGGGATCAGGCCCCACGTGGGGCTCCATACGTCCAACTCTTGGTTTCAGCTCAGGTCATGATCTGGGGGTCGTGGGATCAGGCCCCACGTGGGGCTCCATACGTCCAACTCTTGGTTTCAGCTCAGGTCATGATCTGGGGGTCGTGGGATCAGGCCCCACGTGGGGCTCCATACGTCCAACTCTTGGTTTCAGCTCAGGTCATGATCTGGGGGTCGTGGGATCAGGCCCCACGTGGGGGTCCATACGTCCAACTCTTGGTTTCAGCTCAGGTCATGACCTGGGGGTCGTGGGATCAGGCCCCGCGTGGGGATCCGTACGTCCAACTCTTGGTTTCAGCTCTGGTCATGATCTGGGGGCCGTGGGATCAGGCCCCACGTGGGGCTCCGTACGTCCAACTCTTGGTTTCAGCTCAGGTCATGATCTGGGGGTCGTGGGATCAGGCCCCACGTGGGGCTCCAGGCTCAGCACAGAGTCTTCCCTCTCCCTTCTCCTCTACCCCTCCCCCAGCTCCTGCCCTCTCTCTTTTTCTCCCTTGCTCTAAAATAAACAAATAGATAAAATCGTTAAAAAAGAAAAAAGAAGAATGAACTCTTTCTTGGTAATTGGATAGCACTTGAGGTATAGGTAACTTTAGATTTCCAGGTGGTGGGGCGCTGTGGTTGGGAGGTGGGGGAGCTCTTATCTGGAGGCAGTGTTTAATGAAAGCAGGCTGGTTCCATGGAAGGCCCCGCTGAGGCTCTGCCAGAACGGGCTGGTTCCCTTGGGGAGTCACCGCAGCTCACCTGGCCTCAGTTTCCTTGCCTGTTTGAAAGGACGTGATAAGCATGTTGGAATAGGACATTTTCTTCCATCTTCAGAGTTGGAAAATTCATCCTATGGTGTCTGAGATTTCTTTTCCCAAGCCCTTGAATTTCTTTCCATAAAACTTGAGCAAAATGTAACTGTTTAATGATAAGCTGAAAAACAACGTTTATAGCATCTCTTTAGTAAGAGAAGAGAGACCCGTGTTTTGGGGCACCTGGCTGGCTCCGTCGGTAGAGCGTGTGACTCTTGATCTTGGGGTTGTGAGTTTGAACCCCACGTTGGGTGTAGGGATTGTAAATAAACTTAAAAAAAAAAAAGAGGGGCACCCGGGTGGCTCAGTGGTTAAGCGTCTGCCTTCAGCTCAGGTCATGATATCAGGGTCCTGGGATCGAGCCCCACATCAGGCTCCTTGCTCAGCAGGGAGCCTGCTTCTCCCTCTCCCACTGCCCCTGCTTGTGTTCCCTCTCTCGCTGTGTCTCTCTCTGTCAAATAAATAAACAAAATCTTAAAAAAAAGAGATACCCACCCATCTTTTATTTATACTCGTGCACAATCACACATACTTTTGTGTATGTGTGATTGTATTATACTAACTTTATCATATATTATGCTAACTTATATTGCATTAGTGTATTTGTGGGTGGGTGCTGATCTTATACTGTTTTGTTGTTATAGTTCATAGAAGGGAACCCTGAAAATATTGAAAGTAAAGCAAAAAGATAGGGCAACAGGCCCTAAGGGGGTTCTACATTTTGCCAGCTGGCTCGCTTTGGGGACAGTTCCCATATAGTTCTCTGTCTTAACCCAACGTGCCGTCTGTGGAGGGACCGATTTCTTCATTGTGTGCTCCGCACAGGGGATTCATTTGGAAGAAGAGTTCTGCCGTCGAAAATGTTCAGAAACCACCGAGACAGTGAAAAGAGCACAGATCTGATAGGCAGACAGTTCTAGATTTGAGCCCGTCTTCCACGGCTTGCTAACTAGATGGCCAAGGGCAGAGTTATTTGCTTCCCTAAGCCTTAGTGATGCTGTCTATAAAGTGGGCCTGCTCTCCAGTAGGTGGGCTATTTTTGAAGATGAGAGAAAAATGTACAAATGGGCCTTGCCTGGCACCTGACACATAACAAGAAGTCAGCATATGAGAACTATTATAAAGCTTTCCGTGCTGGGAATTAAAGTCCCCATATTTCATGCCTGGTCATTAAGAGCTATCTTTCGACACTAGACAAAGACCTATGTCTCATTTTATTTGCATTCATTTGCATATTTACTTATCTAATGAACATAGCACCCGCATATCCTGGTAAATGCTTTTTCCTCTAATTTAGAGGTGTTTTAGCAGACTGGAGTGGCACGTTCTTTCTGATGCATCTTTGCAGCAAATTAATTTCCTTTTCTTTCATTTGGAAAGTGTGTGGAGCCTTAACAGGGTCATTTATTGTACTTTGGTTTTTTCTAGTAAAAAAAAAAAAATCAAACAGCCAAGGGGGACCTGGTTTTCTGCATTGGGACTCCAAAGTGCTGCTTTATTTTTATGTACAGGCTCTTCGTGGGTGGACTGCAGAAATCCCTGCTCTTGGAAATGTTCCTGAGCCCTCTGGGAAACCGAGCAGGGGAAAAGAGCTAATTAAAAAAGCTGCCATCCGCCTCCTCTGATTAACTTGCTCTCTGCTCCTGGGAGAGGGAGCGGAAATGTGAACACAACACGGGCATCACCGGAAGTGAATGCCATTCTTGTGGTCCACGGTCGCCCGTGGTGTTTGGATGCAGAAACAGTTCATGGTGAACAGGCAAGGAGCCACAAAGGGGCTTGATGGGCCCTCTCCCTCCCACACAGGGCAGTGGTGAATGGTGGCCCCTTCTGAGCAGGTGCGCGGGGCCGGGCAGCTGCAGCCGGGAGACCTCATTGGAATTCAGCAGCTCGGACCCAAGAGCATCCGGCTCTCCCTGTCGCTTGCTCGTGCTGTAGGGAAAGAGCAGGGATCCTTTGTGCTCTAAAGCCACGCATCGCTGGGGCCCAAGGTTGCAGAAGCCACAGGAGGAGCCAAGCACACAGCCTCTCACTCCACGTCTCTGCTGCGCGCTGGAGAAGCTTGCAGCGTCCGTGGCTGGCAGTGCAGCTAACTCCTTCCTGACATCTTGGACAGATTTAGATCCCAGAGATACGGCAAGGGAATCAGGGGTGCGACTGTAGGGGACAGAGGCTGTCCTTTGGCAGAGATGGCTTTTGCCTCCTGGCGGATGTGGCCCCTGGTGGAATGGGCCCAATGGATGTGGACAGCAGTGACCAGCAGTGGAGACTCCAGTCTGATGGCCCTTCAAGGAAGCTCTGGAAAGAGGCAAGTTGGCTCCATGCAGTCTTGCCAGTGTTGTCCCTGACGCGTGCAGTGCCGGGGGCAGGGGCCCACCAGGGTGATCCAAGCTCTTGTTTCTCTTTGTTGCTCCGCGTGTAACTTCCTCGTGTTGGTCATGCTGGTAAACGGACCCTGCACAACTCAGGTACCTTCATCTGTTGCTGTCCACGTGTGTATCTTCACTTCCCCCGGACAAAAGCTAAGGCCTTTGATATTAATGAGTGTGTGTAAAAAGTCAGCACAGCCCCTGTCCTGTGCGTGGAGGGTCCGTCTTTCCTCGTGAGAGTGATTTGAAATTTGATTAATGAAATTTGATAGCGTGCAAGCTTCAGCTCCTCGGATCCCACCAAAAGCAGCTCTGGTGTTTCTGTTCCTCTCTTTGGGTCCTGGGAGGGCTTTGGGGCTGGTCGCAGGAGCCAGGATTCTTGGGGGTGGGGTCTTTGGCACTGATAAAGCGAGTCACTAACAAGTTGTAAAAACATCGATGTGTAGATTTTTCTGACGGAGAACTCCCCAAATGGCTCCTTCTTCCTGTGCTGGCTGACGGTAGAGGGACTGGCTTGGGTCCTGCTTCTCTCTCCCAGTCAGCAGTCTGTAGAAGAAGCTGCCCTCCGCGGAGGTCGCGAGTCCTTTGACCCTTGTGGGAGCTCAGCAGCAGGGGTGTTGCCTGCTCCGTACTCTCCTTGGCTCGTGCCCCTCTGATGACACGTCTTCACCCGGATTCGCCTGCCGGGTCACCTGAGTCTCCACTCTCTTGATCATGACCTTCCTTGTTGCAAGTGAGCGCGTGGCATTGTAGTCTCGGTACGCTAGCTTGAGCGGGACTCAGCCCAGGGGGTGCCGCGCTGGCACCCTCGAGTGGGGCTGGTCCCGGACCGCGCACTGCTGGGCGTCTTGAGCCAGGGGGGAGCTGCCCCGCGGCCCGAGGACGCAGGCCCGGCTCCACGTTTGGGGGAGGTCTCATTCTTTCTGGCTTAAAAGTGAACGCCCTGTTGAGCAGGGTGATGGAGAAGGGCTGTCCGCCCTGGGTTTTCTGGAGCCCAGGACAAGGCTTTAGTTGGTCGAGCAGCCTCCCCCTTATTTCCGGGGCAGAGAGGGGGGCGTGGTGTGTCCTCTGGGTGGAATTTTAGTCCAGTTCTCTGGATGAAGACTCTTCCTTGAGAGCAGACCTGTGTGCAGAGTGGCAGTCGTTACTATTGTGTCATCGAGATCAGCGGGCTGTGTTTTGTGTCTTGGTCTGGCACATCCTCCAGAGAGCTGGCTTGCCAGCTTGCTTTCATTCATTCCTTCACTCATTCATTCAACAGAAGTTTATTCACTGCCTCCTGGCTTAAGCTCAGAGGTGCTGCAGTAAGTAAGGCCAGCTGCCCTCATGGCTTTGAAGCTCAGGAGATGAGAAAGATAATTAACACAGTGAGGAGGTGACTAAATCTACAGTAAGTTATGAGAAGCTCCGGGAAGGAAGGACAGTGGCAGAGAATGATGGATGGTGAGAGGCCGTATGCGATTTGCTTTCACGGAGTGGGGATCCTATGATGTGTTGGAACCGTGGCGTCGAAATGTGTTCCTGGGACTGTCCGTCTGACCGACTTGGTGCCAGGGTCGATCAAAAGATTCCCCTGTGTTTATTTTTGTCACCGAGGCCAGAAGTACGTATTTCTCAGAGGGCTAAGTTCCAAGCATATGTCATTTGGGAACAAAACTGGTGATAATGAGATCCACTCCTGGAATCGTGCTGGGAAAAGACTTTCCTCACACCTGTCCTCTGACAGCTTAATTGGGCAACAGGCCCGGCTCTAGCGGCCCCGGGCAGGGGTCCAAGGGCCACGTGGCCTCAGCGGCTCGGGCCCCTGGCCCCTCGGACCTGACTCGGCCCAGACCCCTGCCTAACCCTGTGTCTCTGTCCTCCTCTCTCCATCAGGAGTTCTGACTCCGAAGAAGCATTTGAGACCCCCGAGTCGACGACTCCTGTCAAAGCTCCGCCAGCCCCACCCCCGCCGCCCCCTGAAGTCACGCCAGAACCTGAGGTCAGCGCACAGCCGCCCCCGGAAGAACCAGGTAACCGGGGTCAGGTGCTCCCCCGGGGAAGCTTGGGAGCAGCCCTGGGCTGGGGCAGCTGGAGGGGGCACCCACGCCCGGGGGCTGTTGCTGGAGCTCCTTCGTCCCCAGCCGCTGGGGCCTCTCTGCTCGGAGCTCGTTTTGTGAGTGCAAACTAAGAGTGAGCGGATACAGTGGATTATCTGTCTGCTTTGAGGGTGTTGAGGGGAGGCCTGTGGGGAAGCCCCTCATTCAGCTCTGGGTGCCTTTCACTTGGCGTCCAGAATGGGGCTTATGGGGACAAGTGCGTCTGGGAGGTTTTTATTTGGGACTCTATCTTGGATTCGAATATGTGGTCCTTGGCTCCCATAAGAACACTGGGGCTAGACAGCCCACATGAATCTGCATTTTTATGGAAGACCACAGCCCCCCTGGGCTTGGGAATGGAGGTATGTAGTAAATGGGAAAGAAGAGAAAGCTGTAGATAGTCAAACCCACGCATGGATGGTTCATTTATTCCTCATTAACCTCAGGTTACCTGATTGCATGTCCGTTTCCTGCCTCCTTTCTCCCCTAGTGTGACTTAAAACATGGATCTTTCCATACCTTTCAGAGGTGATTGCTGGAGGTGGGAGGGGAAGGGACAGATCTCATGCCCCAGCCCCAGCCCCCCACTTGGCTAGGGTTTTGTGCCTACACCCTCCAGTTACACCAGCAGGGATGGGACCACCTCCACCGTGAAAGTTTAACACGAGACCTGGAAGGAGCTGGGGTCAGCCAGAAATGGCCCAGCAGACTGGTCAGGGGGCCAGGTGGTACCATTCTTAGACCTGGACCACCTTTCTGCGTTGGGTCATGTATTTTGGGGGGCCCCACTCTGGCTCTCCTCTAGCCACAGTCCTTTCTCTGTGGGGAGGCTAGAGGGCCCATCTCCTCCTAGACCACTCTGTGGGTTCTCTGGAGATCCACTTCCTGGGCCCGCCTGGTCCCTTTCTCATGGCCCTTCTACTCCTGGCTGACTGTACTCATGTTTATGCCTCTGAGCCAAGGAGGAACCAAGGGTGGTGCTGGGACCTATAGGTGCAGTGTCCCCACATCTGTGCTCAAGGCCACCCCAGGTAAGGGATAGAGCTGCGGTGGGAGGAGAAGGAACCAGCTGATGGCTGGGCCTCTGTTCTTACTCTTGCCCTGGCCAGAGCCTAGTGAACCATAAAGTCAAATGATATTTTGACCTTGATGTTGGGTAGAATTGGTAGAATTCTTTGGGTAGAATTCTTTCTACCTGTCCTGGGTTCACATAGGCTGTTATTTTAGAAAAGGTAGACAACTTGGGGGCTGATTCCTAAGCAGATATGCTCCCCGCTCCTGGGGGAAAGGGTTAGGACCATTTTGGGGGCGGGCAGATATCTTTGCTGGTGTCTGACAAATGCAGTTTTTATATTCTCCCATCTCTGATGCTCAGCTGGTAGTATGTGATTCCGCGTGGCTGGTCTAGGGCTGGGCCCTGAGAGAGGGATTATTGTAATTTGATTTTAAGGTAGAGAAGGAGCCAGAAGGACTGCTGAGAGGTTTTTAGCGTTCCCATTTTTTCTTTCATATTATGAAGCATATAAAAATTCATTTCCTAGAATACTGTTAAAAAAAATCACGCTTGTTTAATGGAAAGTGAATGACAAATATATCGTAATCCCTAGATCAAACACATGATTGGAAAATCAACCATCCTTTTTTTCTGTGGATAGAAGTTCATGCCCACACAAATGTGGGCTACTTTGGGGAGGCATTCGGAAGAAAACGATGGTGTATTACAGCGTACGATCCATCCTCCTGCGCCGAGGAGTAAGCAGGGAAGGGCCATGGCTGTGAGCCCATGTGCGACATCTAGGATTTCCAGCCACGCATCCTGACGGCATCTGGGGATGGTTTATAGCTTCTGTTCTTTTCCGTGGCCTGTCCTTGTTCCTTCTGCCTGACTTGCTTTTCAACAAAGCAAAGAACAGTCTCCATTCTTAAAAACAAACAGACGCGCAGCTCCCGCCTCTTTCTTCAGAAAGAAATGAGCATTGCCGGGGATTAGGAGGTAACCCCCGCCCGGAAGGGCTTGGGGCTGGTAATCGCCACGAGGCACAGCCCCACAGAACTTTTGATTACATCAGTTGGACTTTGAACAGGGACTTTGTGCTTCTCCTTCTTGGAAAACTCCAGTGAAGCTAAATATACGTGGCTTCCACAATGAGGACTCTTACGGTTGGGACCGTGACTGCTCAAAGCCTCCCCAGGCTTGGGCCGTACAAAGATCCGTTTGATTCTCGGCCCTTATTAGAAAAGTCTGCCCGTCCCTTCTGCAGACAGCGTGGGGCACGACAGAGGCGTGAGCGGGCGGGTGTGCCTGCTTTCAGAGGTGGCCGGAGGGGAAGAGACGTTCTTTCCGAGAGCCGCGGGGAAGAAAAGGCTTGGGGAAATCTGTTGCTGGGTTCTCTTCTGCAAAGCACCCGGGGTATTGCTCGATGTGCCAGAAGAGCCACGTGAAGTAACAGACTAGACCCTTGGCTGTGAATAAAGACATGATTTGCTCTCCTGGAAACCCACGCTGTCAGAAACAACCAGCTGGTCGCCTCGCCTTGGGTCCTGCGAGCATCTCGCGCCCATGGGTGGGCGGGGATGCTGGGTGTTCGCCTGCACCTGCACTTCGTCTGGGCTGGGCCGGGTCAGGATGCAGCTCATCTGAGCCTGGCTTTCTCTCTCCCGTAACGTGAGCAGGGCAGCCTGCCGGCCCTCCGAGGTCCTCCTTCCCTTCCTGACCGTCCCCAGTTCGGAGATGGCGGTGTGCGGCTGCTGGCCGGTGGCCACGTTCCTACAGCACAGAACCAGCCGATGAGGGACAGAAGGAAACGTCGCATCATTAAACAGTAGCTCCCGTGGAAGTGTCCACCGTGTGCCAGGCCTGCGCTGGGTTCTTTGAGGGTGTCTTCTCCGACTCAGCCGAGAGTCCTTCCCCGGGCTTCCGGCATCCCTACATGGCAGGTGGCATCTCCCGCTTCCCCAGTGAGACGTGTGGCTTCTAGACCTCGCTGCCTGTCTCACAGCACAGGAGGGGCTCTGGGATCAGAAGCCAGGCCTCTTGACTCCCCTCCATTGGGAAACCAGGCCGCTCTGTGAGTGAGCTGGCGCATGTAAGGACCCCGAGGCAAAGGACGGACACAGGAGTTGGTCAGGGGCAAGCAGGTGGTCGGTGAACCCGTGAACCCGGTTTCATGGTGCAGAGGTGGGGTCCTTCAATGGTGGCTGTCCCTCCAGGGCCACTGCATCCCCCTGGGGTGAAGCCAGTTTTCTTAGCCACGCAGGGAGACTACCCGGGAAGGCCCATGTGGGGGCCTTGGAGGTGACTGGAGATACCGTACCTGCTCTAGAACTTTCCTTTCTGCCCCATGGGAAGTGTGGGCTTTGGGGAGGCCCTGGTTGGGTTCCACCTGTTAGTTCGCGGCCCCTGTCTTCAGATTGACTCAGGCCCTCCCGGCCCTGTAATGGGCCCTGTGGAACAACCTGCTTAACGACCACCCAGTGAGACAGCGGTTCTCAGCCAGGGATCATGGTGCCCCTCAAGGGGACATTTGGCAATTTTTAGAAACATTTTTTTTTAAAGATTCTATTTATTTATTAGAGAGAGAGAGGGTGTGCACAAGAAGGGGGGAGGGGCAGAGGGCAAGGGAGAAGCAGACTCCCTGCTGGGCAGGGAACCCGATCCAGGGCTCGATCCCAGGACCCCAAGATCATGACCCGAGCCGAAGGTAGATGCTTCACCAACTGAGCCACCCAGGCTCCCCTAAACCCTGGTCACAACTGGATTTGGGGTGCCAGTGACTTCTAGCGGGTAAGAGATGGAAGATGCTGCCTAACACCCTCCCGCGAACAGCACAACCTCCCCCAAACCAGTCGCCGCCCCGACAGGGCCCCAGTGCCACGGCTGAGATACCCTGAGCAAGAGTGGGTTTCCTGGTCCGAGACGAGTTAAGTCGGGAATGTCAGTGCTGAAGAGGACAGGGTGGTGAGCAGGCGGGAGCTTTTCTTCTGGCCAGCCAGTGAGCAGATGGCAGCGTGGTGCCTACTTCCGGGGAACTACCAGAAGGCCCAGGGCAGCCTGACAGAGAGGAGGCCGGCAGTTGTGGGCCTGGCTTTGGAAACAGTGGGATGGGCTGAGGCTTCTTCTCCCTCCTGCAAGGCCCCCTTGAGAGCCCGTGTTCCGCAGGGCCCTCTGGTCCTTCTGTGTCCTCTGTGTCATGTGTCTGGGCAGGAGGGTGGGGTGCCCGAGGGGACCAGGCCCTGGAGGGAGGAGAGAGGGAGTTGGTTTTTGAAAGAAGCATGGCGGAGACTTCTTCTTCTGAGGTGGGAAGGAAGCAGGAGTGTTTCTGAGGTGAGGGCGGAATCGCTTGGTGGGAAGAGCCGTGAGGCTTTAAGGAAGTGCCCCCTGTTTTCCCGGACCTCGGCTGCAGGTAGGGCCTGGGGGGCGCTGGGGGCGGGAGAGACGGGAAAGTTTAGAACCGTGAATAGACGTGCTTCCAGAAGGTGTCTTTGAGTCGAGAGGTGCTTACTGAGCTTGCACGAGAAAGTGTGGCGGGTCCAGGAAGAGCGAAGATGAGTCAGACCTGTCCCTAAACTCGGGAGGCTTGGACTTTCTCGTGTTGTCATCTCCTGGGCTGGGTTGTCTGCCAGGGGCTCCAAGAGAAATACCTGCTCGTGAGCAAAGTCGGGCAGCAGCGCCTGAGTCCTCCCCACCCACACGTCTGCGGTCGTGAGTACGAATTGCTCTAAGAAGGTGTCCAGCGAGAAGCCAGTTCAGGTTTAGCTGAGCATTTCCCAAGCCGTTTGCATCTGTGGGGATGAGGGCTCGGGCTGCCAGATTCAGCAAATGAAAATACAGGGTGTCCAGTTAAGTCCGAATCCCAGATAAACAAGGAATTACCAAGACATATTTATACGAAAAGCCTTTTGCAAGGATCTGAAATTCAAAGTTAACTGAACACCTGTGTTTTGCCTGGCCTCTGTCGCAGCCGGGCACTCGGTGGGTCTTGGGAGCCTAGCTCCCGTCAGTGAAACGCAACTTGGGGAGCACTGTTCCGGGCCATACCTGTGCCAACTCTCCAGTGCCTTCTTCTGCAGACCTCTCTGCAACATTTGCCCTCCTTTGTCCGATGACGTTTTGTTAGTTTCCTGGCCCATCGTTTTCTGGCGCACTGACTGCCCAAGACAGCTGTGAACCCAGAAATGCATGAAAGGCACCAGCTGGTGCAGGCAGAGTCCAGGGTGGCCGAGCCCAGGCCAGGCTGGCCAGATCCCCATGGAGTGGTGGGGTCAGGAGGTGACAGAGCAGCCTCTGTGGTCGGCAGTGGCTGTGGAGGTGGGGAGGCTGGGAAGAAGAGCGGCAAAGAGAGCGGAGGGACTAGACTGGAGGAGAGGCCAAGAAGAGGAGCATGGCAGGCAAAGCTGGAGAGAGAGATTGCAGGGGATGCCTGGGGTAGCGACAGGTGGCAGGCAAGGCATGCTGCAATAGCCTGAGGGCCTCCACGGAATGTGTCCCGGTTGTTCCTCACAACAAGCTCCAAGTAGTCAAGAACAGGCTCGATGATGGTAATGGCTGTCTTCCTCTCCCTTGCTTTAGTCACACTGGCCTCTGTTATTTCTTTAACACACCGGGCGTGCTTCTACCCCAGGGCCTTTGCACTTGCTGTTCCTGGTGCTGGTGATGCTTCCCCCCCTCCCAGGGCAGGGCGTGCAGATATCCTCCTGGTTCACGTCTTTACCTTGTTTCTGATCTTTGCTTAAGTGTTTCCTCCTTGCAGGGCTTTGCCAACTATTTTATTTTAAAATGCAATGCCCCTACCCTGGCTTTATTTTTCTCCATAGTGCTTGTCACCGTCTAGCAGTCTACATTTTCTTATTTGTTTCTGAACTGTCCTCCCCCTGAATAATGTAACTTCCAGGAGGGCGAGGATTTGGTCTGTTTTGTTTGTTGTTGAATCCCCAACTCCCAGAATGATGCCTGGTCCCGTTGGGAATTTGGTAAAGGTTTTTTCTGAATGACTGAATGATTGGAGCTCTTCCCTAAATAGCCCTGGTCGCTCCCATTTTACAGATGAGGAACCGGAGGGTAAACCTACCCGGGGTCTGGAGCCAGTGATGGGTGAGAGCAGGCTTTGTACCCCAGCACTGTGCCTGCCCAGTGGGGGCCCAGGGCAGGGGGCTGGGGCCTCTGCTTAGAGGGTAGCGGTCAGGCACGAGATGAGAAATACTCCGGTGTCCTGTGTCCTTCAGTGACTGCTCTGCCTCCTCTTCCTTAGGCTGCGGTTCCGAGCCGGCCTCTGTCCCCGATGGGCCACGCAGCAGCTCCGTGGAAGGGAGCCCCTTCCGCCCCCCGTCACACTCCTTCTCTGCCGTCTTCGATGAAGACAAGCCTATAGCCAGCAGCGGGACTTACAACTTAGACTTTGACAGCATCGAGCTGGTGGATGATTTCCAGACCTTGGAGCCCCGCTGCTCAGACTCTAAGAGTCAGGAATGCAAAGTGAACACGCGGAGGAAATCCACGGATTCCGTGCCCGTCTCCAAGTCCACGCTGTCCCGCTCTCTCAGCCTGCAAGCTAGTGACTTTGATGGTGCTTCTTGCTCAGGCAACCCCGAGGCCGTGGCCCTGGCCCCAGATGCCTATAGCACGGGTTCAAGCAGTGCTTCCAGTACCCTTAAGCGAACTAAAAAACCAAGGCCGCCTTCCTTAAAAAAGAAGCAGACCACGAAGAAACCTCCCGAAACCCCCCCAGTGAAAGAGACACAGCAGGAGCCAGTGGAAGAGAATCCCGTCTCCAGTGAGGAGAATCGAGCATTCGAGACAAAGCCGGAATTGGCCAAGACGGAAGGTTCTGTACCAGCCCTCTTGGAGGAGACGCCCCTGGAACCCGCTGCTGTGCCCAAGGCCGCCTGCCCTCTGGACCCCGAGGGGCCCGAAGGGGCCATCCCTCCAGCTTCTGGAAGTGGCAGAGTGCAGAACTCACCTCCGGTTGGAAGGAAAACATTGCCCCTTGCCACGGCTCCGGAGGCGGTGGAGGTGACCCCATCCGATAGTGGGGGGCAGGACGACTCCCCAGTCAAAGGGCTCTCCGTGAGGCTGGAGTTTGACTATTCCGAGGACAAGGGTAGTTGGGACACCCAGCAGGAAAACCCCCCTCCTACCAAAAAGCTAGGCAAAAAGCCGGTTGCCAAAATGCCCCTAAGGAGGCCAAAGATGAAAAAAACACCCGAGAAACTCGACAACACTCCTGCCTCGCCTACCAGATCCCCCGATGAGCCCAATGACATCCCTATTGCCAAAGGTACCTACACCTTTGACATTGACAAGTGGGATGACCCCAATTTTGACCCTTTTTCTTCCACCTCAAAAATGCAAGAGTCTCCCACGCTTCCCCAACAGTCCTACAACTTTGACCCAGACGCCTGTGACGAATCCATTGACCCTTTTAAGACGTCCTCTAAAACCCCCAGCTCGCCTTCTAAATCCCCAGCCTCCTTTGAGATCCCCGCCAGTGCCATCGAAGCCAATGGAGTGGACGGGGACGGGCTGAACAAGCCCGCCAAGAAGAAGAAGACGCCCCTAAAGACGTAAGTTCGGGGGTGCGAGGTGGTAAGATCCGAGGCGGGCCTGTGCTTTGGCTGTGATGCTGGGTCGTGTGTGTGGAGGAACGTGGCTGCCCTCACCCTTCCCCCCACCTACCATAAGCCCGCCAGGTTGGCAACACGGTATGGGTTCCCCTTCCTCTCTGTACCCACAGTGGTGGCATTTCCCAGCCACGTATCCCTTTGGGTCTAGAGTCCTTGGTCCTTTGTCTTATGACAGCGGTGTAAAGCATTATTTTTAGCTGCAGACCTGACATCTGACTCCAGGGGAGTGGGGGAGAGCCCACCGTCCAGTAGAGACCTGGTCAACCTCCCTTTGGTGACTTATCCTTTTCCCTGGTTAGCACGGGAATTGCTTTTTGGGGTGGCCTACAAGCTAAGAGATCGACCTTCAAAATATTGTTAGAATTTGTAGGATTTGAGCCTGCCCTTTAATGGTCCAGGAGCGAGAGTTCTGACCTGGGCCCCTCCCTGCCCCCCGGCCAGCCCATGTGAAGCACCTCCTTTGTCTTCATTCCTCTTTCTAGCCATGTTTTGCAGACAAGACTCCAAGGCCCTGGAGATCCAGAGGAGATCAATGAGAAAACAGTCCCTAGGTGGCTATTCATAATTGATTCTGCTGTCCAGACACTTGCCAAGTAGAGTACCCTTCAGTACTCCATGTCAGTGCCTCTGGACTTTGTCCCCAGACCCAGCTGTCACCTGGTGGCTGTAGGTCGCTGCTCAGGATATGGGTCCCAGGGTGGTGGGGAAGGCGCTCAGAGCCTTTCTCCTGCCTTCCTGGGGAGGATGGTCAGTAGTTGAATAAGGCCCAGAGACCAGGCTTCTGGCCCCAGCTCGGCAGACAAGACCACAGCCACTGGCCTCTCTTGACTGCCTGGGACGGATTGAGACAGGGTGACCTTTTTACCTGCCATTCGGGGCTTCCTGGGAGGAGGTTCTCTAAGCAGGCATTAGCCGTGGATCCCAAGACTTTTCTGAGATCCGCTCCCCAGCCAGGCCCTTTCTGGACACTCTGCCAAAGGTGTGTTGGAAGCTTTTTTAAAAACCTCAAACAGAAGTCTGAAATGCCCAGATGACAGAGCCACAGTCTCTCACTGTTGGAATGAGAGCCAACCTGTAGCCATCACACACTGTGCCCTCCCCACAGGTAGCTTGGGTACAGCCTGCCCTGTCACCAGAGCTGACTAGCAGGTCAGGGAAGCCAGCCCATCTCTGGCTCTCACCTCTAGTGCAGATGGCTTGGAATCCCACACCGGTGTGACAAAGCTCTCTGGGCACTGGCACCTGTGGGGTGATGAGGACCAAGAGAGGATGCGGCTCTCCCACAGCCCCTCTCCAGAAAGCTGGGACGTTGGCCATGCTCGCCACGTGGGTGGCTCCTGCATCCCAACCCACTGATAACCAGCCACCGGCAGATTTATCTTTTTCGTCAGTTCCTTCTGTCTGTCTCTCTTTTTTCTTGTCTTCTTGTCTTAGGATGGTTGAAGATGTGATGTCTGTGTGTTCTCTGTTGTAAGTAAATTTAATGGAATCTGCCTCTCACCCTACCTGTGCTTTTTTCCGCTTTTTGTTTTTGCTTTCAAGCTCTGTTCATTTTCTCTCCATGGCTGCCGCTTACGTGGTTTCTGCGTCAGGCCTGAGGACGGCAGGGGGCATGGGGGTCCCCGGTAGCTGAGGTTTACGTTCCTGTTTCAGAGCGATTAGCATAAGTGAAACTGCTTGGCTGTGAAAATGTGATTATCCAGCATCTGTCTGCTTGTCAGGAATGGAACTTTTTTTTTCCCCCTTGCATATTGGATGTCTTCATCTGAAACCCATACATTTTTTTTTTAAGCTCTCATTCCGTTTTTTCATTTCCAACTGGACTAGTGAGCGATTGCTTTCAAAGCTCTGTGGCTTCGTGACGACTTAACCATCCGGCCGACCACAGGCAGCGGCCCGAGGTCGCTTGTTCACGCTACCATGTGAAGCGGAGGTCGTGGGGCTCGTTCGAATTGAGACCCCCTAAAATGCCAGGTGGGCTCGGAGTGGAGCGCACGGCTGTGAGAGCCCTTGCCGGCCAGCTCCGGGTCTGCATCCTTGGTCTCCCAGGACCAGGCTGGGTTTCTATCAGCGTGCTGTCTGCGGGCCATCCTGCTGGGTGACGGCGGAGCCCGAGCCAACCCCCTCTGTGCCTGTCCTGCTTTGCCACAATGGGAGGGACGTGTGGGCAGCTCCCAGAGGCCCCAGGACAGGCACCCTCCCTGCCTCCCTGTCCTTGCAGGGGAAGCTGGTCTGGCTCCAGGCGTCCAGCGGCCCCCGGCATAGGGTCGAGTCTCTCAGGCTTGCTTCTGCCCAAGGGATTTCTTTAGTGTTTTAGAGTCATTTAGCCACTCTCCCATACACAGTTCTATATTTATATGCATGGATAAATATGTGCTCTGGGCTCGGACTGCACTGCTCATATGGCAAATGCTATCAATGCTATAAATAACCGTTTGTAGTAGTTTTTCATGACTGAATGCCATTGTTGGAGCGTTTTATTGAAGAGGACACAAGGAAGGAACTTGACTGCCAAATTGTCCTGTCCATCCAGTTCATGTTTAGAGCAGGGAGAAGTAGTGGGGTCTAAGGTCAGGGGACAACCCCCACCCCCCAAAAGCCATTGCTTTGCTGGGGGCAGGGCCGTACCACAGAGGGGCCTGAGACCAGGGGCCAGGCTGCAGCAGGGAGGCCTCTGTTCTGCCTGGGAAATGACCCCCCTGACCGCTCAGTGACTCCGTGGAACCATCTATGCAAAAAATGCTTTCCTTCGTTGACCCCTTTGCAAGTCTGATCTGATGTGTCCTTTGTCTCGAGTGACCTGCCCCTGCCCCTAATGATTTACATGAAGGAGAAAGAAAGGGAGAAAGAGTCATTAACCATGGTTAGGAATAGACAGTAGAGAAGTCTCATCCCAGAAAGAGTGCTGGAGATTGCTGGTACAATGTGAAAGTACTGGACGCTACCGCGGTCGGAGCGTCGGAGATGGTAAATTGTATGTTCTGTGTATTCCACTACAATTTATAAAAGAGTCCTCTCACCCTGACCCTGCCTCTGGTTAGAATGTCTCCCAGAAGTGCCCAGATGCAGGAATCCTTGACGCTCCGGGTTCCAGTGATCAGGAAGGGATTCTCCCTAAAGACCCAGAACCTTCCTTCCTGTTTCTGCACGGCTCTGTCCATGGTTCGTGCTTTGTTGGTCTGCCAGTCCGTCAGTGGGGTCCTGCTCATCGGTGTCAGGAACCAAGGTCCCTGCCCCGACCTCACTTGGTTGAGACAGTCTTGGATGAATCTGGATACGTTAATCTCACCAAAACCTGCTTTTTAAAATAAGAACATCTGGCTAAATTCAGCTGCATTTTTGGGGGCCAGCTCTCCAAAATGGCATCTCCTTAACAGATTTCCAGCTTGAGGACGCTTTCCCTCGGGGGCAGCGATAACCTCTGGTGTTAAGTTGGGATGAGTCGTCGGCGTGGACATCTCTGACCGGGTGTGCAGCGGCACGGGCCGGAGGGCGTGGCTTCGGTCCGCTCTGGGTGGTTCTGGACTGTTCGGCACCACTGTTTGTTGTGTTCACATTCTCCATTTTATTTCCAGTGACACATTTAGGGTGAAAAGGTCGCCAAAACGGTCTCCTCTCTCTGATCCACCTTCTCAGGTACATGTTCCTTTGATACGTGTTTTATCACTCACCCAGGCAGCTAAAGCCCATGCGTTTTGATTCCCTGTTAGTCAGCAGAGCTTTCTTTTCTGCTCATCATGGGCACGTTGCCAGCATCCTCTTTGCCTCGTACATGGAGGCTCCCTTACCGTTTGTGAGACATCGTTTTGATCCCTTCCCTTTGGGACAGATCAGAGTGTGTCCCGCGAGTAGAAAGATAGATGTTCAGCGGAAGTGATAGGTGGGTTCTGTAGGAATCACACTGACCCGTTCTGGCCAGTTCATCTGCTGAGAACTCCTGTGAATACCAAATTGAGAAAGTCCTTGGAGGTAAGTGAATATATAGTAAGAAAGAACAGAGTGTCAGGAGCACTGGATTATGTAACCAAAATCCTAGTAGGGAGATAAAGGAAGTCACGCCCTAAAGAAGTGGGGTTTGGGCCCTTTCCCCTCTCACTAGTTCCTTTATGAGATCTACACCATGACAGACCTAGAAAGCTGGCCTGAGGCATGTGTGCCGGGTCCCCGTCTGAGCCAGCGACGCCCCAGCCAGCAGACGGGAGCAGGTAGGGCTGCAGAGAAAGGCGCCCGGCCTCAGGAGAGGAGTCTGGGGTCCCAATCCCAGCTCGGCTCTAACACTTCTGGGGTCCCCCCTCCCCTGCTCAGCTGCTCCCCTCTGTGCAAATCCTTCGGGGACAGGCACGAAGATCGCCGGGTGATGTTGATGAGATCAGTTCACAGGCCCTGAAACACTGTGTGGACATAAACAGTAGTTGCAGTAATAAAAGTGCCAATAAGTCAATTTCCTTATTGTTTTTTTCAAAGCGAGTGAGCAGGAGGGTCTCTAATAACCCAGACACAAAATCCTGATTTTTTTTTTAAACCCAGGGTCTCCCCCTCCCCCACCCTGGTAACAAGCCATTAGGAAACAATATTCACAGAGGAGAGAATTTGCGTCCTTGGGACCAGTTGGAGCAGAGTCTGAGGACATGCTGAGGAGCTTGATGGGGACCTGTCCTGGTTGGAGGGGCCCCAGGCTCGGGTGGGCGGGTGCCATTGGAGACAGAGACCGTGTGAGAGGAGAGACTGCTTCTGTTTTGCTCCCAGGACTCCACGCCAGCGGCGACGCCAGAAACACCAGTGATCTCCGCGGTGGTCCACGCCACCGATGAGGAGAAGCTGGCGGTCACCAACCAGAAGTGGACATGCGTGACGGTGGATCTGGAGGCTGACAAGCAGGACTACCCGCAGCCCTCAGACCTGTCCACCTTTGTCAATGACACCAAATTCAACTCGCCCACGGAAGGTAAGCCCCTTGGTGGCCAGCCGGACCCCCACCCTGCCTTGGAGACCACCTTCCCTGGGGAGCACAGGGCCAGGAAAGAAACTTCCAAGCCAGATCGCCTTGCCATCCAGGCACTCCAAGCTAAGGCTGCATTCTAAGATGGCCTAAGGCTTGAACCCAGCTGTACCCCAACCCCGAGACGCCAGCTGAGAGCCAGTCAGCTCAGGGTCCCCCCCCCACCCAAATTCCCATCCTGAGCCTACTCGAGCTTTGCTCACTCTCTGTGGCTTACGTGCCTGGAAGATTTTGAAACATGAACCCAGCTATAGGGAACACCATCCAGCCAAAGGCTCTGCCCAGGCCTGGGTCTCCCAGAGCCACCACCATGCATCAGCCCCACAGGACATTCCATAGTGGGGGCCACACCTTCCACTCAAGCCCCCAAACCAGACAGTTCACTCCAGGTTTGCCAGCGAGAGGCCTGTTTTCCTGAACAGGCCCCCAGGCATGTTGCTTTGCTCATCAATATCTTTCTTCTTCCTACACGTATTTTTGCTTTCAGCTTTCTGCCTGATCCTTGGCTTGAAAATTCATCTGTCTTAAGTCAGCACAACATGATTGGGTGAATCAAGGTTCTTTTTTTCTTTTTTTTGGTAAACTGCTTATTCCGCTAACACTGATTTTTCTGAATCTCTGTATTGGCTCCCACACTTCCCCTTCTTGTCAGGAAAGCTGCTGAGACCTGAAACCATCCTGTGGTCTGATGGTGATGGCGCTCTTTCCTGCTCTCTGCCCCCCACCCCGAGGGGGGGCTTCCCTCCAGCACTTGGGCTGTTGGGATGGTTCTCAGGCTCCCTTTCCAAGATCTTGATATCCAACCATTCAAAAAAATTAGTAGAAATCAATATGAGGGCCATGGCAACTGAAAGCCTTATCTCCACTTCTTGGCTGCTGCTAAGAAACCACCACCTTGGGGCACCTGGGTGGCTCAGTGGGTTGAAGCCTCTGCCTTCGGCTTGGGTCATGATCTCAGGGTCCTGGGATTGAGCCCCGCATCGCGTTCTCTGCTCAGCAGGGAGCCTGCTTCCTCCTCTCTGCCTGCCTCTCTGCCTCCTTGTGATTTCTCTCTCTGTGGCAAATAAATAAATAAAATCTTAAAAAAAAAAAAAAGAAAAGAAAAAAAAAGAAACCACCACCTTCATTAAGCAACCCCACCCCACCCCCCAGCAGGCGGTGGTGTAACGGAGAGCGGGTAGCTTGGGTAGCTTGGACTGCTTCCTCGGCACGGTCTTCCATGACCTGGTCGCTCGGCAGCTTGCATTGTGCCCATAAAGTCTCTGAATGATACAAGTGAGGTCCATTTCATTTGGGGGGGCGGTTGGATGCATACCTTCTCACCACACTGCCTCTCTACGGTTTGAAGATGAAAAGACCATCTAAATTATGTGTAGTTGGGTGTTGGCATTGTATGTTCTGTGGAACAGAGCCTTTTGGTTGGCTCTCCAGGTGGCCCTCAGGTTGGGGTTTGGGAGGCTTGATAGTGACCATCTCACTGAAGCCTGACCCCGGGGGCCCTGGGCCCTGGCCTCCCCCCCTCTTCAGGCCTTTCCTCTGCACACACACCTGGGTCATGAGCCCCACTGGATGGAACCACTTGACCCCATGCGTGCCCCTCCTTGGCTGCCTCTGCAGTGTCCCGTGTCCTGTCTCTCATGCTTGGCCCGGGCTGCTCTCGGGTCACTTAATGCTGTAATGATAAAGACGTGCATTTTTTTTTTATTGNTCACAGCATTCACCAAAGCACAAACCCTCCCCAATGTCCATAACCCATCCACCCTATCCCTACCCTCCCACCCCCCAGTAACCCTCAGTTTGTTTTGTGAGATTAGGAGTCTCTTAGGGTTTGTCTCCTTCCACATCTCATCTTGTTTCATTTNCCCCACAGCCCCCCACCCTGCCCCTCTCAAGTTCCTCATATCAGAGAGATCATATAATAATTGTCTTTCTGATTGACTTATTTCGCTCAGCATAATACCCTCCAGTTCCATCCATGTCGTTGCGAATGGCAAGATTTCGTTTCTTTTGATAGCTGCATAGTATTCCATTGTATATATATACCACATCTTCTTTATCCATTCATCTGTTGATGGACATCTAGGTTCTTTCCATAGTTTGGCTATTGTGGACATTGCTGCTATAAACATTCGGGTGCACGTGCCCCTGAGGATCACTACCTTTGTGTCTTTAGGATAAATACCCAGTAGTGCGATTGCTGGGTCGTAGGGTAGCTCCATTTTCAACTTTTTGAGGAATCTCCATACTGTTTTCCAGAGTGGCTGCACCAGTTTGCATTCCCACCAACAGTGTAGGAGGGTTCCCCTTTCTCCGCAACCTCGCCAACATCTGTCATTTCCTGACTTGTTGATTTTAGCCATTCTGACTGGTGTAAGGTGGTATCTCGCTGTGGTTTTGATTTGTATTTCTCTGATGCCGAGTGATGTTGAGCACTTTCTCATGTGTCTGTTGGCCATTTGGATGTCTTCTTTGGAGAAATGTCTGTTCATGTCTTCTGCCCATTTCTTGACTGGGTTATTTGTTTTATGGGTGTTGAGTTTGAGAAGCTCTTTATAGATTTTGGATACTAGCCCTTTATCTGATATGTCATTTGCAAATATCTTCTCCCATTCTGTCAGTTGTCTTTTGGTTTTGTTGACTGTTTCCTTTGCTGTG
Organism: Ailurus styani; assembly: GCA_002007465.1. NCBI lineage: Eukaryota > Metazoa > Chordata > Mammalia > Carnivora > Ailuridae > Ailurus > Ailurus styani. Next base: position 9,019,663 of record LNAC01000001.1, on the reverse strand, counting down.
CAAAAGCTTTTAATCTTGATGAAGTCCCAATAGTTCATTTTTGCCCTTGCTTCCCTTGCCTTTGGTGATTGATGTTCCTAGGAAGAAGTTGCTGCATTTGAGGTCGAAGAGGTGACTGCCTGTGTTCTCCTCAAGGATTTTGAAGGATTCCTTTCTCACATTGAGGTCTTTTATCCATTTTGAGTCTATTTTTGTGTGTGGTGTAAGGAAACGATCCAGTTTCATTTTTCTGCATGTGGCTGTCCATTTGTTGAAGAGACTTTTTCCCCACTGGACATTCTTTCCTGCTTTGAAGACATGGATTTTTAAAAAAGATTTTATTAGAAAGAGAGAGAAAGAGAGAGAGAGCACAAGCATGGGGAGTGGCAGGCAGAGGGAGAGGCAGGCTCCCCACTGAGCAGGGAGCCCAATGCAGGGCTCTATCCCAGAACTCTGGGATCATGACCTGAGCCAATAACAGATGCCTAACCAACTCAGCCACCCAGGCACCCCAATACGTGCATTTTTAATAGAAAATATGAAGATCCTAATAGTACCTGTTAAGTTAATTGGTGTCCCAATCCATGCTAATATGTTTGTTCGTCTTTGACACGGAACCAAAACAGACAACTCACTAGCTCAGTGACATGTTTGATCATTGCTTATTTTCTGCAAAAATTCAACCAGTAGGTAAACCTGTACATTTGAAACAAAGCTCTATTAAACCTGCCTCCTTAGAAAATGATCAGGAAGATTCGGGAGGTCCCAACGGTCATTACAAGTGGTGGGCAATCGGAAATCTGTCATCTGTACGTACAAGGGACAGTTAGAGTTTCAGGAGGTAATGACCCTGCATTCACCTTTTGACTACAGCCTGCTTCCCTCCAGCGGCCAGGTATAGAAACTGGATACCCAGCCCCCCTATCAGATCATCTTTCCTGTTAACTTACAGAGGTCAAGTCCAGACACGGCCCTGGGGTGCTGATGTCATCACCAGAAAGAACCTGGCCAGAGCTGTAGCTGAGATTGAGGTTTTGTTCTGCAGAAGTCACAAATCACAGGAAAATGAGATTTGGAGTTAGAAATAATGACCTCCTGAACAGGTGTCTGCTACAAGGCTAGTTCTCTAAGTGACAGTGGTATAGGCAGGAGCTGTCGCCGGTGCAGTGCTCTGAGCCCCGCTGAGGCTCTCGGACATGTGATTTCATTTATTCCCTCAGTTCTAGAGAGTGGATTTCTGCTCCTCTCCACCTGGGAGCGAGGAAGCCCAGACTTGGAGCTGTGCCGCCTTGCTGAGTGATGTGGGGCGAGTCCCCGTAGATCCGGGCCGCCTGACTCCTCAGCGCCCTGCCCTTCCCCACCACGCTCCTGCACCTGAGCACCCTGCAGGCTTCCTCTTGTCCTCTCTAGAAGGGGGGTGTTGAACCCAGTGGCGCTTCCCTGCCTGGGCCCACAAGAGCGTCACACTGTCTGAATAGTTGGAGACACCTGGATGGAACTCGTTTAGAAAGACGCCCCGCTAATCAAAGTGATGGGTTTGGGCAATAATGACATCAGCTCACGGTGACAGCACTGATCGCCTCCCACTGATTAAAAACTCAGATCGGCATTGACAAGTGTTCTTCTTCCAACACTTGCTTAGTAAATGGCCTTTTCTGGTGCACCCTTTGGAAACATGGTTGGAAAGATCCTAGTCCGTGTGGTCCGTAGGGATGCCAGGGTTAGGAGCCTCCAAAGCCTCTCTCTGCTCTGGTCCAAGAGACCCAAGGAGAGCAGTGTTTTAGATTCACGAGTCTGGGTGGGCCTTTGAGGGTCACCCAGCAACCCTGTCTCCCTAACACGCAGTGACATCCGCCCCCACCTTCCCTCTTCCAACACAGGGGAAGGTGCCCCCCTCTGAAGCCTAACTCTTCTGTGGTGGGCGTCATCGCTGTCACATTCAGAAGAGTGACAGGACATTGGGAGCAGTGTCCTTGGTCCCTTCTCTCATCACTTCTATTAAAAGTTCCACAAATACTAGCCATGAGCCGTTATGACATACCTGGTCACAATCCTTTATGTTTGTGTAGCTCACGATAGGGCTTTTACCTGAGGTCATTAACTTTTCTGCAACATGGAGGCCCTTTGAGCTCCATTTATAGGTAAGTCAGTAGGCAGGGCAAGTCGGGGAGTTGGCTGCCCCGACTCTGGGAATGACAATCTGGACGCAACCACACCCTCCAGCTTCTGCCCAGGCCCCAGCCAAGCTCTGGCAGCCAGAGTCAGAGGGGAACAGCCACCGGGCCCCTCATGGTGCGTTGACCAGCATGAAATGATTACTGGAAGCAGCCCTCAGAGATGACAGGACCCATTAAGAATAGCTTTGGGCCTCTGCATCTCGAGGTGGCACACGCCTCAGCGAGCGGCCTCTTCTCTTCTCTTGGACGTGAAGGTGTTGGGCCACTTGGTGTAACTGGTGTCGCCCTTCCTGACCTGTCAGCTGAGTGTGGCCACAGCTGAAGCCAGACATGGCTCCCCCTCCAAGCCCACCTTTTGAGGCTTTAGCCCTGAAAGACTGAAAGCAGATGAGTGAGATTTTGAAAACAACTTTCAGGAAGATGTTCCTTCAAAGCACAGGAGATGATATTGATGATAAGAAGAGGGTTTGTTTTTCTTCACATCTTTTCCAGGCCTTTTTTTTTTTTTTTTGAGAAAAGATTTTATTCATTTATTAGAGAGAGAGCATGAGCAGGTGGGAGAGGAGAGGCAGAGGGAGAAGCAGACTCCCCACTGAGCAGACAGCAGCCTGACATGGGGCTTAACCCCAGGACCCTGGGATCATGACCTGAGCCAAAAGCAGACATTTAACTGACTGAGCCACCCAGGCGCCATTTTGTAAATTATAAATGAGAACCCCGAATGGCTCTGATTGGAAGTTTCAGGCCATGTGCTGAAGGAACACCTCCAGGCATCACCAGGGATTGAAGCCTCTGTGTACGATGCAGACATTTCTTGGGATGTGGCGGTGGGGGGGGAGGGTTCAGACAATCTCCCACTATTATACTGCCTTCTGTTGCCTTTGAAGGGCAGCGTGAGGGGCAGTGGGCAGTGGGAAGGGAGACCCGATTGGCAGGTGGGAAGGAAGGCAGATAAGTGAGCTTGGTGACCTGAAACTCACCCTGATCAGCCACCAGCGGATGAACTAAGGTTCCAAGCGGGATGCTTGACTGAGCTGAGCTGGTCACCAGAGCTGGGCACGGACCCAGGGCCTCAGTCCCTGGGAACAGTCCTTCTGTGGTCGCTCCCAGCCTGTTTTGGGCATCCTGGGTGCCATTGTGGGCTTGCTGAAGGCTTTCTGCTAAATAATTTAGGGTTAAATAATGCCTTGGCACGAACAATGATACTTGGCGAAGGAGGCAAGGGGTGTACTGTTATCTTCTCAACCTAAAACAGTCTTTAATAGGACAATAAAGTAATAGTCCTGAGGTCCTACATCTGGAAAGTGAGAGATCTGGAGGAGGCTCTAGAAATCACCTTGTCTCACCGCCTCTCATTTACCTCGCCTTTCCAAGACCAGGAAGACCGTAAGTCTTCATAGACAAATACTCGAACGTCCTAAGAATGGATGCCCACTCCAGTCCCGGATGCTCAAGTGCAGCCCAGCCAGTCTCTGCTCTTGCCCGGTGACACACAAGTGAGGGCGGAGGCCTGCACGACGCGGGAGGTCTTTCTGGCCACTAAGCCACAAAATCGTCTTTGTTCCCCTGGGCAGGCCAAGCCCACGGGCAGGAGGCGTTTGCTTCCCCAGGGAGATTCAGAAACCCCTGAAGAGCCGTCCACGTGTTCTCAGTGCCTGAGATCATATGGCCACATGCCCACACGCTTGCAGGGTTGGGGACAGTCTTCCAGGAAACGTGTCCTCTTAGAGCTCAGATCAAGGAATCGTTGTTTAAGCGATGCCTTCAACTATAGGGAGAAATAGAGGTGCTTTAAAGCAGAACTGCTGTTCCCCTGTTATGTCAGAAACGAGAGTGCAGGCAGGCATTAGGGATTGCCATGGATCCTCTTCCAGAGCTGCTTTCTGAGCGGGTCGCATGTGACCTCTTGGTTTTCTTCTCAAGGAGGCAAGAACCATCTCCTAGCTGTGGACGTGGCTTCTGTGAGGGTCGGTCCCTTGGCAAGAACCATCTCCTAGCTGTGGACGTGGCTTCTGTGAGGGTCGGTCCCTTGGCAAGAACCATCTCCTAGCTGTGGACGTGGCTTCTGTGAGGGTCGGTCCCTTCCGGTGTTGTTCTCCACTGCAGCCACTGTGCCCTGCACAGCGTGGGGCACGTCGTGCGGGCTCGGGATCCACTCCCTGGACAGGGAGATCTGCGGAGGCAGAGCTGGGTGTCGTGGGACTCCCCCCTCCCCCGGGGACCTGAGGGACACAGGGCTTCTAGTCTCCGGTGCGAGCCTCTCGAGTTTCCCTTCCAGCCTAAGGTCTCCAGTGCTTTTGAGATAGGATGTTTCTCCACCTAATTGGACTTTCATAGTCTTTGCATCTGAAGATCTGATTTGGACCAGCCCTGTGGACGCGGGCAGGATTTCGGGAAATGTTCCAGGCGCCTTGCAAAGCTTGTCTTAACAAGCAGCATTGTAGGCACAATGTATGTTCTTCCCTTGCCTCGGAGCCTGGCGGGGGCTACATTCTCAGAGAGGGACCCCGGTGGGGCCAGTTCCCAATGTCGTCAGGATGTGGGAACATTCTTCATGTTGCACGTGAGACACAGAGAAAAAGCAACACTCAAAATAGACTGTTCCGAAAACTCGGTGCACAGCACTCAGTGTTCCTGCTCAGGCCTCTGCTGCTCACACTTAATTCCCTTGGAAGTCTCAGCCCAAATGGCAGGAGCCCCTTTGCAGCAAGAGGTTTAGAAGTGTCTGCAAATGGCTGAGCTGAGCCTCCTCTTCCAGCCAAATCAGAAACTTCGAGAGTTAGTAGACAAGCTCAGAGTTTTAGAGGCTGGTTCCAGACCCCACCCTGCCTGGCCCAGACCTTTCCTTTTTATTTCCCCCCACCCCTGACACTAACTCTCCTTTTGTTTCTTTTGCAGAGTTGGATTACAGAAACTCCTATGAAATCGAATATATGGAGAAGATTGGCTCCTCCTTACCTGTAAGTCCTGCCTCAGGCCAGCAGGGGATTTTCTTTCCTTCCCTGTGCTGTGAAAATGCAGGCCCTGGAGCTCGGGTCCCAAATCCAGGGGGGTCCTCTGTGCCCGCAGTATCCTGGGTGCACAGTAAGGGTGAACTGTGACTACTGGGAGTTGGGGGTTTATATTTGGTCACTTCATGTGGCATTTTCTAGGAACAAATGAGAATGCAGTTAGGCTTCCTGCATCATTGTTTCCCCAGACTGAGAAAGAACTAATCAGAGATTTCCTTAAAAAGGTGGAGCAGTGGGTTGTGGTTTTTAAGGTGCATGATTATCTGTTTTCTTCAAATTAGTTGTTTTATGCAACTGAACAGTGGCTCTTCTGGCCGGACGTCTCTCTGCCCCACACCCACCATCCCTTTCTCATTTAAGTGCTGTGATGGGTAGTGGTCCCCCCGGCTTCCTGTCTGCTGTCTCTGGGGCACTTGGTTCCGAGCAGGACCTTTTGCACTGTGCTTTTGTCCAGTGATGCCATCAGAGGCCCAGAGGCGCCAGGAGGACTTGCTGTGACACGCCTGGCCTGGACATACTGCTCGTATCTTTATCTTTCTCTGCATCATTTGTAGATGCTGGGCTTGTGGCTTCTGACCTGTGGTCAGCAGACCATGATGGAGGTGCTCAGCACACTGGGCCGCCGTGCTCCGCTCCCCACCCCTCCTTCTGACCGTGGGCACCGCCCAGGCTGGGATGTAGCCTACGCCTGTATTTATCCCCAGTGGACACATGGTTGCCCCTCCAGAGAGGGTGGCCAGGAAACGCTGGTGGACAACGTGCAGCACCCAGCACCATTACGATCCTTCTCCCCTTGACACTGTTCCCAGCATCACATGCTCAGTCTCCCCTCCACCTTCCTCTTCCCTCCCCTTTTCTTCTCCTCTCCCCTGGCCAGCACTAGCTTGCTGCTGCTCCCTTCGGAGTGGCTTTTCCCTGATGAGTCATTCGTTCTGGAGAAGAGAGCTCCGATTTTCATCTCTATCGTGTGTTTTCAGGCCACCTGCGGCCGAGCTGACTTGTGCCTTTGATCCCTGCAGCAGGACGATGATGCGCCGAAGAAGCAGGCCCTGTACCTTATGTTTGACACTTCTCAGGAGAGCCCGGTCAAGTCTCCCCCGGTCCGGACGTCGGAGTCCCCGACGCCATGTTCAGGGTAGGACTTCCACGAGGAGAGTGGTCAGCCGTCCCCAAGCCTCTGAGCCCTGTGGCACTGCTTATCCTGGTGTGGTGTCATTTGCATGGATGTATTCAGGCAGCCCACCTCCGGGTCTCTGAGTGTCCCCACAGACACACGTGGGGGGTGTTCCCGGCTGCCCTTTAGCCTAGTGACAGCTGAATGCGTGAGCCCCTCCCATTGCCTCCCGGCCCACAGGCAGTTTTGTCTTGGGACTTGTCCCATGGGGAGGCAGCGTGCCGCAGCATTCAGACCCGGAGTCCGGCTCCCACCCCTTCCTGGCTGTGTGACCTGATGCAGGTTCCCTGACCCTCCTGGGCTTCCATCTCCTCGTCGGTGAAATGAGGGTAGTCATAAAACCAGCCCTGTAGGAATTTTATGAGGATTAGACGAGGCTCTCAGTGTCCTGGGCACCCCCCAACTGTGCAGTGCGGCTGGGGGTACCTGTCCTCCAAAGCCACGGAGAGGATGAAACGGAGATGCTGGAAGGAAAGGGAAGTGCCGGGAAGACGTTCAGTGTCACCGTGGCTGTGAATCAGCACTGGTTAGGGTCTCGTTCTGGCCTTAGCCAGTAGCATCTGTGCTCCTGACCATCCCTTGTCTGCAGGCCCTGAGGTGGGGCTGGACCACCCTCTCCCTCAGGCTGTCCAGCCCACAGGCTCCCTGGCCACCCAACACCTGCCCCAGTTTCCCTCTAGGACCCCAGGGGTGCTGATTGAGTCAGGGCATCCCAGTCAATTTCAGTGGGATTTCCAACGAGACAAGTAAAGATGCTCTTTGCTTCCTCAGGTCAAGTTTTGAGGAAACCGAAGCCCTTGTAAATGCAGGGGCAAAGATCCAGCATCCTGTCACACGAGGACTGGCTCCCAACCAAGAGCCACACTTGCAGGTGCCAGAGAAATCCTCCCAGAAGGAGCTGGAGGCCATGACCTTGGGCACTGCTTCAGACACGATTGAAATTGTAAGTGGGGTCGGAGGGGCCTGAGCTCACTGTGGGTGAGGCCTGGGCCAGCTGGGTCCCTTCGCCAAGGGGTCCAATCCTTCAGAGCAACACTTACCTGGCACCCGGTGGGGACCCACGCAACCCCTGGGCCACAGAAGCCAGCCTCAGAGACCCCATGCCCTAGCCGTGAGAGAAAAGCTCCTCATTCTCACCAGTGTGGTTTTGTAGTTCTTACCTCACGGCTTTATTTGCCTTCAGGGTTCTTGATTTTCCACTTTCGTCCCTTGGGGCTGGACTGTTGCTTTGGAGCAGACATCAGTCTGTACCTGCTTCTCCATACTCTAGGTTAGGAGGCAGAGAATGACAGGGCAGGGGATACTCATTTTGGGGAGCACTTGGTTTTCCTGGGCCTTGGTGATGGGAAATCCTTCCTGTTTTATAGACCTATTGGTATGTCCCTCCCCTCCCAACTCCTCTGGAGCCTTGCAGAGCAAATAGACCCCCTGAACATCTAAAATGGGCCATCCTTCTGGGTGAATTTTTATTTTTATCTCTTTTACCTCCTTCTTAGCAGTCCCCAAGAGGGTTTGAAGCTGTTGACTTAGTTACTTTTAGTGTTACTTGTGTTGTTCTGTATTAGTAGACTCTTCATTTGTCTCATGCAACAAATATTTATTGAGCACCTACTGTGTGGCAGTTAGATGCTGGGAAAATATTAGTAAGCAAGAAGAAAGTAGAGGTGACTCAAACAGTCTCTCAAATAGACACTATGGAAGGACTCATGCGTGATTCAACTTCTACAAAGTTGGCTTGACTTTGGAGTCTTCCCAGTAGACCCAGAGACACTTTTTCATTTGTAATCATTTTTCTATTATTTAGAAAATGATCTTTACCAAAACCTGTGACACATACTTGTAGGTGTTTTCTTGATTAGTTATATTATGTTCGGAAAACCCATCAACTGCCTTGTGTCCCCCACTGAGATTTTCAAATAAATAAGTTAATGGTAACTTGCCTCCCACTGATTGGTTAGGGAGTGAGGGTGGTGTGGGGGTGGGGGTCGGGGTCGGCACCTGAGTCTGTGCTGGGGAGATGGGGGGTGGAGAGCCTGTCAATCTCAAGATGCCCATCATCAGGAGGTGGGAATTAGTCCACATGCAAAGGAAAGTAGTGGCACCTAACTAATACTCTCTTTAATGTTAAGTCAGAAATGTCCAGCAAATGGGTGCGTGGTCCTTGGCTTGGAATCGATGTCACTCTGTGTCTCCTCTATTTTTCCTCTGTGTCCTCCTCTGCCGGCCTTCAGACAGCTCCTGAGGGCTCCTTTGCCTCTGCTGACGCCCTCCTCAGCAGGCTAGCTCATCCAGCCTCTCTCTGTGGCGCGCTTGACTATCTGGAACCCGACTTAGCAGAAAAGAACCCCCCAGTATTTGCCCAGAAACTTCAGGTTTGTAGCCCACGTGTGACCTTTTGGGGAGTTTGTGAAAACCTCAGTAGAGCATGAACTCCGAGCCCCAGATGCAATGAGGCAGGACCTAATGAGGTATTGCTGGAAATGCTCTAAATGAAATCTCTTCTCCCTCAAAGACTGATGTATGGGTGTTCTTGATCCAAGATGCCAAAATGATATAAATTGTGTGATTACATATGGGACAGACCATTTGTATTTCAAATGGGAAATTGGACCCAACAGTCATTTTTCAGAAGTTTTGAAACCCCAAAAGCAGTTTCTGTGATTTATTTGCAGAACCAAGGGTATTAGATCACCAGCGAGCCAAGCTGTTTGTATAAACGGGAGGGGAGGCTATCTCAGACTCCCACTGAGATAACATCCGGACTCGGTCTCACATCTGGAACCAAAACAATTAGCTACTCTGTGCCTTAAACTTGACAACTTAATTTGATACCCACTAGACTAAGAACTTCATAGCAAACCTGGAGAGATTGTTAACAGTCGTTTGAGAATGTGAAACCATTCATGGAAACTGTTGACCATCTTGACATTAAACAAACAAAAAGTAAAGAAATCGAAGGAAACAGAGCAGTAAACATTTTGATCCATTTTAGAAATCATCTCATATTTGACCACACGATCCTTCCTGACAGACATTCTGAAGGGCAATTAAAAAAATAATTAAACACTTATTTCATGATCTGCTGAGGTGTTAATTGTGCAAGAAAGCCAGAGCGTGTGTTTTTCCTGAGTACCTGTCATGACACATTCCCGTGGCGCATTCATTTCTTGGATGTGGGACACATTGACATTCTGTCGTGATGCATTTCCCTGCGATTCGCTCACCCCCACCCCTCGGACAGGAGGAGTTAGAGTTTGCCGTCATGCGGATAGAAGCTCTGAAGCTAGCCAGGCAGATTGCCCTGGCTTCCCGGAGCCGCCAGGACACCAAGGTATGGGTTTGCTGCTGCCATGCACGGCCTCTTGAGAATGTGGTGTGGTCCAGAAGTTTCTTTGCTAACCATTGGCCAAGCAGGCAATGCTGGTGTTCTACAAAGTCGCCTAAAATTTTCTAAAAAGCTAAAAGCATAACTCTCACCTGAATAGACGCTGAGCCCATGTCTAAGATCTGCGTAACTCGGTAATGAAGGAACCAGCAGGGTAGTAAAGCAGGTCGAATAGAGGAAAATGGGAGAACCCGGTATAGAGTCAGGGGAACAAAGAAGGCCAGAGTCTTATTGCAATCTCGCTGCAAAGTTCAATATAAAACTGGTCGATACTGGCTAAATGAGACAGTGGAATATACCCTTAGAGGTTTTTTTGTTTGTTTGTGTTCTGCGAAAATCTTTTGCTTCTCCACTGAACAGAAATCATTTGCAACCTTTCTATTTTCTACAAGTTCATATCTAACCATACTGAGACCGGACGCTAATCAATAGTAAATAATGAAACCGAGACCTTCCTGAGACCTCAGATGGCCCCTTAGGCCAGAGTCAGTAGAATTAGAGCAAAGCAACCCTTTCCTCTAAAAGGCAGATGGTACATATTTTAGGCTTTATGGGCCATCTGGTTTCTGCCACGGCTTCTCTGCTCTACTGTTGTAGCTCAAAAGCCGCCACAGACAATGTGTAGATGAACGGGTGTGGCGATGTTCCAGTCAAACCCTCTTTACCAAAGAGGACTTTGGGCCATTTGGCCCTCACACCATCGCTGGCCAAGCCCTGCTCTACAGTGAGATACTGACAGAGCATGCAGAAATCTTTGCCTGGCTTCCAAGTTCAGAGTAATTTTTCTTAACAATTTGAATGAGTTGCTGAAGGCGTGCAAAACTGTGGCTCTCTGAGGTTCAGGCCGCTTTATTCCCACCCCCACGCGCTCTGTGGCCTTGAACGCATTGGCGAACCTCACTGGGCCTCCTGTTTTTCCAGCTGTGAGATGAGGCTGCTAACCATGCGTTTGCAGGTTCCAGTAAGGGCTGTAGATGATGTGTGGAGGACCGGCGCCATGCCTGGCACACAGGAGGTGTGCAGTCAATGACAGCTGCTCTTGGTAGCTGACGTTCACTTTCACCTCTGTTATCTGATTGGACACTCGCAGCATCTCTGCCACAGCGAGGTCCAGGTCCCATTTTACAGATGGGAAAGTGGAGTCATGGAACGGGTCCAGGGCCTGACAGCGATTCACTGGCCCAGCGGGAACAAAGACTCCAGTCTCCAAATGGGAGCCCCTTGCCTGTCCCATCTCAAGGAATAGCTCACTTGGGAGAGGATCAGGAGTTCATGGGCTGCCCCTGCCTTCAGGGCCTCCCACGTGTGGTTCCCCTGGAAACTGTCCACAAGGTAGTGGGCTCCCTCCCAGAGACACCGCTCCGTGAAAGAAGGTAGTCCCACTGTGGGTGGCCAGACTGAGAACACTGGGACCCAGGCAGGGCCGAGAACGTGACGTCCATGTTCTTGTTGTCGACCCATGGGGTTGGGTTTAGTTTCCAAGAGAAGGATTTTTAGAAAGCATCAAGCAGTGAGGATTTGTTTCCCCATTAGATGTATTTATTGATACCTTGGGGAGAGTGGCTTAAAGACAGAACAGATGGCTTCAGGTCTGGCCACTGTCACTACAGTATATTCCTGTCCAGAAGTTTGAGGCTGGACCGAGCATGTTCTAGTAAGAGTTCAGATTGAGTGTGGAATGTTCTGGAGTGCCTGGTGCCCCCCGCCTCCTTCCTCCAGGGGCGCATCAGAGATGACGGTCGGCAAATATTGGCTGGCCATTGACTTCCTGTTAGTGACAGCCTGTTCTCAGACTCCGTTTCCTGCTTTTGATGTAGAAAATATTGTCCCGAGAATCCACTGCGTGTGGGTCAGAGGGACGGGCCCCAGCTACCTCCTTGTGTATTTCAGAAGGATGCGCTAGAGGAGACGCCGGTGGGGGTGAACTGGGGGCGTAGGGAGCGTTTGTCTCAGCTGCGCTGACTGCTACCACGTTTTAGGTTCCTGTGAGTTTCTTGCTCACATAGACGCTTGATTACCCCGCACTGCATTGGGAACTGCTGATGGGGAGAAACAGCAGCTGTGTATCCAGTTTGCTCTTTTCTCTGCCCATAAATTTCCGCTGCAGGTGACATAGCCCTGGCTTTTCGGCAGCATGGTCTCGAACTGTTGCTAACACAAAAATGCAATCACTTGCAATGAAAAGAAATCCCTCGGAGGGCCGAAAGCAGCATGAAATACGGCGGCGGCGATTCCTGGAGGCTCCTGTGAGCCGCTTCGCCGGACGCTTCCCCGTAGACTGGAAGCCCGCTCAGCCGACCTTCTGAGGACCGCAGTGGGGTTTCCTGTCACATTAGTCGGAAAATGTTACAGGAGAGGAAGCCTCCGTGGGGCTGGGGTGTTGGGCTGGAGCGCCTTACCGTTTTTCTTCCACACACTTGTGGCTCAAGTGAATTTGGATTCACTTGGATTCCTGGGGTTCATCTGACCAGGGTGGCCGGCTGTGCGGTGCAGCAGCCCCGAATGTAACCAGGATGGACGGAGCAGCAGTGTGCTGTCTGTGTGGCTTTGCAAGTGGGGAATCGATGATGGATTTAATTCGTGTATGTGGCAGGTACCGGTGACGATCCCTAAAGCCATCGGCCTTCCTGGAGGAGGGGACCCGAATATACGGAACAAAGGATGTGTCTGGGTCATGGAGGAACAAGGGTCACACAGATGGCAAGCTGCAGGACCGGAGGGAGTCCCCGAAGCAGGCCCCTCTGGGAGGGGAAGGAAGGGTGCTAATCTAGGTCCTTCTCCAGGAGTCCTGGCCCGTAAAGGCAGACCTGGATTTTAGGGGGGCGGGGAAGGCGTTAGGTCCGGGACAGCCTGAACTGGGGAGCGGCCTGATAGCAAGGGGTCCTTCTCTGGCCCTGGGTCCAGAAACCACCCACCAGCCCCGGCATTTCACAGCGGGATGCCTAAAGCTGCAGGAAGTCTGAAGAGCAGGGACAGAGGCCTGGCCCCTGGGTGTCAGCTCCCATTTGGCAGTTTGGGGAATCGGCGGTCATCGCCCGCGGCTTGTGTTGAGGACGGAGGCCAGGTCTTGACTCCGTGGGAAGGAGTGGCCAGTCGGTGGCGGGTGGCGCCTCCTGTGGGAGTGAATCCTGTGAGTGTTTGTCATCCTGAGCTGCTGTCATATTTGGATGCGTCAGCTCCCCAAGGAGAGGCCCATTGCCTGCCCCACCGGGCATTACGCAGCCTGGATGCCCCCCAAGGGCCCAGCCTGGGTCACTCTCCATGACTTGGGCCAGCTTGCCGTGCTCTCCCGGCCTGATCTGGATTTCTGGTAACACCCCGTGCACACCTCTCCCGCGGCGGTCACGGCCGGTGGCCAGCCAGCTCCCACGGACTGGGACCCCGCCGTGGTCCCAGTGTCAGCTTCCCCCAAGGCCTAGCGACAGGGAACTGGCCACGAGGAGGACTGTGAGCCTGGGCAAGTGGCAGAACTGCAAGGCCAGAAGGGCCCCAGGCATGCGGTCTGCAGGTCTGAGGGTGACGGCACCCTGGGGGGGCCCCTGAGGGACCCCGATGTGAGTGAATGGATTGAGGGGTTGGAAGTTGGTGCCAAGGCTCATATTCTTTCTGAGCTGCGGCTATTTCACATTTTAATTCATGCTTCTCTTGGCTTTGGAGCTCACCCAAAGCAGCCAGTGGGGCCTTATGCGAGAGAAACAGCTTAATCTAAGCCTGATGTTAAAATATCAGCGAGAAAAAAACCTATCTCCCTTAGAAATGATTCTTGGCTGTGAGAGAAAACCAGGGTGTGTACCTTGAATCTCATTAGCATGCAGATAGTCCAGGCAGTAATTCAAATGGATTCTGAAGTCATCTGTTCCTTTATTGAAAACACCAGGTGGCCGGGGGGTGAAAGGTGGCCCTGAGTCACTGCATGTGGTGGTTAACCATTGTGTTGACTTAGAAAGCTCATTAATGTATTTATTTTTCATTCCCTTCCTTGTCGTACAAAGGACTTAGGCAGCTTTAAGATCAAGCCCTGCATTGGTCGGATTTCATTTCTGCCCGGCATGATGACGTCAGTTCTAGTTCATTTCCCCTCGCCCTTCAGAGAGCTGGCTTGTTTGGAGTCAGAATTGAATCTCATTCTGGGAAACCTTTTGGCCAAATCCCTTAAATCCTCCATTTTTTTCATCTTCCAAAGGCCCACGATGCATTCGATGGTGTCTAGTGTTCTTTCCAATTTGACATTTTATTCTAATTTTTTTTCAAAGGACACATTATTTTACTTAAAAAGTGACAGGAACAGTTTCCCCCCCCCCCAGAATCTTGTGTTTATGAATTTCTTCCATAAATACAAATAGTGTCTTATTTGTCTGGGTATAATTTTTATTTCCTTTTCTTTTAAACGTATTTATTTATTTGAGAGACAGCAAGGGAGCGGGGGAAGGGGCAGAGGGAGCGGGAGAGAGCCTCCCGAGCAGACTCCCTGCTGAGCATGAACCCCACCCCCACCCCCGCCCCCAAGCAGGGTATGGAGGGTATGGGGCTCCATACCATGATCCTGAGATCATGACTGAGCCAGAAACAAGACCTCTGGGTATAATTTTCTACTACTTCCTGAGAAGTTTCCCATATGACAAGTAGAGCCTTGAAAACATTTCCAACAGCAGAGATGAACCTAGGCATGGGAGAGGCTGTGGTCTGGGGGGATGCTTGCTTCCGAGAGGTCCGCCTGCCTGCCCCCGGGCCTTGGTCAAATGTCCTGTAATGGAGGCTGCTTTAGGACCTGAGGATGGAAAGGTCATGGCATCCCATTGGACAGGAGAGTGTATCTCCAGCGTCTGGGAGAACGGGGGTGGCCCTATGCTCCCTCCCCTCCCTGCCAGAGTAATCATTCGGGTCCTCCTGCACAGGGAGCCCAAATACTCAAGGCCCGGCAGGGCCAGTGAGACCCAAGCCCATTTTTAGGACAACTGAAGCCACGTCATACACTGTGCATGTGTACAACTAACTGGGCCTAACTCCATCATCTCCAGTCCTATCCATTAAATTTCTGCCTGGGTTTTCTAAGTCATTTCAAGTTCACTTTCTCTGATGCTGTAGTGGGGGGAGTCTGCCTGTTCTTGTCATGAGAGAGAGAGTACCTTCAGGGGCGCCCCCTCCCCCCTCATTGTTGGGTCTTTAATCTTGTCTGCCTCCACTTCCAAGACCGGTCCTCATGGTTCTCGCTGCAGATCGCTCTTTCTCCTGCACCTGGTGTTATGTTCCCTGCTCACGTCTCATGCATTGCCCCAGGAAGCTGCAGTCACACTCTGACTCGCAGACCACCAGTACTCCACATTGAACTGGACTCCAGTAGTTTACCTTGGCAGCCGTGCCAGCACCAGGAGGTTAATGCATAGGACTGAGAGTGTGCTTGGTTTGGAGTCTCTTGCGGTGGAATTCGATCGCCGGCCCCCGCTATGCTGCTTGATGATGCTCCTAACATGGCCTTTCAGGTGTGCTGGAGATGGCTTGAGCTTGTTGTGCAAAGGGAGGAAGAGAACCGCGGTCTTCTCCTTCCTCCCTCCCTCCCTCCCTCCCAGGAGGCTCATGGCTCTCCTGGACCGTCAAGCCAGTGTTGGGTGGGGGCGGGGGTGGGGAATCCCACCACTTGTTGAGGGTCTCATCAGCACATGTGGATATGGTCATTGAACCAGACTTCAGTGTTGTCGTTGACACAGCAGACTTAAGGCAACATAGCTCCTCTCTTGAGGCATCCAGAAACTAGCTTCTGAAGGTGACGTTGGTTGATAGGCATGATAGGCCTTAAGCTTTGTGCAAGCATATCCTTTCAAAGGGAGCTCAACCCGTGCCCCACCCCCCTCCAAACTGAAACGCAGACAGTCTTACAAAAATGATCAGATCTGCAGTTACTCAAAACTAGGCAAACATAGATGAGAATTCAGCATCGCTCACCATCAGGCTTTTATTTTGCAAGTGGGGCCTGCTGGAAAATGGCCTCAGTTCTTAAGGGCTGTGCCTGAATGCCTCTGCGGGTGATAAATGGCAGTGATAAGCAGGCAGCAGACATGCCTGACTCCCAAAGTGGGGAGTCGGGGAGGCCTCTGCCATCGGCTCCTTTGTCTGCCGGTGCAGGTGCCAAATGATCGATTTCCATAGATTGTATCCGGCCTTTCCCCACTCATCCGTCCAAGCATTTTCTCATACTTTCGATGTCCTTTGTTTCAAAACCATACAACTGACCCATTCACAAGGGGATGAATGCAAATCCTCTTTGTCGTAGGAGGGATATTAACTTTTTTTTTTAATTAAAAACCATTCCACAGAGAGAAGCTGCTCACCCAACAGATGTCTCCATCTCCAAAACAGCCTTGTACTCCCGCATCGGGACCAGTGAGGTGGAGAAGCCCACAGGCCTTCTGTTCCAGCAGCCCGACCTGGACTCCGCGCTCCGGATTGCCCGGGCGGAGGTATTGTGCCATGGGTGTGGCTCGGGGGGGGGGGGTGCGGGGGGGGGGGNGTTCCTGCCACCTGTAAATGAATATATAGATCTGTGTATCCACAGTCCACAAGGCCAGCGTCTTTGGACACAGTCTTTCTCCTGCAGCCACTGTGGGCAGAGGCGGGTAGCAAACCATCTTTGATCTTCCTAGATGCCACTGTTTAACAAGCCTCTGTGGCCTTGTTTGATTTATAACAGAAAACACATGCCTGTAGTTGCTCCCCGGTGGGGCATTGTGAGAGTCTGGTATCTGGCTGATTTCTGTCTTGTTCTCTGGGAAATTCTCTCAATACAATTATTGTTTGGTGTAGGAAGTTTTAATTCAATGTCTCCTTATTCTGGGTCCGTGAATTGCTCAGATCTGAATTCACGCCTCTGGGGCTCACCTCTCTCTTCTCCCTGATGCTAGATCATAACCAAGGAGAGAGAGGTCTCAGAATGGAAGGACAAATACGAAGAAAGCAGGCGGGAAGTGATGGAAATGAGGTCAGTCGTGGTGCTTGCTGGTCCCTGGGGCGTGCTTACCTGTGGTGTCGGAACAGCTGTGCGGTCTATGAACAGCGTCTTCCCAAGATTTACCTGTTCTTCATGAGACAAGGTTTACATTCTCGCAGAAGTATGTTAATGTTACTGTTATTAAAATATCATGCACCTGAGCTAACTACTGCAAAACAAATAAATACGTTTGGAATGAAAAACAGATCTCCTTCCCACTCAGCCTCCGATTCTACCCCCCACGGTTAGCTGCTCTCCAATTGCTGGGGTATCCTTCCAAGAATTTTCCATTTCTGATTGCAAATGTGTGAATGCGTTCCTATATAGACTCCTTTTTCTCTTCCATAGGGGAAACGTACATTATTCAACACTCTTTTTTTAACTTAGCAAATCTTTTTTTTTTTTTTTGATTGATTGATTGATTTGAGGGAGAGAGAGAGAGAGCATGCGCATAACTGGGGGGGGCAGAGGGCGAGGGAGAGGGCGTCTCCAGCAGACTCCTTGCTGAGATTGGAGGCTCAGCATGTGGGGCTCGATCTCATGACTCTGAGATCACCACGTAATCCAAAACCAAGAATCAGAAGCTCAACCGAGCTTCTAGTTAGAAGACTATGAATTTGAATCTACTTTTTCTGATTCTAAAACCCAGACTCTTTACACGGTACCCAGGGGCCTCCCTCCCTCATCCCATCCGATGTACCTTTCAGCCCTTTATTTTCCTTCATGATTCATCATCATCTTAGAAGCTAAAAAAATCATCTCTGAGGCTAGAACTTACCCTTGGGATGTGATCTTAAAAGCAGTCTTGAAAGCGGCATTTTTAAAGAAACTCGGGCCCAAACCTTTGCTCTGGCTGTCCCTGGTTCTGGCTGCTGTCGCTACCAAGTTGGAGGACGGCTCCTGGGGGCGACATTCAGATTTTCCACACCCCTGCCTCTCAGCACAAGCTGAACGGACACATGGGTTTTCCAGTTGCAAGGGAAGATAGGGGTTAGAGCAGGATCATTTTCACAAGACAAAAGGCCTGGTGCCATGCTGAAAATCTCTGATAGGCTCGTTTCCTTTTTAAGTCTCACGGTTTGAAAGTAAGGAATAGATGAATTTTTAAAAATTGGTTGAAGAATTAGTATATCTCTAAGTACACTTAACGGCAAGGCGGCTTCTGGTGAATCATCAGAATTGGATGTCTTCCTGGCTACTGCTTTATGTAGCAAACAGATGATTTAGGTAATCCTTTCCCCTGTTCTCTTTTTTTCTTTTTTTAAAGATTTTTTATTCATTTGTCAGAGAGAGAGAGAGAGATCACAAGCAGGCAGAGCGGCAGGCAGAGGCAGAGAGAGAAGCAGGCTCCCCGCCGAGCAAGGAGACGGACTCGGGACTCGATCCCAGGACCTTGCGATCATGACCTGAGCCGAAGGCAGCTGCTTAACCGACTGAGCCACCCAGGCGTCCCCCTATCCCCCATTTTCTAGGTCAAATCGTATCTTCCTGAAAATTCTCCTGCTGGTTCCTTCTTCCTATTGATGTTTTTTGTGACCACTTCTGGAGGGGAGTCTCAGTGTGCCCACATTCACACTGAGGCCCTGACGTGGCATCATTTGAAAATCTCTCTTTTGTCTCTCTCTCTCTCTTTTATTTTATTTTATTTTATTTTATTATTTTATGTTTTGGTAGGGGAGTGGAGGAGGGAACAGCATGGCTGTCGTTTTTTGCCTGCTCTGAACATGACAGCAGGGCGTGCTGGGAAGGCTCGAATTTCCATTTCTGGGGGCTCCCCTGGGGGGCTTCAGAGGGTGCTGTTTACCAACCAGTGTGGTAGGATTCAGGGGTCACCAGCTGGCACAGTGGCCCTCGTGTTTGAAGGCCCCCATGTCCACCTCTGGAGCCAGACCGGCCAGGTGAAAAACGGGCTCAGCCTCCTAGCTGTTGTGTGGTCTGTTCCCTGTAGCCCTGTCCTACCAGCCTCGTCTGGGAAGAAGGGTGGATCTCAGCACCCTGGGGCAGCGAAGCATCGGGGCTGGGAAAAGGCTCCAGAGGCAGATGTCTGGATTCGAATCCTAGCTCTGCCACTTTGTTGATTCTAGAAAGGTCCCTGGATGACCCTGTGCCTCAGTACCCCGTCAGCAAGTCTGGGCCCCCTCAGGGCACCACCCCTTGGGGTCTCTAAGAGGATGCAATGCAAATACAATGCCACTGAAGCAGCTTTGGACCACAGGTCTCCCCCCCTGCTGGAAGGACAAACACATCCCTTACCTGCTGTGGTCCCGCTTCTGTCTTTGGCCGCGTTGGGTTTAGACGGGGCCGCCTCAAAGGTCCATCCCTGTTTTGTGATTCAGAGATACAGGGAGGTGTTGATCACAGAAAC
Source organism: Ailurus styani (assembly GCA_002007465.1). NCBI lineage: Eukaryota > Metazoa > Chordata > Mammalia > Carnivora > Ailuridae > Ailurus > Ailurus styani. The sequence continues at coordinate 9,000,590 of LNAC01000001.1, read as the reverse complement.
CACTTAAAGTGCTTCTGTGTAGGATTCAGAAAGAACCCAAGTGGGCTCATGGCGTGGTCACCTTTTTTGTTGTGGGTGGGCCCTTGGGTGAGGCACTGTCCTTTTAATTTAAATTCAATTAGCCAACATATAGTACATCATTAGTGTCAGAGGTTGTGTTCAGTCATTTATCAGTTGTGTATAATACCCAGTGCTCCTGCTGGCTCAGGCAGTAGAGCTTTGACTTTTAAGTTCAAGCTTTAAGGGGCACCAGGCTAGCTCACTGGCCCTTTTAACCTTATTTAATTACCACTCCGGCCCTGAAAGTCAGGGTCTGGGGTAATCCTCACTACACCAGGGTGTAAGGTGAGCCCCCAGTGTCTGGAACCAGCTGTAGTCAGGGTCCTGATTGCATGGTGAGCACTTCTTGGTTCTCTTATGGAAAAGAACTAACTATTGGATAATCTAAGTGAAACACTCAAGTCTTTTTTGAGTTTTCTTTCAGAAGGTTGACTTTGGATAGAGAGCTTCTTCACACCTGGGTCTTTCTATCAGGGGACAGCAGTGAGTCAGTCTTACAAGCAAAGGATCTTCATGCTTTTGTGTAGCTACGGTTTGTTGAAGCTATCCAAGAAGTGCTGTCTCCCCATCTCCCCATCTCCCTGCCCCCAACACAGGTGACTAAGTAGTGGCCCCTAGGCCTTGAGGACCTTCTTCTACTTGTGTACTATGACACCAGATGTGTGAGATGTTTTAGAAGAGTCAGATAAAATGTGATAAAGTTTGGAGGAGAAATCAGGGAAGGCTTCCTGGAGGAGACAGCACTTGAATTGGACCTTGGGGAGTAGCTAAGACAATGAGAGGTGGAAATAAATAAGACTTGTCCTCTAGTGTCTTGGTCAGGCTGCTGATGTCCAGCACATGGGCCCTACTATCCGTGAGAAACCATCCTGTTGTCCCAGTTCCAACACGTTTTTCCTTCTCTTACAGGAAAATAGTGGCGGAGTATGAGAAGACCATCGCTCAGATGATAGGTGGGTGTCATGATGGGTGGACTCAGGCCTCCCCGAGGCTTCTAACCCATAGGGAGGGCTTTGAAAGTAGACTCTCAGCATGTGTTCGTCTTAGGCCCCTCTTAGAGCGTGAAGTCCTTCAGGGAGAGACCAAAGCATCCAAATGTGAGCCTGGGGGCCTCCCAGAGAGACACACGAACATGTCCCTTAGCGTTATTCATGCCTTCGGGAAGCCATGGCGGTCACCTCCAAGGCTACCGTTGAACCAGGCCTGCCCACTTCGTGGGGAAAGAGATTTGGGTCGGTTGCTAGGATGTTCGGGGGAATTTTTTGCTCATGGGAGAGACTAAGAATCAAATCCCTCAACTCTAATTTAGACTCAAGTGACAAAATCCTCAGCGTTACACAGGGCTCTCAGGCAAGGAGAGGGACCCATGTCCCCTCCCTCCTGCGATTTACCTGATCTCACAGAGATGGACACGGACTCAGAATCCACCTTAACCCGGAGTCCCCGGCAGCCAGTACTGACGCTGCCTTGGCCTGCAAGAAAAGATGGCCTCAAGTCATGAGTTACACCCACCTGACTCTTCTTAACAAAATAATAATAATGGGAAGAGATCCTGCAGAAGTCCGAGGCCTGTTTTTACACCGAAGATCACTGTTCAAAAATGATGTTATGACTTGGCGGCGGGTGGCAGGGAGGAGATCTTTGTCTCCTTCTTTAATTTGCGGCTTAGGTCCGTGATACCAGTTTTAAAAAAATTTTACTCCTACGGACATGGAGCAAAAAAATCCCAGCTCACCACAGACCAGTTTCTATGCTGAAGCTGGACGCTGGGTTAACAGCTCTCCCTCCAACGTTTGGATGCAAGTCACACCACACCTCTGGCTTGTCCCAAAATAAATAGGAGAGCAGGCTCGGGAATGGTGAAGAGGCTGACAGCTGACTACTTTCTATTCAAAGGAGCTTTAATTTTGATGCATTCTAATAAAGGCCATTTCTCCCAGATCTCAGAGAGAGCCCATTTGGGGTATTTCTAAGGATCTGCTCATGGTATATGCTTTCTATCAAATGAAACCTCTTTATTAAATTGGTGTAAGAATTTACGAATACATATGGCTGAGATAAAAAATGAAACTCTTGGAACCGAAGCTGCCTGTGAAAGTAGTCAGGAAGAAGGATTTATGCCTTCCAGCATACGGTGTTTGGCACGCTGAGCATAACCTTTTGGCCTCCTGGAGTCTCGGGTTGTGAAAATGCCCCTCAGACCTACGGTGGCTCATCTGGAAATATCTTTCCACGTCTCAGAGTTCTGCGCTGTTATTTTTGCTCTCGGTGGTGACATGTGGGCCAGCGTTGAGATGGGGGTACAAGGGCATGAGCCTCTTTCCCTGCGAGAAGCTGCCCTGAGCATCTCGTAATGCGTCCACGACAGTTTTGAGATAAGCAGACATTCTTGAAAACCGAACAGCAGGCTCTGTCTGCCTGGCGCAAGTGGTCTCTCCCTGTTGGACAGAAAAGATGATTCAGCTCCGATTTCCTCGCAGCGTGTTTGCAGGTGAGAGTAGTGAGAACAGCACTGAGTGCGTGGAACCGTGACTCCGGCGGCTGTGGCTACGCACGCCCACCCCCAGCGCCCCAGCCCCCTCCCCAGGGGAGACCTGGTATGTTTGGTCCCAGGGTCCCTCTCTTCAAGAGCCGTTATCTCACCCCTCTGAGCATTTTCCTGTTTGGGGGTGACTGAGCACTCCCGGCGGCTCCGTGAGACCCCTTCAGCGTCCCCAGCGGCAGGCGGCACTGTCACTCGGGGGGGTGGGACAGTGCGTGTCGCCCTTAGTTCCCCATCCTCACTCACCTCCAGTGTCCTCAGCATCAGCCATTGCTCAGACCTTGTCCTTCAGGTGGCACGTCTGTGGCTGTCATCCTGCAGTCACTACTGCAGGGCATGGATGAGGGCTGCCGTGGGTTTCGAGGTCCTTGTCAGCTTGTAAAAAGGTGCCGTGGGGCTGAGGCACCGCTGGGACTCGCTGTCGCTGTGGGCGGCACCTGCCTCCTTTCTGGGCAGGCCCTGAGCCCCCGTATGTGGAGGTTTACCCACAGGGCTCATCTGGGTCCCCATCTCTCTCCGGTTTCGCCCACCTCACCGGCATCCCTGGTGGGAGGGAAATCTCAAGCCCCAGGAGCTTGTCAGTTGAGGGCAGAATGAATGTCGGTGGCATTTTGAAGTTAAAACCAGGTTCCACCCCACCTCCACGAGCTCCTCCTGGCTCCCGCCTGGCTCTCTGGCTTCCATGTAACCCTCACAAACGTTCCACGCCAGCGTGACATCTGTCCTGCCATCATCGTCCGTTCTTGTGCCGTGTGACTAAAACCCAGTTCCGATATTGACTCCTTAGGATTCAGAACGGAAAGAGACCTCTGTGCTTTTTGCATTCCAGGTTGTTGCAATTGGTTTTTTTTTTTTTCCTGCTTTCCTAACAACTGCTCTGATTATCTGTTTTGCTTCCATTTTCTGTTGCTTCTTGCCCTTTGCTTGCAAAACAAACAGGCAAGCCTGGTAAGTAAATGCTTTTCACCTAATTTAACACCTGCCCATTGCATCCCGTGTTGGTTTGTTTGTTTCTGTTTTTGTTACTTTTGCTCTTGAGTATTTGCTGCATTTCTCCCCCATCCCCCCACATGGTTTAATAATATTTTGCCTGAAAGAGCCAGAAACCTCTCCAGGGGCATTGTTTTGTGGTTGAGGCTAGAGCCTTTGGAGTTTGGGGCTGATTTCCTGATGTGAAGAACCTGACTGCATCTATAACTTACAAAAAGATTGGCGATGCAGTCCCACCTTCTCAGTCTCCTGGGAACCGGGAAATTCTATTTTTACAAGCGTTTATGGGGGGGGCAGGAAACCTGAGGCAGGCTAAGTCTCAGATCCAGGAAATCAGATGGACTCCGTTTGATAAATGGCTCTTTACAAGCCAAGTGAAACGTATCCACGGCCTCAGATCAGTCCAGAATGTGCATTGTGCAATGTGCCGAGGACTAAGGAAGCAGCTAAAACCCAAAGAATAGAAATAAGTGTTCGGTTGCTGGTCAATCTTTGAAGCGTCTTTCCTGCTGGGAGCCGAGGGGTGGCAAGCTGGCTGCTGGCACTTCGGTTCTCGCTCTGTGTTAAAAAGCTCCCCCTTTGTAAGTCACCGTGATGTGACCTCACGCCAGTTTGGGGGCGCTGGCGATGCTGTCGATAAAATGGGTCACTGATCCTGGGTTCTTACTATGTGTCGAAGGCTTTATACACATTTTCACGTAATCTTTCCCCAAATGCTGTGAGATAAGTACCATGAGCCCCTCCTTTAGCTCAGGAGGCTGCGATTCACGGAGGTTACAAAGCCTGCCCAGGGTGGCCAGGCCTGGACGTGTCGGAGCCGGGATGGAGCTTGAGCCATCGGGGTCTGGCTCCTGGGTCCTCCACCTCCACCTGGATAGCGGAGCCCCGAGAGGCAGGGGTGGAGGTTCCATCAGCCATCTTCCAGGCCCTTGGCTCTCCAGGCGTGGCCCCTGGACCCACCACCTCATGTGGTCGGGGAACTTGTCACCGATGCAGGGTCTCGGCCCCACCGGACCGGAACCCACTGGCGGGGGCTCCGAAGCCTGTGTTCAGACCAGCCCCTCTCCTTTGGGCGCATGCTCTTGTGTGACAACCCCTTCATTTTGGGCCCCCGAGAGGCGGGACTTTTGAGTGAGTTTGTCTCACCGCTGGAGCTGAAACCCAGAACGTGCCCCCCCCCCGACCCCCATTCTGGGCGCTTCCCTTCACAGCACGTGGCAAGAACAGGTCTAACTTCAGGACACGGGACGATGCCTATCTATCAGGAACCTAAGGGAAAGAACCCAAAGCAGTGTCCCCCTGCCTTTTTTTTTTTTTTAATTTAAATTCCAGTCTGTGAACATACGGTGTGATATGAGTTTCAGGTACAAGATGGTGATTCAGTGCTTGCGCGCAATGGCCGGTGCTCATCCCAGGTGCCCTCCTGAATCTCCAGCCTCCCCCTGCTTTTAAGGGAGTTCCCGGGGAGAGACATGGTCATGAGCGTGGCTTGGGGTTGGGATCGGGCTCTGTGGCCAGGCTCCGCTCGTTCATTCCCGGCACGGATGTGTTGAGGCATCCTGTGACTCAGGCCCTGTCCTAGGCTCTGGGATAGAGAAGTGGACAAAACAGACTCCTGCAACGTGCATTCTGGGCAGACATGCGCTTGCACGTCTGGCTGTTGCTGGCAAGAGAATGGACTGGAAAGTAGGGAGGTGTGTTCCCTGCAGGTGCTCAGGAAGGCTCCTCTGGGGAGGTGGCCCAATGTCAGGGACCTGAGGCCGTGAGCTCGGGGGCTGCTGAGCCCTGGGGAAGGACTGCCTGGGGGGTGCTGGCCAGCGTAGTTGGAGCAGGTGGGGATGGAGTTCGGATTTTATTTATTTATTTATTTATTTATTTTTTATTTATTTATTTTTTAATTTTTTTTTAAAGATTTTATTTATTCATTTGACACAGAGAGAGAGATTACAAGTAGGCAGAGAGGCAGACAGAGAGAGAGGAGTGAGGAGGAAGCAGGCTCCCTGCTGAGCAGAGAGCCCGACGTGGGCCTCGATCCCAGGACCCTGGGATCATGACCTGAGCCGAAGGCAGCGGCTTTAACCCACTGAGCCACCCAGGCGCCCTTATTTATTTATTTTTAAGGATTTTATTTGAGAGAGAGAGAGTGCACACAAGGGAGAGGGAGAGGGAGAAGCAGACTGTTGAGCAGAAAGCCCGATTCGCGGCTCAATCCCAGGACCCTGAGATCATAACCTGAGCCAAAGGCAAATGCTTAACCTTAAGACTGAGCCACCCAGCTGCCCCCGGAGCTTGGATTTCATTCCCAGTGCACAGCGAGGACCCCAGGGGTGTCTCTGAGCTGGAGCCCCGTGACCCAGTTTGGACTTAAGGAAGTTTAGCTTGGTGCCTGGTGCTGGCTTAGGAGCATTACATGCACAGAACAGTGAGCAGGGCCCCAGACACGTGCAAGAGCTGGGTGCATGCTGTGCGGCTCTTATGCCTGTCATCATTTCCAGAGCGATCTGCCCTATGGCAGCCAGCCCTTTGAGCAGGACCCCTGCCCAGGTAACCTGGGGCCGATGGAAGGACAGCTCTGCAGAGCTCCTTCCTCCAAGAGCTCTGAGCGGGGGCTTCTTCCCCCACTCTCTGCTGTCCCCAGAGGTCCAGACAGATGGGAGCAAAAGGTTCCTTGCCCACCCAGACGGGTGTCGAACGGGTCAGCACACAGAAGGTCGTGCCATGGGGGTGAGGGTCTTTCGTGCGGAGCGGGCAGAGAAAGCCTCTCCTGTAAATATGAGCTGGTTACAAGCTGTTCGGGCGAGGGTGTTAGCGGGTGGTGGCCTGGAGAGGTGGGGTCGAGGATAGAGCTGGTCCTTTTACTAGGATCAGTCACTCTGAACCGGGCCAGAATTAATTCTTCTGTGTGTAACCGAGTAAGCCTCTCTGCCAGGAAGAGCTCCATTTTTCTCGGAGTTGACATTTGTTATATCAAAGGAAATGTCCATTTCTGGGCAAAGCAGAGTTTCAGGGCTGTGGGCTTTGGTTCATAAGATGTTTTAAAGATGAAGAAACCTTCATACTTTCCCAATAACCATCTCTTTACCTTGATCACACATAGAAAGGCCCACTCTTCAGAGCCCAGACTACTGCACCTTGTAATCTTGTTCAACACAAAAATGCAGTCGTGAAGGGCACCTGGGTGGCTCAGTGGGTTAAAGCCTCTGCCTTTGGCTCAGGTCATGATCTCAGGGTCCTGGGATCGAGCCCCACATCAGGCTCCCTGCTCAGCGGGGAGCCTGCTTCCTCCTCTCTCTCTGCCTGCCTCTCTGCCTGCTTGTGATCTCTCTCTCTCTCTGTTAAATAAATAAATAAAATCTAAAAAAACAACCAAACAAAAAAGCAGTCGTGATCCCCCCCCCCATGGATCTGTTTGCTGTCATCCTGGGGCATCAAATGTGGATTTTTACGGGTCTGCAGCGATCAGGTTCAAGATCAGTGGCTAGTTTCGGTCCCATCTCAGACTGCAAAGGCCTGGGATGCTGAGGCCGTGGGTATTGTTCCTTTAGAAACAGTCTGGGTGGGCTTGGGGGGCCGGGGGGGGTCTGTCCCGAGTCTGGGCTGCCGTGCTCCTCGGGCTGAGTTGCATCTGAGGCCCTGGCTGCCCCTGAGACCAGGTTGGGAGCCCCCCACCCCATCGTCGGGATCCTGTGTCTCTTGGCAGAGGATGAGCAGAGGGAGAAGTCCGTCTCCCACCAGACCGTCCAGCAGCTGGTCCTGGAGAAGGAGCAGGCTCTGGCCGACCTGAACTCCGTGGAGAAATCTCTGGCCGACCTCTTCCGGAGATACGAGAAGATGAAGGAGGTCCTTGAGGGCTTCCGCAAGGTGTGTTCATGTCCGGGCAGAGCGGCACGCTGGACGGGGGTCGGAGAAGTGGGGGAGGCTGGGAGAGATCACAGGGACCCGGGCTTGGTGGTCAGGGTTCCGCCGGCATCGGGCAATTCTCGGGGTTCCCGGCACTCGGGACGTTTCTTCTGTGGGCGCGACCTCTGTCCTCTGTGCCGTCAGAATGAAGAGGTACTGAAGAAGTGTGCCCAGGAGTACCTGTCCCGGGTGAAGAAGGAGGAGCAGAGGTACCAGGCCCTGAAGGTGCACGCGGAGGAGAAGTTGGACAGGTAACGTGGCCTCGGGGCGCCCCCCAGGCCTCTCAGCACTCCCGCTGAGGCAGGCCAGGCGCTCCGTGGCACCGCTCCCATTGGCTGGGGAAGGGCGGAGAATCCGTCTGTTTTTTCAGTGTGGCTTGTGATGAGAGTGTACTGTCAGCATTTTGATAAGCGAAGGACACATGTCATTTCCGGGACACCCACTCAAAGCACCTCAGCATCACGGGAATGGGGTTGGGGGGTGGGGAGCTGCTCACGGGCTCCTGATCCAGGCCCCCGGTGGTAGGAGCTGGAGCCAGGCGGGTCCTGCTGCCCAGAGCTGGGAGGAAGGTGGGAGGGGCCTACAGGGAAGGTGGGTCATTTCTGAGCACCCCGCACCCTGTTTCCGCAGGGCCAACGCCGAGATCGCGCAGGTGCGAGGCAAGGCCCAGCAGGAGCAGGCTGCCTACCAGGCCAGTCTGCGGAAGGAGCAGCTTCGTGTGGACGCTTTGGAGAGGACGTTGGAGCAGAAGGTAACAGCCGAGGGGGGGCTTCCGGGTGGGTGGGGCTGACCCGACCCTCGCGTAAGCGGAGGCTGGGTCTCCCTGCGCCCTCTGCAGCTCCTGGGACAGGCTTAGACCTCGGGAGCCTATGCTTGTTCTCCTTCCGGAAGGTCCAGTGTAGTGCCAGCCCCGAGACTGCCCTCCTTCCTGCCTGTCCTGGCAGCTGCTCCGATGTTTGTGGCCAGTTTTCATTCCTTGCCAACGTTCATCTGTCACACATTTACTAAGTGTCTACAGATCTGCTAAGTATCTACAGATCTGCTAAGTATCATCTACAGATCTGCTAAGTATCTACAGAGCCAGGCAGAGTACTTCACCCCGTATCCAGCATGCTTACTGGTAGGGAAAGGGGTAACCACCAGGCCACACTGCGGTCAAAGGGGCGCCCAGCATCCTCCCGCAGCCACAGATGGGGCAACTCTCCTGAGGTCCCTTAGATTGTCCCGATTTCCGGTCTAGCGCCGAGTGCACCGTACATACGCTCTGCCTGGGTGTCCAAACGAGAAAGGCCTTCCACCCAGGAGTACCGTGTGAGGCTGAATCTAGGGAAGTATGGGCCAGGCAGCCCCCTTCCCTAAGTGTGTTTCTAGAAAGGGAGTTTCCAGATAAGCAACCCCATCCTAGCTGATTTACTGAGTTTTAGGAGTCCCTTGGATGGTTATCGGACAGCCCGGTGGCCTGGGGTAGCGTCACTTGTCATGCATTTGGGCCTTGAAGGGCAGTCACGGTGGGGGGAGTGTCCTCTGTGGGTGGATGGCATCTGAAGCCCAGCGTGTCTCCCAGATGGCCTCTGCTGACCCAGAGGCACCCAGCGGCCTCTGATTGGCCCTTTTCTTGTGCCCAGACCCAACCAGATTCCAGGGGGGCTGACTGTGGTCCCGAGGTGGGTCTGGGCCAAGCAGTGGGCACATACTGTCTCTCGCTTCACCTCAATGATGTCAGGGACCGAGCCCTGGGACTCAGGAGTTCTCTCAGGTTCTGCCCCCCCCCCCACGCCATCCATTATGACCTTGAGCAAGCCTCACACTTGACGTCAGGTTGTATAGGTCTGTTGCATTGGAGGTTGAACCTGAAGATTGGGAAGATCCCTTGAAAGGGAAAGACGAGAAGAGGCGGCCCTGTGCCAAATATGCCGAATCTCTTCGACGGCCTTGATCTCCCTGGCTCTGAGCCTTGTTCTAGCAGTGAGCCCAGAGTCAGAGCAAAGTAGGGACCCCCTTTAAAGTATGGACCACCATCCCCCATCCTTGGGGGCAGTAAGGCAGTGAGCCGCACGTCCAACGTTTCCAGGTGAGAAATACAGCAGTACGTTTGCTCCTTCCTAGTTCCGCCAGGATTCGATGGTGTTTCAACTGCATCATGGTGTTGCTAAAATAATAGAAGTAAAATCCAGTGAGGATCGATGTTTTCTAGGCAACCTGGCCTGTTCAGGCTCTTCCAGTTGCCAGATGAAGGCGACACTGAGTATTCTGGGCAACTGAAAGACAGAAGCAGGCAAGGTGGCTTGCACGGTTTTGGAGAACAGAAAAGATACAAACAGATCTGCGAATGTAATTCTGTCTCACACTAAAACCGAGGAGCAATGGGTTCATCACACAAGTTCTCCCCTCAAGGACTCCGAGAGATACAGGGGGGTCACTCTCTTAAAGAGACTCAGAAGCGTGACCCCCACCCCCTGCTCCCCAGCCTGTCTTTAAGTGGAGGCACTGGGCGTCTTGCCCTGTTGGGGCGTCGGAGACCCAGCGAGCTGAGCTGCGCGAGGGCCGTGTGCTGGGCGATGGGCTGGCAGTGCCAACGTCGAGCTTGGAGAACCTCCAGGAGTCTGTGGCTAGTGGGTGTGCTAGTGCCTGTCAGTCGCTGAGCGGTATGTTTGATAAGTAAAACAGCAAGGCCATCTAGGGGCCGGCCAGCCTGAATTCACGCTCCAGGCTGGCGGCTCCCTTCTTCCCTTGCCGCTTCTGACCGGCTATGTGACCTTAAATTAAGCACAACGCTCAACCTCTGTGAGCCTCGGTCTCTCACTGGAAAGTGGAAATATCAGGGGATCCCACGAAGGGTCTGTTGTGGACCTGAGCAGGGCCAGTGACCGGGGCGTGGTCAGCGTGGTGCCGGGCACACGGGAGGGTGGAAAGTCACCAGCAGCAGCTCCAGCAGACGCAGCTGTGGCAGGAGTCCTTCCAGGATCCGCAGGTGGAGCCTCGTTCCTGCAGAACTTCATCTTCCAACAGACATTTCAGCGCCTCCCAGAATCGAGCCTCTTGGAGCTGAAGGCTCTAGAAGGGGGTAGACCGAGGTGCTGTTCCAGGTGATTCTCTCCCGGCGGGGGCTGGAGGCTGGACTGCAGTGAGGGCTGCGTTTCTCTTCCACCGAGGACTTCCCGACGCGTCCCGACTCTTCCCGGTACGGACACAGTCACGGGTGGCGCCCGGAGCCCAGCCTGGAAACGCAGGACGCATGGCTCCGGGCGGGACCGTGTCTCAGGAAGTTTCCACGGTTTCCGAGGAGGGGCCTCGGTCCAGTCTCAGGGGAGAGGCTTGTGGTTAAGACTCGCTTTCCACGGGGACCTCAAAAAACTGGCTGCAGTATGTTCCTGGGATACCAGAAAGATCTAGCCCCTTTGAAGAGGGCTGTTTGACATTGGTGGTTGAAGCAGATCTGCATCGGAGCAAAGCCTTACCTGCCTTGGAATGGACTCATCCCTTTGGATCCCAGGACTTAGAGCGTGGACGGTGTTTTCCGATCGTTGGTGCGAGATAAGCATGCGGTTGTCTTCCCTGGGTCCGGGCATGGGCAGGACGTGGCGCAAGGAGCACCTGACGTCATCTTGTGTCTAGCCCCGTCTCCTTCCTGGACTCCTTGTATCCACAGCACCCCCTCATCTGGCATCCTCTAAATAATGCCAGCGATGCTATTCCAATAGAATTGCTTACCCACCTGGTGGCATTTCTCAAATGAACCACCCAGGAGCTCACCCTGGACCATCCTTTTGTGTCCACATCCTTCAGAGGCAAATATAAGCGAACCCATACTAGTGAAGCCCGTACTCCGTGCCGGTCACTGTGCTAGGGAGCTTTGCGATCTGACCTCATTCCATTTTCAGAGACAGATGTTGCCCTCCACATTGTAGAGATAAGGACACCAAGGCTCAGAAAGGTTGTGTAACTTGCTCAAGGTCACAGCTAGAGCTGGGGTGTGTACTTAGATTATTTGTCTCCATGTCGTTTCTCTCCCTGCGTTAGATCATTTCAGGGGGGAACCCAGAAGCCTGGAGGGCCCCACGCCCCTGAAAAGCCCAGAGCTCATTCTGATTGGCTTGATTTCCAACAGCCAGGAGATTTCAGCAACCTTTTTCTTTTTTGTCTTCACTTTCAGAATAAAGAGATAGAGGAACTCACCAAGATTTGTGATGAACTGATTGCCAAAATGGGGAAAAGCTAACTTTGAACCAAATGTTTGGACTTGACCCTTGCGTGCAATATGACCGTCGGCTCACTGCTGTCCCTCCGGTTACGTGGACAGGTTCTGTTTTCACTTTTTCGTATGCACTACTGTATTTCCTTTCTAAATAACGTTGATTTGATTGTATGCAGTACTAAGGAGACTATCAGAATTTCTTGCTATTGGTTTGCATTTTCTTAGTATAAATTCATAGCAAGTTGACCTCAGAGTTCCTGTATCAGGGAGATTGTCTGATTCTCTAATAAAAGACAAATCGCTGACCTTGGCCTTGCCCTTTGTACATGAGTTCCCAGGGTGAGCGGCTTTCGGATTTAATATGAACATGTACAGCTTGCACAGGGACTCTTGCCTTAAGGAGTGTAAACTTGATCTGCATTTGCTGATTTGTTTTAAAAAAAAAATGCATGTTTCGAATAAGATTCTCTATTGTAAATAAATTTTTTTTCTTTGGCTCTTGGCAACACGTGTGGCTATGATTTATTTTCTGGGAAGGGTTGAGTCTTTTCTGGCCTTTGTTAAAATCATATCAGATCTGGCCCTTCCCTCTTCTCTGTCTGGCTCCCTTCTTTGTCCGTGGGTTTAAAGAACATTTCCCGCATTATCGTGGGTGTTTGTAAGACGGAAGCTAATGGGAAGGATCAGCTTGCTGTTTAAATGGTCAAGGGAGTGTTTTGAATTAGGGTAGGTTTGTTGTTTGCAAAGCCTCTCTGAGTCTTAGCGGGAAAGTCTATTGCCCTTTCCTGGCTCCAGGAAGTAGCAGGCTTCCCGTGTGTTCCTTCGCGTGTGACCATCGACCCGGAAACGTGGCCCAGTTCCCTCGAACGGACCAGGCCCGGGCGATGGGTTGCCCGTGGGAGACAGGCCGGGAGGCCACTCTGGAGAGGAAATCGGGACGTGCCCGCCGCTAGATTCCTTCACTGCTCCTCACGTCGGGGTGCCCAGGCCGACGGGTGGGCATCATCGTGGGTCTGTGAGAGGGTGCAAAGGTGTCTTCGTTTCCTGGGACGGCCACAACCTCACATATTCAGTGGCACAAACGTTTTCTCTCACGGTTCCAGAGACCAGAAGTCCCAAATCAGTGTCTTTGGGGTTTGCACCCCCCTGCCGCCCACCGCCAAGGCTCTGAGGTAGAGCCCGTTCCTTGCCTCTGGCCGGCAGCTACGTCACTCCTGTCCCCTCCGTGGCTCAGTTGCCCCTCTGCTCTCCCGTAAGGTCACCACTCTCTGGCCTTCAGGCCCACCCCAAATCCAGGATGACCTCCCCTGCACGGTCCCCATCACGTCGACAAAGACTGCTTCCACAGAAGGGCACGCTCACAGCTAGCGGCCTTCGGGGCTAGAGACATTTTTGTGGCCCCCCGCCCCGCCCCCGAGTGTGCCAGTCGGGGGTGTGGTGTGCAGCGTGAGCTTGGAAAGCGGCCCTGAGCCCCTGGTGGCCCCCAGCTCCGGGCACCCCTCCTCGGGCCCAGCCACCATGGCTGTGGGCTGTGCCCCTCACGTCGGACCCCCAACTCCCGGCAGAGCAGGTACCCCGAGCAGCACAAGGAGAAAGACAGCCAGCCTCTAGTCCCACTGTGAACCCCACCTGACAGGGACCCTGAGACAGGCCAGCCGTCGGCCTCCTCCCACTGCCCAGCCACTTCTGCTGGGTCCCGTCTCCCAGTCTCCCCTGCTTGGGGCACAGCCGTGTCCCCTCGCCCCAGCTCACCGCAGATTCTGATCTCGGCTGTGTTCTCAGAACAGCCCAGCCCCTAGCTCTTGAAAGCTCCTCTTTTTCTTATCGCCTAGTTAAACATTTCCCGGGCGCCTGGGTGGCTCTGTCTGTTGAGTGGCCGACTCTCAATTTTGGCTCAGGTCATGATCTCAGGGTCGTGGGATCGAGCCGCATGTCAGGCTCTGCACTCAGTGTTGAGTTGGCTTGAGGTTCTCTCTCTCTGTCTCGACCCCTCCCTCTGTCTCTCTCCCCCCACCACTCGCGTGTACACCTTCTCTCAAATCTTCAAAAAAAATTTTTTTCCACTGCTAAAAAGTCTAGAGATATAGGTAAGAAAAAAAAACCATAGTCCCTAAACCAAGAAATAATAACTTAATACTTTTGTATTGATTTTTCTATACTTTTTTCTCAGTGTATGAAATACTTACTAACTTATCTTTATAAAAATAGGATTAGTTGGGAGTTTTGCAATGCCCCTGTATACTGTTTTATAAAGCCTTTTTTCATGTGTTACTAGAATGTAACCATCATGTGATGCAAACTTTTTTTATCAATAAATACAGCTCTTTGTCATCATTTTGACTGATCGCATGTGTTTCATGGTCGCAAAATGTACGTTAGCAGCTGCCCACTGATGGACAGTTACACGGTGTCCAATGGTTTGCTGTCATTATGCATGCACATTGTGTTGGGTTTCCTTACACATATACATTTATGAACATGAGTTTTCCTTGGGCTGAATTTTTGAAGTAGATAACCTGGGTGAATGCTGTCGCTACTCCAGCCAAAGGCCACCAGGAACACCTACCTGTGTTGAGCAAAGTGTCTTTGTGGCTCATTGCAGTGAGGGAGGACAGCCGCCAGGGGGAGCCGTGGGGCCGCGCGGTGAGGGCGGGAGGCAGGAGGTACAGCAGGTGGGCTTGAGCCCGCGGCTTCTGGGCAAGACCGGAGGAAGCCGGGCCTTGTTCCATGCTGGATGCTGTCAGGGCAGACAGGTCTCAGGTGGGGTATCTCAGCCCTTCTCATCGAGGCCAAGGCCAAGCTGTGATTGGAAAGAAGCAGTAATTGCTCATATATGTTAGCCACAATGGAAGGCTATTTGGTCCTTTCTGTGGTTTGGATAATGTTCACATCCTGTGTGTGTCCAGACTGATTCTGGAGTGGGCCTGTTTTCTCTTGCTCCATCACGGTGTGGCCATTCGGACACCGATTTTCTGTGAAACCGGTCGTGTTCCGCAGGAGAAGAGCAAGGCCTCCTGGGCATCAGAAGGGGTCTTTCTCCTTCTTGAAGATTATACACATTTTTAAAGTTTGGGAAACCCATGGCCAAATAGGCCTTCGCTGAGGTGGTACTAAAATATACGGCCTCCCCCCATGCACACTCGGTACACACCCACACTCAGGGTATAACCTCCGAGGCGTCGATCTGTCTCTGGGCTACTCTGGCTGCTGGGAGGACACCCGGGCCCCACCTTGGCCCCAGGCCCATCTGCCATCCCTCACGAGTCCTACCCACAGAGCGCCTGGCCTTGGGAACCCCTGTGGGTTGAGATCAGCGGCTTCTGGTCCTGCGTTCACTTGATAGAATGCCACCCTTGTTTGCAGACGTTCACCCATGGGAGGGCTGCTAAGGACTATTTCGGGTATTTTGCGTTGCTGAATGTGTGGGAAGAGCACGAGGAGGGAGCACCTGCCTCCCATCCAAGCTCCGCGGCAGCCGGCGTGACAACCTCCGGGGTTCTCAGCAGCTCTTACAAGTTCAGTTTGCCAAGTCGGTTAAAATCCTGAAGTTTGGACATCATTTTCTTTTTCTTTCTTTCCTTTTTTTTTTTTTTTCTGGCTCAGCATTTCCTTAGGGCGCTCAAGTTACAGATGACGTGACTGAGATACCAAGTTTTCTCATAGAGACAGTGAGTGGAGAGGGACATGGAAAAGAGGGAGGCGGTCACGGTGACTGGGATGGGGGGGTTCGGTGGAGGAAGGCGCTTTTTTTTTCAGGTTTGGGGCTCAGCCCCTTAGGTGTGAGATCTGAGGGCCCCACGGCCATGCCAGGAGCACCCCAGCCCCCACCATTCCAGGCACGGACAGAAGCGATCTGCGCTGTGCATGGGACAGGGGACCAGGTGACAGGCCCGAGTGGGGCTCAGGCTCCCTGACAGTGCTTCTCTCACTTAATTGTCAGCCCTGGGAGGATGCTCAGGTTTTCTAGCAAAGCCTCTCCGCTTTCCAGGACACTCCATTCTTGAAAAATGGAACAAGGCGGGGTGGGCGTTCCGCCGAGGGCAGGGTGGAGGAGTGTGCACAGGCAGGGAACAGTCGGGCAGAGGAAAAGGCTGATTACTTGTGAGGCCCACAGGGCTTCCTTGGGGTTTGCACTCTCTAGCCGTGAAACCATCTGGTGACTAGGAGCTATTTTTATTTCTATTTTACAAGAAGGAAGCAGAGGCTCCAGGAGGTTAAAAACCTAGAGGTTTGAAGGAGCCACTCAGCCGGGAGATGGGGCAGCTGGAGGGGGCCTCGGCTCTTCAGTGACTGCGAGGTCCTTTTCCTCAGGCTGACAGCTCCCTTTCTAAGGAAGCCCACTGGAAAGGGCACGGGAAGGGAGTGCGCCCCGGTGCCCGCAGGGTCCTCGCAGCCACTCTGTCCTCGGACTGGTCAGCAGCCCTTCCTTGAGCCCGGGCCGGCTCTGCTACTGCGCTTCTGGACAATGAAAACCCTGCTGTTGGCTCGGGAGCTGGGAATGGCCGTGGGGCTCCCCGTGGGGTACAGCGTTAGGCGGGTGTGAGTGTGGGGCTCCCTCCGCCTGGTCTTCACGTGTTTCCCTCAGCGGACCCGTGGCGCCTGCGGCTGCTGCTCATGGCCGGGCTCCTGAGTCCCCTCGGCCGGAACAGAATACAGAGAATTCCCATCTTTCGGGTCTGTTAGGAGCTGGGAAACCCAACTTGGCGATCAAAGAGGCGGGGTTAGACGAAGCGCCTTCCCCCACTCCCACCCTACAGGGCAGGGAGATGCACGGTCATCTCTTCAGTGGGTCCTGACCCCTCTCCGGGGGACACCCGGCCCTGCCCCGTCATCTGGCCTCCCCAGCTAATGCCCCCTTCCTGGAGGCTCATCGTCGATGCCACTCCCTCCAAGGAATGCTCCCTGAACCCCCAGGCCTGGGTCAGTGTTTTTGAATGTGGGTTTTATTATTATTCAGGCAGGATGAGGCCCGCAGACGAGGAGACAAGTGCCATGAAGACAGTTGGTGGCTCACGGTTCCCCAAAGAAGAGGGAACGCCGTGCCAGGCAGGATCCCATAGGGAAGCACCAGCTTCCTGGGCTGGAGACAGAGGAGAAGGGGAAGACGTGGGTCAGAGGCTTCACTGGTTCCCGAGGGAAGGGAGAGGTGAGGGGGCGTAAATAGACTTAGGGTCGGCTAGTGTGCCTCATTTCAGTAGGCTCCGGCCCTAGGGGCTCTCTGTGTTGTTTGGTACCCGGTCCTGGGGTGATCAGGGACCATGACCTGAATGTGAAAGCCAGTAAAAGCGGTGAGAGCAATATGGGCTCTGGGTTGGCTGGCTTGCAAGTGGGAACTCGCTAGTAGGCGGGTGCTTTGCTCGCTCTAGAAACTGGCTAATCCTGAGCAGGACAGACGGTCCCTCCCAGGTCAGCAAGGCCTCAAGACGTCAAAGCAGCAGAATACAAAGACACGCTTACTGCAGTTGGTTGCCTCTCCTGTGAATTCCTGGAGCGGACTGAGCTTGACCTTTGACTTGTCCATCCCCCCTGGACCCTGCGAGCCTCCTAAGGTTAGACATAAACTTCCACAAGCGAAGCGCATATCTGGAGAGATGACTTTCAGGGGCAGCTCACAAAGGACTTTTTAAAATAGTTATGTAGTTAACTGAACGTATATTAGAAATAAACCAGCATACTAAAATGTTATTTCATCGATAAATTAAATTGAAAGCAACTGCTGAGTAAATAACGTCCCAGGTGCAATGAGGCTCTAACAACACACAGCTGGTCCTCATCCTCCACTGAGCTCCCTTTTTATCCCCAACCCCCAGCTTGAACTTGCCGCTCAAGCTTTGTTTAAAGGTGTGGATGGGACGAGCCCCAGGACAGTGCGGTTTGTCATCACCCCACCCCTCCCCCAGCCCTGGTTGTGCCAACCTGGGAGTCTGAGGGATAACGGGATGAGCAGGGACGGAGCCGAGGAGTTGTTTTGTGTGGGCTCTGTTGTGCAGATGAGAAACTGAGGCCCAGAGCCAGAGAGAAGGCTGCTCCGAGCTCACACAGCAAGTCAGTGGCTAGGGTCCTACCCAATCCAGGGCTCCTCACTTAGCACTGAGACCACCCTGCTCCTAGCCATGTAGGACGAAGTTCAAGGGCAGGACCCATCCTCTGCTTCTTGGTGGAAGCCCCTGCCTGTCTTCTGGCTCATGCACTGCCTCAGCCGGGCCTCAACTACAGGCTGCACCCCACCCCCCAGCAGCAGCCTAGACCCCAGTGCACAGACAGCCCCCCAACCCCGGGGAGCCAGGCAGTCCTGATTTGGGCACTCACAGGAGCCTCCCGCTGTGTACACACAGTGTCCTGAGACTTTTAAAATGAGGGTCCTTAGAGCCAGCACTCAGGCTCTGAGGTCAAGACCCTCCAACCTGCCAGGACCCGAGGCCTCTTGGGTCTACTTTCCACTCAGGGAGGTGAAGGTCATGTCCAGGGTAGCACATAGCTATTCAGTGCCAGAACCAAGGTTGGAATTACGGGTTCTTTCCTGTGTATCCCACTTTCTCCCCACATGGGTGAGTGGATGAAGTGGGCTGAGATGGGCTCTCTGGGAAGCTAGGAAGCAACTCTTCCCTGGAATGTTCAAGAAGATGGACATCCCACCAGAATCCCCCTGTAACTCGCATGGGAGATTCTGGTCCAAGGTAGTTCTGGCTGAGAGCTGTGCTCAGTGGAGTCTGGTGTCTGAGCCACTGAAGAAGGCCTTTGCTGTTGGGATGCTGGCTTGTCTGGGCGAATGGGGCATATATTCCGGCACACTGGCACCACCAGGAAACATGCTGGGAGTCATTTCCATTTATTTGTGTTAGTTGTCTTTGCCTTTGCGTGATAGCTCAGCTCCCCAGAGCTCTATGGGGGATGTATATGCAGAGGGTTTGGGGGATGAGCTGAAGGCCCGGGATCCTTGAGGTCAGACCCTATAGGGAGAGAGAGACACAGCGAAGGCCAAGGTCCTGCTTCCGGACACTGGGGAGTACGACACCCGGGGATGCTTCCCTCGAGTGGCCACTAGAGAGCGCCCAAGGCCCAGCTCTCAGCTGTGCCCGAGAAGCGGTGCCCGGAGGGTGTTCCTGGGCTTGCCCGTGATGGACACCATGGTCCAATAGAAGGTATTTCAAGCTCTTTCCCTGAAACCTTCCATGGGGGCCTACATTCTAGGGACAGGTAGCTGAGAAAAGTTTGGAATGGAGGCAAAGGAGCAGCTAAGCAGGAATCCATCCATCTGTTGAGATGGGATTGTGACCCACAAGAAACAGATACATGAACACGCGTGTAGGCACGTGCACGCGCACACACACGCACAGTGGTTATCTACGTGCAAAGGCAGAGAGGTGGGCAGGGACAGGTACATCCAATGATCCAAGTCAAGACGTCTGTTGAGCCCTTCCTAAGGGCTGAGCTTGGTCGTCGGATCCCGTGGGGAGGCAGGGCACCATACAGCACCCCCCAGAAACGCATCCCAGCAGAGTGTGGGTATCAGGAAAGGCAGAAGCCCAGCTCGGAGGGTGAGGAGGGAGGGCTATTTAGAGAAGCCTCCCATCTATGGAGTGTGTTTCAGTTTCTAGGACTCAGTTGCACGCAGGCAAAGCACTTAACCTTCCTGTTTCCCTTTATGGTTTATACGACTCAGGAAAGGCTGCACACGAAGAGCCTGGGGGAGGCCTGTCCCGGTGGCACGAGCTGCACCGACTCCTGGCTGTTCTTACTGTGGCTGAGATTTCTGGGAGCCCGGGGGTGGAGGTCCGAGACTTTGACGGACCGAGATCCCGGGGCATCATGGACGTGTCTCCACTTCTCCACCTCTTAGTCTGGGGCCTGGGCTTCGCAGACCAGGTCACTGAGCCCCTGGAAGATTCCACCGTGGCGCCCGGCATGAGAACTCCTGACTTTTAGGCAGACCTTCGTTCCGGGAAAGAGCTGATTAAAAATCACCTACCCGCAAAATAAATCCCCAGACAGAGTTTTAACAACATAAAACTCTAATTCTTACTTAGATATTTTTGTCCAAACATTTCTGAGCGCCCGAGCCAGAAAGAGAGCACCCCAGAATGCCCAGCCTGCCGGGGGCTGAGAACCTTCCGGGCCGATCTTCTCCTGTGATGGAGGAGGCCTGGGGACTTGGGGCTGGACGCTCCCTGGGGCCCTTTTAGCGCGTCCTCCAGGTCAGCTCAGGTGCTGGGAGGAAGCGCAGGCGGCCCCCCTGCGGAGGAGGCCTGTGAGACCCGCCCCCA
>LNAC01000001.1:8910874-8970350 GCA_002007465.1 Ailurus styani | reverse complement strand
GGGAGCCGGGAGCCGGGAGCAGGCAGCTGGGAGCAGGCAGCCGGGAGCCGGGAGCCGGGAGCTGGAGCCGGGAGCCGGGAGGTGGGAGCCGGGAGCCGGGAGCCGGGAGCAGGCAGCCGGGAGCCGGGAGCAGGCTGCGGCTTTCCCCCAGCACCGGGATGACCTTCACGAACACTCGACAGTCTCCTTTGCTCTTTCCTAGCGTTTGTCCCTGTGTCTTCGAGCGTGGGCCTGAGCTCCTCCTTCCGTGTCCCCTGGGCCCAGGTCCGAACCCTCCCAGGCACCCAAGGAAAGGCCATGGAGATCCAGACATGAGTGCATTGAAAAGCAAGAGAACTGGGAGGAGGAAACGGAGTTACTGTTAATGCTTTGGTCTTTGACATTCTAGAAGGGTCTCACTGAAAAGATCGTGCCCTGCTAAGACAGACACTCTGCTCCAAGCCCCCTGCTGGAGGCTGGGCCTGCCTGGGGGGTATCCGGGTAGGTGCAGAGATGAGGACACCCCCCCACCCACACTCAGACTGTCACAACGTTCAGGGTCTGCGCCCGGTCCTGGGGACCGCATGCCCATGACGTTCAGCCGACGCAGCCACCAGCCTCTGTGCTCCTGCGAAAGCAGGACGTGCCTCACGATGACGGTTCGGATAGTCTCGCGACTCCTGCCGCGTGCAGGGCCGTCCTGGAGCAGTGGGCGCCGTGCGGAGGCAGCCCCTCGCCAGCGTCCCTGCCATGGCCACGCACGGCTGTCCCGGCTGCTCATGTTCCTTCCACCCAGAGTCCAGGATGAGCTGTACTTCGGCAGGAACCATTTATTCTCCAGGAGGAAGCCCCCAGTGGAAACGGAACTCTTTTACTAAAAAGGAACCACTTGGTTTCAGAGTACCTCCGAAGCACATGACTGAATTATTACTTTCCTGTTCAATTTTGAGATTTTTGGTAAAACTGAGGCTATGTTGAAACTCTGTCTTCCACTGACTCTGACCTAGCAGATGATTTTCCTTTCTTCCCTCCACAAATGTTGAGTGCTTAACTTACCCTAGGCGTTGTGCTAGGAACTCGGTGTCAGGGGGCTGGGGACAGACAAGGCAACCCCAAACGATGATGAAGCACAAGGAGCAGTCATGACACCTGCAGAGCGCCTTGTCTCCACCCCCAGCGCGGGTGAAGGACCGAGTGCCGCGGGCGGGCGGGAGGCAGCCCTGAAATCCTGGAGGAAAAGGAGTCAGAGCAGAGAACAGCACCTGACGTTCAGCAGGTGCTCAGTAAATCTTTGTCAAATGAGAGCGTGAGCAGAGCCAGGTGCTGTGAGCGTGCTGAGGGCAGGCTCAACGGCCTTGCTTTCCTGAGGAGAAGGGTCTTTGTTCTCCCCGTTTTCTCCGTGGTCTTTGTGGTTCTCCTGTGACATCCGTTTTTGGTTCCTGACTGATGTCATTTTTCATTACCTAGAACCTTGAGCTCAGTAGGCTTGAGATTCTGCTGATAGAATCCCCTCATTCCATTAATTCAGCCGACATTTACTGAGGTCCAGTGGCCTGGGGAGGGAGCGGTGAGGAAGCCATCCAGGGTGCCCGTCCGACAGAGACATGACGTGGTAGCAGGTGGCCGTAACAGTGGGTCTGGGAGGAAAAAATAAAGCCACTTAGGGGAAAAGTAGGGGTGGGGTGCGACCTTACATATGGAGTCAGGTGGGTCCCTGATGGGGGAGGGATGGAGCCCTTCTATGGAACAAGTCGTAAGGCGGCGGTTTTGGGGTCCAGTGAGCCAGACACTAGTGGTCTTGGGTCCACTGGAGGGGCTTTGACTTGTGCCAAGGGCTTGGGATGTTCCTGGAGACAGAGAGCTGTGGGTGTTGTAACCCACATTTTAGAATAAGTGTGAGTGGTCACGGGGAGGTGGGTGGTGAACCGGGCAGCCCCTTCCCTGCTTCCTGGGAGCCCTTAGGGGCGGGAGTCCGTGGACGTCTGTGGGGCCAAGTTCCAATAGCCACTAGGCGGCTGCCTCCGTCCCATGCTCACCTTTTAGTAGGCGGTCACTGTCGTCTCACTTCCTGCCAGGTCTGGGTGGCGGGGTGCAGGGGGCGCAGAGATAACAGAGGACCAGCTCTTGCCCTCAAACACAGCCTAAAGGGAGGGGGAGGGAGTGGGGCAGGGGCCAGTAGAACATATCTCGTGCACTGACAGCATCTGTTTCCAGTTCTGGTGGCCGAGGTGGCTCAGTAAGATGAGTGGGATGGCAGCTTTGAACTGGCTTTGCAACTTCTTAGGAGTCTTCAGCTATTTCTAATTAAAGAATCATTTCAAAAATGCATCCCCCAAATAAGCAAACAGAAACAAAACATGGTGTGGTAAACGCCAAGGTCAACCTTGTACCAAGGACCAAGGGACCTCATGCTGTATCCTGCACAATTCACCGCAACTATTGGGTCCTGACGTCCCCATTCTGTTTCCTTTACCAGCTCAGTTGGGTGGGAATGTCAAGGAAAGACCCCCCATAAAGAAGAGGATCATTTCCTTGAAGAGCAATGACCCCGTGGTCACTGAAGTCGGTAAGGTGCACCTGTCTTCCTATGCTGAGAATGCCAGGGAACCAGCAGCCCTCCCAGATTGAAACACACAGAACAACAAACAAGTGGCACACGGTGTTCAGTCCTTCCTTATTACAAATAGCTGAGCAGAGCAGAGAAGGAGCTAGAGAGAGGTGCTCAAACCTGGAAAAGAGGAGTAAGGAAGCAGCCGGCGTTGGGTCAAACAGGGAAGCCCTCGTGCCCACCCTCCCCCAGGCAGCCCTGGACACCCCACCCCCCGCTGGGCTCACCCTCTCCCACCCCAGCCTGCCACCTGGAAACAGGGACAGACTGCTGTCTTAATGCAGCTGCATGCTGTCATGGTCCGCTGACCTGCAGGTCCAGACGCCAGCCTCGGAAAGCCCTGGCCAGGCCGCTTGTCCTCAGAGAGCACGGGGCCGGGCTGCGGGGCTGAATGGATCAGGTAGACGGACTTAGACTAAGCCCAGTCCCTCTGCTCCTGGGTCACAGGAGCTCAGTTCTCCGACTTGACATCCGCCTGGCTCTTGCCAGGAGTCCTTCACCTTGTTCAAGACCCCCAGGAAAGCCCGCCGTAAGCTAAAAGTCCTCTCCAGAGAAGCACACCCACGCGCGTACAGCGTCCTGTACATATTTGGGCAGTCGCCTCCCTGCACGGCACACACAGCCCAGGGTCGCAGAGGACCCCCGAGGCACAGACTTCAGGATGGGCTTAGAGCAGCATTCTTTCAGCAGGAGCTGGCTTTTCTTGGGCTTCATCCTCAACCCCTTTGGGGAGGGTGGGAGCCCGGGCTGGATCTGTGCTCAGGTCTGAGCAAGGGCTTTTCCTCTCAGGGCATCTTTGCCCGCCCGGCTCCGGGACACTTGAGCATCCAGCAGGGAGGGCACCCAGAGGTCAGGGGCACAGGGTGCAGAGCCCCAAGATGACAGCTTTCTCTCTTGGCTGCTGCTCCCCCAGCCTTCGCCACGGCCCTGAAGAACCTCTACCTGAGCGAGGTGGAGATAAACGCGAATGACGTGCTGGGCGTGCTGGCTTCCGCGCGCATTCTCCAGCTCAGCAGCCTGTTTCAAAGGTAAGAAGCCTGGCAAGGCGCGGGGTCCGGGCCAGCCCTGGGCGAGGTACACGGGGGCCCTCCTGGCCCATCCGTAGACCGTTCCTCTTCTGTGGGCTAGGACACCTGGGTTTCTCTGCACAGCACAGCTGTGAGTGCGCACAGGAACCGAGGCACGAATTCACACGTGATGAGCTCATCGCTGAGCCACTGCCCCAGCAACGTGCTCCCCGCGCCCCCAGCCTCCCTGGTGCAAACCATGCTTGCTTGTCAGTTTCACCGCGCTCACGTGTAGCCAACGAGCCTCTCATTTAGCCGCACACCTTAGCGGGCCCACTGAAGACAAGCTGACTTTTCACTGGATTTACTTTTCCCACCTGTTTTTCTTTGTATGTAATATTTTTATTCTTACAAATGTTACGCACAGTCATTGTAGATCGTTCAGAAGAGAGAAAAACGCAACGGTCCAAGCCCAAGTGGCCCACCAATCCAGCTGCCCATTTTGGGGGCACAGGCTCTCTCCTGGGTGTTCAGACCCCGCTGGCCCACCCGGGCTGCCCGGCAGGGGGCCCGAGCCTCGGGAACCAGGAGGCGTTTACCGTGGATCCGCAACAAATGTGAAAACTTGCTCGACCTGCCAATGGTTGCCTGGGTCCGTGGGCACCGAGAGAACGTGTGGGTGCGGAAGGTGTGAGGATGAGATCCAGCTCCAGGATTGGGATTCAGAGGCTCCCAGCTTTTTGTGTTCTGCTTTGTTTTTTTTGGATTTGATTGATTGATTGATTGGGGCAGGGGGGGCAGAGGGAGTGGGAGAATGCCAAGCAGATGCTGTGCTGTGTGCGGAGCCTGACACAGGGCTCGATCCCACAACCCCGAGACCATCACCAGAACTGAAATCAAAAATCAGACACTCAACTGACCGAGCCACTCAGGCGCCTCAAGGCTCCCAGTTTTCATTAGATTTTTTCTGCAGGACCTGGGGTGTGAGCAGCAGGGGCTGTGCACAGCCCTGTGGTAAGCTGTTCCTTGCTCTTCATGTGCCTCAGTGGTCTCAGCTGTGAAATGGAGCTCATTATGTTTGCCCTACTTCACGAGACTTTGTGGGGGGGGGAGGGGATGTGCTCTGAGAGGGAGCGTCTGCCGTAGTCAGACGCTGCCCTCAGCTCGTGGCAAGGGTGACCTCACTCATCCTCCCTGTGGCCCTAGGAGGTGGTCCATGACTATGTCCACTTCACAGACGAGAAAACTGAGGCCTCGTGCAGTGAGTAAAGTTAGTAAAGAGCAGCCACAACTTGCAGGAAGTTGAGGGGCCCCAGAACCTGGACCCCTAAAACGGTCTGTTTCTGCTTTGCTCAGGTGAGGTGGTGATGTCACCGCTCGCTCGTGGACTGAAGCCGTCCTGCTCCCCTCCCTTCAGGGGCCCTTGGTGAGGCCGGGTTTGCTTGGGGTCAGTCACCTGCCAGTTTATTCCACCACACCTTCCATCACTCATCTGTTCCTTTACAGACGATGCCTCGGGTGTCTTCAGGACACTGGGAACAGTGAGGACCAGAGGGACAGAGTCCCCGCTCTCTAGCGCGGCCTGCCCCACGGGTCTCCAGGGCACAGGAAATGAGCAAAGGGGAATGAAAGGATGGGGATCCCAGATGGAACATTTTGTGTTATGTATGATTAATTTCAAGTAAACAGGTCCCCGTGATTAACCAGAACAGTTCTTAGAGCTCCTCTTTTTCTGTGTCCTGTAATATTGCTCCATTCCAGTAACATTTACGAAAGGGTAAGTGAACCAAATGGAAAATCGTTGATGGGATTCATTTTTTTTTAAGATTTTATTTATTTATTTGGCAGAGAGAGAGATCACAAGCAGGCGGAAAGGCAGGCAGAGAGAGGGGAGGAAGCAGGCTCCCCGCTGAGCAGGGAGCCCGATGTGGGGCTCTATCCCAGGACCCTGGGATCATCACCTGAGCCGAAGGCAGAAGCCCAACCCACTGAACCACCCAGGTGCCCCGATGAGATTCATTTTTTCTAGAATATTTTGTCCCTTCCCTCAGGCTTTTCCAGGGATGCTTGCCTACTGCTCACGGCCCGAGTACCGAGCTGGTAACCTCGAGCTCTCCGATTTCCTAGTACCCGATGCGATTCCACACAGAGAGGGGATTCAGGGCAGCCATCTGTGGCTTATTCCACTCTCTGCCTCAGGACCTTTATTTGAGGAAATGAATGAATGAACGAACTTCCCATCCCGGTCAAGAGAGGACATGGGCTGCCCTGGAGAGGACAGGGCAGGATCACCCCCGAGACTCGTGCCGGCTTCAGCTCACTTTCTGTAGACGCCGCACAGCCGGATTCAACCCCAAAGACGGTTTTGAGCCAGCCTCTCATTCTTGGGGCGCCTGAAATGACTCAGGCCGGACACTGGATCAGGAGTATCAAGAAGCCTTACCGGGGAGGCAGATGCCGTGTGAAGTGAGGGACTCAGGCTCTCAGAGGCCTGGGCGTGACAGCTGAGGGGACCAGAGTCTTGAAGAGGCGTTCCAGCTCGTCGGCTTGGCCTGACCTGCAGGGTGGGTGGCTGTGGGAGGTAGGAGGCCAGCACGTGTAGGCAGAGCCGGGTCGTGTGGGCTCTGGGGCTAACTCCACTGGGGCTGAAGGGCTGGCTTTTGCTGAGATTTCCCACGCCCCGTCGCATGGCCTGCACCACCCGTTTGCAGCCCCACATTACAGTAACAAGAACGACGACATCGAAGCTTCCTGATTCCGGGTGCTCTGATGTCTCTGACCCGAAAGCTGGAAGGTCAACCTCCCTCGTGGTGCAGGGGCCACAGCTTCTGTCTATCAGCCCTGGCTGCCCTACCTCGGGCCCAGATTCGAAGCCCCAGCTCAGTCTCAGAGCCCTAGCCCTGGTGATCTGGGGCTGAGCCAAGAATGACAGGTCCTTCATTTTCCTTCCTCCACCCCACGACTTGTAAAGGTCAGAGTAGCAAGGGCTTTGGAGATAACGAGCCGATATTGCCTGAATCAATAAACTTTGGCCTGCCTGGGGCAGATGGGCCTGCTCAAGATTCCCCAGATAATTGGGGTGGGTGTCACAGGTCAGACGCAGGTGGGCCTGGCAGCCTGCTGGGCTGGCTCTCACCTGCCTGTGAGAGGCTGATGGTACAGCTGGCCGGGGTGTGGCAGCACAAGCCTGGTGTGTGTGTGTGTGTGTGTGTGTTGGGGGGGTGACTAGCACTTAGGGGTGTGTGTGTGTGTGTGTGTGTGTGTAGTGGAACAGAAATGCCCTGGGTCATTCTGATAGCATCACAAATCCAGGTGCTGGATGAGACCTCAAAGGTCATCTTGGCTGAGCTCCCGGCCAAGTGCAAAATCACCCCAATGGCTGCTTAGGTCTGGATCCCACACCGCGAGGCTGCCAGTCTTCGGGGGGTGCAGGTTCCAGCTGGTACTGTTCCTTGGTTTTGTGCATCGCACACCGCATTGGCACAGCTGGGATCATGCTTGCTGCATGCGTGCATGTGTGCACATGCTTCAGGCTTGCTCTGTGTCCCCCGATCTGGGGGACCATTCCAGTCCAGCCTGGCCCGTGAGTCTGACAGTGAGAAAGGGGGGGCACACGTGAGCGTGTCAGCCTCCTGGAGCACCAGTTTCTGTACCCCAACTCCAAACCCAGCTAATTCCACTCACGTGTCTCACTGGCAAATGCCAGCATCTGAAGAACATGGTGTCTGGTGGCCGGCAGGACCAGCACCTTCCGCACACCCCCTTTTGCACCTCAGTTCCCAACCCTGCCACCACCCTGGAGTTGATGCAAACCTCTGGGGTTGCCAGCTTCTCTGAAAGCAGCCTGGGGACCCTCCAGAAACCGCACTTCTCTCTCTGCAGGTGTGTGACCATGATGATGAACGGACTCACACCAAGCACCATCAAGGACTTCTACCTGGCTGGCTGCAAGGTGAGGATAGTCTGGACAGAGCGCATTGCCCCTGGGGGACTCTGGGAGCACCTCGGGCTCTGGGGTTTTACCCACCAGGACCAGCTCAAAAAAAAATCTATCTGAAAGCACCCCACTTACTGGTACCAATATTTTGTTTTGCCAAGGAAACAATTTTTTATTGTGTTATATTAGTCACCATAAAGTACATCTTTAGTTTTTGATGTAGAGTTCCAAGATTCATTGTTTATGCACCACACCCAGTGCTCCATGCAATCTGTGCCCCCTTAGTCCCCACCACCAGGCTGACCCATCCCCCCACCTCCCTCCCCTCCATAACCCTCAGACTGTTTCTGAGTCCACAGTCTCTCATGGTTCATCTCCTGCTCTGATTTGCCCCAATTCACTTTTCCTTTCCTTCTCCTAATGTCCTCCATGTTATTCCTTGTGCTCCACAAGTAAGTGAAGCCATACGACAATTGACTTTCTCTGCTTGACTTATTTCACTCAGCATCATCTCCTCCAGCCAGGGAAACAATTTTAAAAATCACTTTAGTTTAAAAGGAGATTTTAAAACCAAATTTTTTTTTAAAAAATGAAAAATAAAAAGGCCTTAAAAATTAAGAGCACAAATAAAAGCCCAGCTTTTTTCACCAAAAGAGCAGAGTCTTCCAGGATATTCTTGTTGGAGTCCGGTGAGATTGTGCGTGTCTCCCTGCCTGGGGCCGGTCACTGTGTCAGTACTGGGAGTAAAGGATGTCACCACAAGGGTCGTATTATCAGAGGAGAACACTGAGAGCCGAGGAGGGGAGGAACCTGAGCGGGGTGACAGCATCCGAGTGGCGGTGCCGGGCTCGAACCGCCGGCCAGCCAGTCCCAGCCTTCCTCTGCGACACCACCATTGAGCTGGAAACAGGCACATCTGACTGTCACGTTCAGTTCACGCACAATCGGCACGTCACAGTGCCCTTGCGATGGCCTCTAAGAAGTTACTCACCACCTCTTTTGTCAAAGACAAGGCAGTGCCGTGACCTTCACTCCATCAGGAACTAGAACATCACTCTGTGGGCGGCATCTCTGCGTCTGGTCAGCAGTTCTCGGTCACTCTTTGGCTTGGGAATGACTGTCACCCTGAGGACATGGAAGGTATACTAAGACCTTGTCCAGGTCCCTGGCCCTGGGAGAACTTTGTCATTTTCTTTGGACTTTGATGTTAGGGTACATGCCCCCACCAACCTTCCTGTGGGGTACACCCTGCAGGCCCTTCCATAATCAGTGATTGCAGTGTGCAACCCTGTGGTCAGACCACCAGGGCTTGCTCCCAGCCCTGCCACTTACTAGTTGTGTGATCGTTGGCAAGAGCAACAATCTTGCGGCCTCAGTTTCTCCATCAGTAAAATAGGGTCACATAGGATTGTGGTGAGGATTAATTTAAATCAACCTGGTGCAGGGCCGGGAGCATAGCAAATACTCCAAAAACGTTATCTTCTGCATTTCAAGTGTTTTGAAGAAAAGATTTGAATGCGTTTGTGGCAGGACACGCCTGGGAGCCCGCTTGTAGCATCGTCACTGACCAGCAGAGGGCGCTGGGGGTTCAGGGATCTCTTAATCCATTGGCTTTTCTTTTCATTCTCAGTATAAGGAAGAGCAGCTCACCACTGCCTGTGAGAAGTGGCTGGAAATGAACTTGGTCCCTCTGGTGGGAACGCAGATCCACCTCCGGAAAATCCCACAGGAGCTGCTCCACAAAGTGCTGCGGTCCCCCAGGTCAGAGCTGGTCCCCCGGGGTGCTGTGTGTGGGACCAGGGGTTGCCCCTGGAGGGAGCCTGGGGCAGCAGGGCTGGTCCTGGAAGGGAGGTGCCCCCATGGCCCTGATGGCCAGGCCCAGTGTCAGCACCTGCTCCATCCCAAACTTCCCCACCATCCTGGACAGCCAGGCCCAGGTGGGGGCCAAGTCCTGGGGTACTGGGAGTGGGGCTGGGGATGGACTCCCTTCACGCTCCTTCACTGGGTTAGGGACACTCTGGGTGCCGGCTGTCTCGTTACCCACATGGTAATTCAATAATTCCTATGTAATTAACAAAAATCCTGACAACATCAATATGCATTCATAGTGGAAAAGGGAAAACAGAGAAAATCAGAGGACAGAAAATAAAACCGCTGATCCTAAATCAGTTCCTATCTTTAGTCCTGACTCTTCTCCTGAATAGCTCTGACCCAGACATCCGTTTGACCTGACAACTCAAGCTAACAGCCAACGCTTGGGGCCCCGCCCTGTGTTCCTTCACCAGCTGCTCAAGCTAGAACCTTGGGAATCCTTCCACACACCACTTGGCCCTCACCCCGAGCATGTCAGTAACACTTCCAGACCCAGCCCTTCGCTATGGGCTTCTCTCCTCGGGCATCAGCCAGAGGCCAGACGTCCATCAACTGTTGTCTGGACCACTACAGGGACCCCTAACTTAGGGCCTTGTGTTTGCTCTTGACCCCCATCAAGAGCATCTCCAGCCAAAGGGCCTTTGGTGTGGCCATCTGCCCCTCCAGCTCACCAGCCACAAGGCACCCATGGGGCTACCTGAGACTCCAGCCCCGCTGAGCACCTGCTACCCACAGGTGTGCTCTCCCATCCGAAATGCCTGGTTTCTGGCTGGCTCCTTCTGGTCCTTCGAGTAATTCATGGAAACGTCCCTAGTGCTTGACCTTTTCGGTTATTTCTAGTGTATTACCTACATAAAGAGAGCGCCTTGGTGACATCCTTCAACATACATGTCTTTATCTCAGACTATTTTCCTACATTAAACTTCTAGAAATGCCATTTTGAAGTCAAAAGGACTTTCTGGTTTTGTCCTAAGTGAAAAGTATTCTTAAAAATAGTCTAATTGAAAATAATTTCACACTTAAATGAAAATGGTAAAAATGGCACAAAGAATATTTATATACTCTTTACCCTGTTTTGTTCAGTCTCTGCCATTTGCTCGATCATCTGCCTCTGTATGGAGTTATGTACCCACATCTTGTTTCTGAAGCTTCTGGGGGCAAAGTGCTTACATCAGGTACCCTTTCTCCTAAATGCTTCAGTGTTTATTTGCTGATAAAAAGAACTTTTTAATGTGATCCCAGTGCAGTTATCAACCGTAGGCGATGCAGCATTGATGTTAATACCCAACGTCACTGGCCCGGTGCTCTCCTCTACAACATTCTTTCATCCAGTGCAAGGTCTGGCTTAGGGTGGCAGTTTGTATTTACTTGTCAGGATCTTTGGGACTCTTTAAAAGGCTCTTGACACCCATCGCCAACTTACCAAGATTGTATCCCCTTAAGGTAAACTTCGAAAGCGAGAAGTAAATCCTACTAAACCTTTTTGCTGTATATTAGAGATGAAATGTCTGCTCATGCTTATGGGATGGAAAGCATTCTGATTTCAGAGATTAGATCTGGACAGAGTCATTCCACTGTTGTTGGTTTGAACTTACTGAGTGCCTTGCGATGCCCTCACACTTAAAGAGTAATGAGTTTGCTAGAACAAAGTTCTGATGTTGAGACTGTATTATCAGGAGGACCTTGGGGGCCCCCATCAGGGAGCACCCCGGGGACCCTGGGTGGGCTCCTGATGTCGTTCTGCCCCACTCCCTGCTGCCTGCCCCCCTCCCCCACAGGTGCCCTCCCCCACCCTCCAACAGAGCAAAGGTTACACAACCGTTGAAGAAAAGATAAACATGGCATCCCTTAGACTTTTCCTAACACTGTCCCTCCCTTGGAAAGACTGAGCTGTCGCACCCTGTAGCATTTAACCAAGAACAGGGAAAAATTGTCTGACCACAGCCAGAACCTCAGTGATGGAACAGACCTTACAAAATGTACACGAGGCAGGAAAAGAGGTCAAGTACATCCCACGTCAAGTGTCTAGACGCACACACTTGCGGAGACATGACTGATGTGGAAACGGGGTCCTCCCGCCCCTCCCCAGGAGCTGTCTACACACACAGTCCAGAGCTGTCCCAGCAGCAGGAGGGAGGAGCCCGGCGTGGCCTCAAGCATGTCAGCAGCCTGTGTGCCTTGGAGGCTCCCGGCCATCAGTGCCCAGACTTCATGTTCACGTTCCCCCAGGTGGCTTCTCCTCGCCCATCCTGGTGATGTCTAGCAGCTGCCTGCTTTGAAGCTGGAGGGAGGTGGGGACCAGAAGGTGCTGGAAGCCGGGGCCTGGCCACACCCAGTGCCTGGTGGGTTTGGGAGGTATTTACCCAGGCTCGGTGCCTCACCTGGGCACGCTCGCTGGCTGGTGGCTCTGGCACCTTGGACCGCAGCTGATTAAGAATAAACCTTTGGATGAGTCCATGTTTATCGAGCACTTTGGGGCATGTGCTGTGCTCTGTGCACCGTCCCTTCCTGTCCCTGTGTGACAGGTGCAGTTACTGTCCCAAGGATAAGGGGGACAATAAAAGGCAGGGCTGGGCTCAAGCCCAGGGCTCAGGCTCCAAAGTCCAGGCTCCCTCCCTCCACGCTACACCGTGTCTTCATTTGTTCCAGAGGCCAGAGCTCAGCTCGGACTGGGTTGTCCTGACAAGTCACGAGGCCCCAGAGCGGCGGTGTGGAAA
Organism: Ailurus styani; assembly: GCA_002007465.1. Classification (NCBI taxonomy): domain Eukaryota; kingdom Metazoa; phylum Chordata; class Mammalia; order Carnivora; family Ailuridae; genus Ailurus; species Ailurus styani. The sequence goes on along the minus strand of LNAC01000001.1, from coordinate 8,958,230 downwards.
TGGCAGCCCGTGAGGGGTCAGGGAGGGCCCATCCCCGCCGGGGACACTTAGAGTAGACAGAGGCCTGTCTCCCAGCTTCTGGTCACAGTGTGTGGGTCTCAGACCTTGTGGGAACAACGTCCATCTCAGCAGATGCTTCAACTTCTGGGCTGTTCACCTTCCCGTTCTGAAGCCCCTTTGGGTTTCGTAAACAGCCTTGCATAAAACACACACAGTTTGCCTGACCTCCGGGGCCTCTGTTTTTTCACTTCTTTGCCTGGGTCTTGGGTTGCCAGTTAAGTTTCTCTTCAGAGGTCACCACTAGGTTACCCTGTTCCGTGAACTCCAATACTATGAAAGCTTCATTCCAAGTTCTGCTTTTCTGGAAGCCAAGCTCCTGGTAGACTTAGGAGAAGTGGCCAACTCCACCGGCTGTGCAGTTCCTCTCTGCGCGGGAAGCCACCGTACAACCCGGGCTCCGTCCACTCCTCCCGCACTTCCCGCCCGTGACACCGTCCGTCCTGAAGGCTCAGGCATTCCCAAGACAAGTCTCCCCCATCCTCCACGGTGAGCCGGTCCCACAACCTCTGGAGACCGCGGGGCATGGCTCTCAAACAGCTTCTTCCTGAAGCTGAGGCTTCTCTGGGTAATGGCAACGACGGCTGCCAACTATTGAGCACTTGTGGTATACGTGATGCTCTGAGTGGGTTATCAGCCCAACTCCCACAGCCACCCAGGGAGGGGGGTACTGTTACCTGCGTTTTCATGTGTGGAAGGGAGGTTTTGGGAAATGAAAGGGTTGGCCCCGTTTCCCCGCGTGCCGAGTAAGAGTTGGGATTTGAGCACAGGTCTGAGCGGCCTCAAAGCGCCGGGTGTTTACCAGCCCAGCCCACCGCTGTGCTCTGCATGAGGACTCATTTCTCCCTATTGACAATCAAGATCCATAAGGATATTGATGGTTAGTTTTTATTGTCAAAAAATTTTAAAGGCAGGAGGAGACTAGAAAACATAATTGGACCCACTTCCCGGAATGAACAGTGACATTTTGTCATAAGAAAGAAAACGTCACCAGTAAAGCAGAAATCAACCATCCTCGCTCCCCAGCGCCCTCGGGGCCCCCTCCCTCCCTGAAGACAATCAGACCATTGCCGTGGGCCTGCGTGAGCCCGGTCCTGTGATTGTATTCTTACTACATACATGCCTGTCTATAAATAATGTGTAGTATCGTTTCGTAAAAGCTTAAACCTCCGTGTTCTCGTAGTGACCGTAATGCTATGCTGCTTCCTTTATTTACTAACACAATGTGATATGTTCTCTCCATGTTGATACTTACGTATCTAATTATCATTTTAAATTTGATGTGGTACAGGCTTCCAGTGAATGAAGAGATAGCAATTTTCCTTCCCTTCCTAATGGCCTTTTGTTTTATTTTGCTTCATTTTGTGTTTGTGGCCATCCATGTTGCCATAGGCATCCTTGTTCTCGCTTTCTTGTTTACACTGATATGGCTTTCTCTGTCGTCTGTACTTAAAGGGGGGCCTTTATTATTTATGTATAATTTTCTAAAAAAAAAAAAAAGACAAGCAGTGTCTTGTTAATATTTTTCTTTTAAAGAACAAATACCAGTTACCTCCCAATGGCTACCAGTGAGCACCCGTAAACACAGGTAGAACAGCCCAGGTGTTCACCTGTGCTGGAGGGAAGTTTAGGATCTCTGGGTCCTAGGAGGCCATCAGAGCTTCTAAGTAAGTGAAAATATGTTTGAATGTCCTGAGCAGGAACCAGTACTTCAGGGTACTGGTTCTTGGACTAAAGATGGAGAGCTTCGGGCACCTGGATGGTGCAGTTAAGTGTCCAACTCTTGGTTTCGGCTCAGGTCGTGATCAGGGTCCTGAGATCGAGCCCCGTGTCAGGCTCCACGCTCAGTGCGGAGCCTGCCCTGCCACCCCACCCCTGCCCGTGCATGCACGCATGCTCTCTTTCTCTCAAATAAATAAATAAATCTTTAAAGACAGAGGGCTTTATCTGAGCAATTACCCTTCATAATAAAAGTAAACCCAGGATCCTGATTCGTGGAGCCCCAGTGACCCCTCCCATGTTGCTGTCTGCTCCTCTTTGGTGAGGTCCCAAAGAACCTCTGGGCTTGGGGGCCTGGGGCTTGGATTCTGCACCAAGAGTCATGTAGCTCTGCAGCCAGAGCTGGTTGGTGGGCTGGTGGAGTTCTGTGCAGGCACAGCATATACTAAGAGGCTCTGTGACATCCCCCATCCCTTCTCACCATCATTGCCCACACAGTGACAAATTTGATCCTGTCTAGCCAGCGTCAAAGCCCATGCATCTGTAAGTGGCCCGAAAACAAATAAAAGCAAAGAGACATTCTCCTATGGCCAGAAATAGTGTGAAAGGTGGGTGGGTGACATTTCCACTTCCCTTTAGACTCACCACTTCGCTTGGATCCCACCCACCAAGACCACTCAAAGTGGCGGGTGCAGAGGATATGATACGTTAGAAAACCAAGCGTGCCATCCTTGTGGTCAAGGTGGGAAATATCAAGGGGTTTAAGACAGCCAGAAATGACTCTAAAGCCTCCAACAAATTTGATGGAGGCTTTAGAGAAGCTCTTTGGGAGACCTCTTTACAGAGTTGATATTGTGGGGAGTGACACTCCTTCTCACCACTTGTTTCTAGATAAGAAGTCTCATGTCACAGCAGGTGAAGTGTGGGCTCTGCAGCCAGGACCCAGCCCTGCCACTTAGGAATCAGAGCTGCCGTGTGCTAGCTCGCTCCTCCGTGCCAGGCACTGCGCTAATGATCCCTGTGTGTGTCATTAGCTCGATAATGCCCACATCCCAGACCGAGCCTATGAATATGTTAGGTTGCACGGCAAAGGGGAAAGAGGTTTGCAGATGGATGACCTTGAACTGGGGAGGGTGTGCTGGATCATCCAGAAGGGCCCAGTATAATCACAAGGATCCTTGCACGTGGAAGGACAGAGGCTGGCAAGTCAGAGCCAGAGAGAGACTGGAAGGTGCTGTGCTGCTGGCCTGAGGATGGAGGAAGGGGCCGCAAGCCATGGGATGTGGGTAGCCTCTGGAAGCTGAATAAAGTAAGGAAATGATTCTCCATAGAGCCTCCAGAAAAAATGCGCTCCATACCTTGATCCTAGTCCAGTGAGCTCCGTTTTGTTCTTCTGACTTCCACAACTATGAGATAGTAAATGTGTGTTGTTTTAAGCCACTTGGCTCATGGTAGTTTGTTAGGGCAGCGACAGGAAACAGCGTGCCACTTAACGAACCCTTAGCACCTGCTGTAGCCGCTGTCTACAGATACAAGCAAGTGCAGGAGGTTCCACAGCCAGCTTGGGGCTGGACTGACCCATGCCCAGCTCGGACCCCACAGTCCTGCGAACTTGACTCAGTTATTTTGCCCTCAGTCCCGTTGGGACTAGGAGGTGATGACTGAGGCATTTATCTTGGTGCAAAATTTAAGGGGAGCCCCAAAAGACCTCAGCTGCTGAGATAAGTATATTGCAGTGTAATATTTTAAAATCAAAATTGATGCAAAAAACCACGATGAACGAAATATTAAAATTTTAAATAAACATAGGGTCAGTCTGAATTTATAAAAGTAAGGAATATATCCCAACTTTGCAGGATTGTTGTACAGAATTAAATGAAAGAACAGTTGAAAACATCTCAGGCACACTTTTTCTCATTAAAGCTGGCCATTCGCTTGGCAGCACAGTGGGTGGGGGTGGGCTGCTGAGGGTCACATCCCAGCTCCGCCGTCTACCTGGTCCCGTGACCTTGAGAACGTCATTTAAGTGACCTGCAGACTCAGAGGTGGTGTTGCCTCCTTCCTAAACTCACTCCTGACTTTCTTTTTCTTACAAATGGAGTGAGTTGTTGCTACTCCTCAAATTTCTTCTCTTTTATTTTGGCCAGGTTGTTCACTTTTAACGAGTTTCATCTTCTGAAAACGCTACTTTTGTGGGTCTTCTTGCACCTGAACCAGAAAATTCAGACAGTTCCGGTGCATGAAACCGTGCTGGCGTTTTTTAACAGGTAACCTAACTTAGTGTGGATTGATGAAATGCACATACACTGGGTGTTTACTCATAATATCCTGGAGGAAAAGCATCAGCGATCCAATTTTTCATAACATCATCCAGAGTGCACAGAATGCAATTTTCTTCATGGGACTTAAGGTTATGGGATACCTTGGAGCCACTGGATCACTTGAAAACGTGAAGAACGCGCAGGTGTACCTGAGATAACCATGTGTTTCTGAACTCTTGTTCAGTCCAGTAAAAGACGTGATGCATAAGGTATTCTTTTTGTCTAGAACAATTCATTACCAAACCACACTGACCTTCAAAACATCATGTTTAAAATGTATCTAAATGAGACCAGGTCATCCTCCCTTCTGTTTCATGAGAGCAGATGACATTGTGAATTTTCTGGACAAATGGAAAAACATTTGAATGCACAGAGGTTCCATAGAATTAGCTCAGTCTCTTATACTCTTTAAACTTACGAATTCTAGAAACTCTAGATCTCAAAAGTGCAGTGAAAAATAATAATTTCAGTTTAATGGACACCATTTATTTATGCATCTTAAGTGCCGTAATTCTGGTAACAGCACTTTCTATTTGTAATCTCATTAAGACTCCAGAGCTGGTTTTGTTCCCATTTTACAGATGAAGAAACTCAAGGTGGAGATGAACTATCTTGTCAGAGATGATGCAAGTGGTGGGGTCTGACTTGAACTCAGGTCTGCTGAATCCCAAGATACTTTGCTGCCTGTTCCTAGAATGGCTGATAGGATTCCTCTCTTGTGTTGGCTCCAGCTGGTTCAGTAATAGCTCCCTGCACGCCGTGTTAAGAAAGATTCTGAGGCTGCCTCTAGGTTTGGTGTTCTTGTGAGCTGAGGACTTAGTGTATCCTCTCCTCCCTGGTCTGCTCTCTGCTGGGAGAGTTTTCTCTCTGTTCAATCAAGAGTGCCCACGTTAAGCTGTGGCAGCTTGGAGGCAGGGGAGCAGGGTCGGGGGGAGGCTGAAATTGGTAGTTTACGGGCTCCCATTTCGTGCCTCTCTAGCCTCAATTGCTACTTTATGAATACACTCCCATCACAAAGGCTGGCTGTGGAGTGTGGTGGCTCTGTGGCCAAAGACAGTCCTCCGAGGCTCTGCTGGGGGAAGTCACTGACGGCATTGCCTTCATTGTCAGGTTGAGGCGCCCACCCCCTACTTCGGCAGGAAGGGGGTTTCTAGGCACCATACGGTGTGTTCAAGGAAGCCAAGAGGCTCTGTTTCTCGTGCACATGTGAGTTTCACAGACAAACACATCTTCCACATATTCATCAGCGGATTGACCTGTTTAAGCCAAGTTTTTCATTTGCATTGTTCTGACGCATTTAATCCATTTCTGGAACATCTGTGCACGACGTTAACTACAGAGCTCATTTTTCCTGCCTCATTATTTGGGGAAAGCGGTATTCAGTGCCAGAATGACATGCACTTTGCTTAGTTTCTATATAATTTGAACACAAATGCTTAAAACACCCCCTACTCTTTTAATAGCCCAAGAGACACTTTTTCCGATGAGTCACACACACCAGGAAAACTGGCTTTTTGGCTCCAAGTTAGCATTCATACTGGGAACGTCTTAGAACCGGGAGGTAGGAAAAGAGCTCGGTTGTGGAAACTGTTTATAATGTGGGAGAAAGAGTGGGAATGAGGCTCTCAGGTGTGTAACCCCCTCCGCTGAGAGCGGGGTGTCCTCGGTTTTCCTGAGCTGGGATCCCGAGCCCCCACCATCATTAACTTTTCTATTTCTCTTGCATCTGCGCTGATTCCATTTTGGGCCCACACCTCCCCTCCATGGCACTTCCCAAGCCCCTGATGCTACCTCGTTCTTGGCTGGAAACCCTTGTTCCATTTGGTGTCCATACCTCGTTCCTGGCCCCATGTGCCCGGACCGCCCAGCCAGAGGGGTTCCGAGGCCCGCGGGCCTGCCTCCCCTCCGGCTCCCCCAGCAAGCTCTGTGCCCCCAGGGAGAAGAGACAGACCAGCTGGGCCTCGGAGCCCTTCCGCTGTAGTGGCCAGGCCCACCCCCAACCTTGAGGATCTTGTGCCCCTTTGGGGGATTAGAGGCGGTTCCCCTCCATTCCCAGGTCTTCTGCCCCCAAACAGTGGCCCCTCTAAGGTGCTCCCTCATCAATGGCCTCCACCTTCCCAATGCATGTCCCCGGAGACCCGGGTCTCTCCACCTCGGTTACAGCACTTGCTGCTCCTGCTTCCCTGACCCCAGCCTGCTCTGCTCCCTCCGCCAGTCTGTCCATGGCGGGGCCTCCCCGGAGAGCCTCTGTGACCAGTCTTTTACGACCACGTGGCGCATCCCTAGTCCTGACCCCCAGGAACGTCATGAGCAGCTTGAAGGGAGAGTGTGGGGGCCTTTACCTCACCCCTGGCTTCCCAGCACTGTGCTGTGCGTGGAAGGGCTTGCTGAATGATGAGTTCCCATCCATTGCTTCTGTGTAGCTTGGTTCCACGCCCAGAAGTGGGTCTTCATATACTGCAGCCAAATTCAGAGAATGCCTCGTCTGTAGCAACCAGAAGTAATGGGGCTCACGGGCAGAGGACTGACGGCGGGTGCCAATTGGTGCTCTAGACAAGGAAGGTTCTGGGGCTTTCTCTAGGCTCAGGGAGGAATTACGTCTTGGTGGGTTAGCGATGTCGACCCCAGACACGGCCGTGAGCAGTGGTGGTTCCCTTGCTCTGTATTGGCCATCCCCACCCTGAGGATCCCTGGGGCTGACCCGCAGCAGGGCAGGGCCTCGGGGCTGCTGGCCCAGCGGGGCTGGTGGCCTGAAGGCTCGGGCTGCGAGAAGGCATCTCTGTTCATAGATCTGGGCCAGGGCCGGCTCACCACAGGAGCTGAGCTACACAGTTCAATGAAGCCAAGGCGGACAGATAGTCAGGTTTCTGTGGCCGCCAATGGGGACCTGCCAAAGGGCATTAAAAGATAAGGCAGCCACCTCTGGGAGACAATGTGTAGGCTTAGGAATGAGAATCAAGGAAGTTGACCCTTTGGCCTAGTTTTTGAAGTTGCAACTCCTGGTGACATAATGTAAATGACAGAGTGATTTATTAAGGGGTCTCCCAATGCTCAGAGTGGACATGTTGAGGCCATCAGCAGATGGGGACTTCCCCAAAAGGGCTGTACTTTGATAACATGTGGCAGTGGGCCAAGCTGCCTGAATCTGAGCTGGGGGCCGGGGTGGGGTGGCGGTTCCTGTGAGCCCTGGGGACAAGGCCACACTGCAGCCCTGGGTGTGGTCTTGGCTAGCTCAGCATCCAAATCAGGAGGGCTTGGAGCAGTGATTGTGTAAAAACAGACCCGATGCCCCTTTTCTGATCTGTCTTAGCAATGTCCAGAAAACAAGCCAGGAAGGGAAGGTATTTGAATAGTGCCTGCAAATAAAGACACAGGTCCAAGCCTTTCTTATTCTCCTATTTTATTTTATTCATTGATTTTTTCCAATGTTTTATTCATTCACACATATGTATTGAACATGCTCTCTATGCCAGGGACACTGATGGAAAGCGGAGAGGGAACTTTCTCTGCCTAGCTAGATGGGTACGAACATCTTCCAACTTATTTTCATTGCTAAGTGTAATATTATAGGAAGGGTACAGTCACACACACACACACACACACACACGTACCCCGCAGCACCCACGGTCTGTTTTCTGGCAATGGTTAATTTAGAAAAACAAATAGACTGGCCAGAATTAAATTTAACATTTCCTTGTAGGAAAACAAAAAATGTAAGCAAAGCTGGTGCCTCTGTCCACAGAGGAAAAGTCATCATTTCTTTCCAGTCAGCAGTCTGAGACACCCAGGAGAGCGGAGAAGTTGGAGTAAAGCCAAAGGCACGCAAATTTTGCGCTTTTATAAAAGCACATTTTTAATCAAAGTATAAAATACATACTGAAAAGTGCACGAACCCGAAGTGGATTTCCACAAAGCACACACAGCCGTGTACACGGCAGCCAGCCCCCGTAGACAGACTTGGCCAACCACCTAGACTGTCTTATCTTAGTCCCCACCTTTCCCAGAAAAAGGCAAACAACATCCTGGCTTCCTTTCCTTTCAAGATGTCTTGGCTGCTTTTGAACTTTGTATAAATAGAATCTTACAGTACACACTTTTTAATGTCTGCCTCCCCTTTCATTCACTGGAGTGTGTGTAAGCTCGGTCCAGGGCCAGATGGCCAGGGAAGGCAAGGGGCGGGCTCAGGCTCCATCCGCAACGTGGTGGTGGAGTAGAGGCTGGCCTGGGTCTCCCTGATCTTCTTGTATTTTGAGATTCTCTGGGTTGAGGGAAAGTCGTGAATAGACCTGTCCTTCTAATCCTTAACTGATTGATGAACCTCTAAGTAGGCCGCTCTCTGACACAAGGTTGGGTCCCAGCAGTGGGCTTACAACCTCTCCGGGAGAAGGTCACTGACAGCCGCCAGCAAAGCCAATTTCCATGTGATCCCAACTCCTAGATGTCTGTGAGCGCTGCAGCTGAGTTTCCCCTCCTTCCTCGGCCCTATCCCAGTCTGACCCAAGGACTCCTCCAGGAAGCCCTCCCAGATCTCCCCTGCTCAGTGGACAGATCTCTCCTCTAAGCTTGCAGAGAGAACAAGAGCACGTGCTGACCATGTGAGTGGGCGCTGGCCTGACAAACCCAACACTATGCTCCCCCCATGTCCCATGAGGGGAGCCTTGGAGGAGAGCCACCCCACCCCACACCACATCCCTGACACCTGAGCCCACGTATGTCTCCAGGGACACGCTTTGTGATGCTATGTGACAGGGCAGCCAGAAGCCACGTGTCTGTTGTGATTAATGAGTGGCATTTGCAGATGTGGCCCCAGAGTCATCATGAAACCGGGCACCTCTGGTGTGACAACTCTGATCTCTTAACCAGAACATTCATTTTGAAACATCCCATGCGTCACAGACATGAGAGCCATTAAATGTCTCAGATAACCAAGCCCTCTGCGGGGAGGTGGATATATCTGGGGTTTCTCATCACTGGACTTTGGTGTTTCTTGCCTTTTTTGATTTCTTCTCTTGCTCTAACCACGCTGCCCCTTTCCCCCTAGAGTTTGGCTTTCTAGAAGCTGAAGCTTTTAAAGACTTTTCAAAGTCTCTAAATAGTATTGCTCTCTATGCCTTGCTAAGTTTTCACTTCCCTCCCGTGGCTTCTTGGCTTTCCGCCCAAACTGGGTAGCCCCGGTGCATCTTCCATAAGAGCAGAGACATGGCAGGAGCCTGTGGGGTGTGCAGTGTCTGATACAGGAATCCTTACAAAGGGCAGAGAAAATGACCATTATTTCTAGACCCACTTCTGCCTTTGGGCAAAGGTCAGGACAGACTTCGTTGTCAAAATGACATGGAATGAGGTCTCCATGAACGTCTGCCAGGACTTGGCCTGGCAAATAAGCAGGTGGGACCCCATAAGCACAGGAAAATCAGCACGTCATAGCCTTGTCTGTGTGCACGCGTGTGCACGTGTGCGCATGCCGCTCTGGGGCTGGGGACAGATGGCACTCCTCCAAGAGGCTCCGTGGGCGAGCGGAGGGAGGGGATGGTGGGATGGAGGCTGCCAGGTTGGCGGGACTAGCTCCTCATCCGATTCGTTCCCTCAACATATTGTAAGCCCACTGAGCGCCAGGCCTTGCAGGAGGCCCCGAGAGGAGGAGAGCAAAAAACACATGCCAAGCTGCGTCTTTGTGGCATTTCCCACCTCAGAAGCAGAGACGGCCATACATTCAGTAAATAAGATGTACGTTAGCAGATGGCGGTCCTGGGTCCGGCTCCCGCCCCTGCTGTGAACTGGCTGGAAGACTCGGGGCGAGGACCTGACCTTCCCGCGTGGACATTAACTTATCAGGATGGAGGCAAGTTCACTGTGACTCGAAGATCAGGCGCTGGCAGGAGGTTCTGCAGGACAGGGACATCCAGGAAGTGGTGGCGGCGGCATCTAGGAGGTGGTGGCGGCAGTGGTCGGAATCGTTTTCACGTACTGGGCTGTGGGCTTGGGAGCCAAGAGGACCGGGTCCTGCTTCCCTGCTGGCTAAAGGTGATCAGGTCTACACCGAGTTACATTTTGAAAAAGCCGTGTTCCTTTCTCATCGTGAGCTATTGCCCCGATGTGTGCAACTTTTCTTTTTTTCAAACTTCACTTAAAACGTGAACTATTACTTCATGTATTGCTCATAGAAACGAAGCGATGTTTTCACCCTCACTCTTTTTTTATTATGGTAAAAGACGCAGAACATAAAATTGGTCATTTTAACCATTTTTATGTGTTCAGTTCAGTGGCAGTAAAATAAATACATGTACTCTGCTGTGCGCCCATCACCTCCTTCCATCTCCAGAATGTTTTTATCTTTCCAAACAGAAGCCCTGTACCCGTTCAACGATTAACAGCCAGCCACCCCCCTGCCCCGGGGAGCCCGCCGTTCTGCTTCTGTCTCTGGGAAGCCCACTACGCTAGGGACCTTGGGTCCGTGGAGTCACAGCGTATTTGTTCTTTTGTGGTGGGCTTATTTCTCTTAGCATAAAGTCCTCAAGGCTCGTCCGTGGAGCATCATGTGTCAGAATTCTGACGTGTATATTTGAGGCTAAGATCTGAAGTCCTGGGGTACTGGGGCTCTGAGTCAGATGCTCCCAGAAAGGGCAAATGACCAACATATGACAGGATGGGGGAAGTGAGAAGGCGGTGGTGAAGAGCAGCTCTGAAATGACAGCCGGTGCCAGTCAGAGGGACACTTGTCCCGGGCACTGCCTTTCAGGAAGTGTGGGGGGGATTTGTCCCCGGGCCCTTGAAAGCAGGACCCAGAGCCAACCTGGGTGTGTCTTTCAGTCTCAAGGCGTTTGAACTGTCTTCCCCGAAGGGGTCATGACCCAAGGTTTCTTGAAGAACTTGAGGAGGCAGGCACCATGGCCTGAAGTTTGTCCCAGAAAAGCCAGTGCGAAACCCAGAGAGAGCTTGGCCCAGACAGCACCGAGTGCCAGGGGCAGGCACGCCTGCCTTTGACCCCACAGCAGAGCCACCCAAGTGGGTCCCCGACTTAGCAGCAAGCTCCTCTCTCGTTGTGTGAAGTGGGGTGAGTGCACTCATGGTTCAAGGGGTTGGACCACAGCCCTCTGATGCTCACGCTTTCAGATTTTAGATCAGCAGCAGAGGACAACACTTTTATCCTCGGAGGTGGCCCCTGGCTTGGGCCATTTAGAGGGTGGCAGTGACCATGAAGGCCATGCACTTGGCCAGCTTGAGTCCAGGTCCCTTTCCCAGGGACGAGAGGACGGTGGTCCCGAGGTGGGGAGCCCTCTCGCTGGTGTACTGTGCCCAGGACCGTCACTTTACTCTTCCCAGCTACCCACGGAGGCACACCTGGCTGTTGTCCCTGCCGGACAGAGAGGGGATTCGAGCTCAGGGAGGCTCAGTCACGTGACTGATGGCCAGCTGGCCCGGGGCTGGAACCTGGTCCGTCTGACTCCAGGGCTAAGTTCACTGACGTGTGGCTGGACAATGGATGAGCAGACTCATGACTTCACAAGTCAGCCATCACCAATGCCATGTGCCTGTGACCCAAAGGGAGCTTAAAGTCCAATCGCCTATATCAACAGATCTCTTCCCCAAATCCTCGGAGAGAGGCGGTTTGTCCAGAGAGCTCCTGGCTGTTGGGCTATGGGGTCTGAGCCCCTCTCCTGGGGAGACCCAGGGCCTCGCATTCCTCTCCTGGCAGCCTCCCCACAAAGCTGCAGAGTTGGTGCCTGGGGGCTTCCGAGTCACAGAAGTGCTGTCCTCTTTCTGTCCTCTCCCTTCTGGGCGGAAACTGCACTTAACCCACAGCTCCAGCAGCTTCTCACTTCTCGGGCCAGTGCCGGGCTGTGGGGCCCTTGCTGAGGGTGCAGGCTCCTTCTCCAGAGCACTCGGCTTGGCGGGGAATGAGGGGGTCCTGTGCCAGCTCGGCCCCTTCTTCCCTCCTGACACCTGCACCCCGCGTGATGGCACCTCGCTCGTTCCTCCATTAAGTGGTGAGAGAGAGGCAGGGAGGGAGGCAAGCGAGTGTCATTTGTCCAGCTAAGCTCTCGTGTTCTCGGGGTCCTGGTGTGGCCCGACTAGCCCGGCTCCGTCCGCCCCGGGTCAGGGAGGGCTGGTTCTGAGATAACAGCACTGCATTCCCGGAAGCATCAGCTTTCCTTCCCGTGTGCCTGGTCCGTCCACTCCCGGAGACGGGCACCCAGTGGCTTCTATTTAATAATCGTTGGATTGAATCAACAATTGTTGCTGTGCCCCTCTGTCCTCCCGAAGCGCCTCAGCATCCCCGCACTCTCTCCTGGGACCACTCACGGAGAGTCGCACGAATTCCCACGTGAAAGCAAATGGTCCTCAGCAGGCCGGCGGGCACCCCCAGCAGAGGCAGGACACGGGGCCAGTGGTGTGTTCTTTCTGGCTGAGACAGGGTGTGATTTGGACATCACTCTTGATTCATGGAAAAATAATCTGCAAGAGCCCTTGGCTGGTCTCATGCGGATTTGCCTTGAGGGAATGACTTTGCATTTCCAAAGGGACGTGGAAAAATTACCCCCGTGGTCCCCATTGGTGAAAAGTGACCCTTTCACCAAACAAGTTGTTTCAAAACAGAGTGGTGGGTGTGTGTCTCCATGTACACGTGTTCTCAAAGGGAATCTGATCTCAACCCAGCCCTGACCTCAGCCACGTGTGGAAATTAACTGGAGTTTAATATGGGCAGTAACCGCTGAAGGTCTGATTGGGAAACAGCTACTAGAACTCGTTACCCACGTTCCTTCTTTTAAATCCTACCAGAAAGCCCTTTTTTTTTTTTAAAAAAGATTTTATTTATTTATTTATTTGACCGACTGAGAGCGAGAGAGGGAACACAGGCGGGGAGAGTCGGAGAGGGAGAAGCAGGTTTCCTGTTGAGCAAGGGATCCAATGTGGGGCTCGATCCCAGGACCCCGAGATCACGACCTGAGCCGAAGGCAGACACTTAACGGCTGAACCACCCAAGCACCCCAAGAAAGCACTTTTGAAGGGCCTACGTTGGCCGCTATTGAAAGGTCAGTCTGTGTAGAGGAGGAACCTGAAGTCCCAGGTTCAAGTCCTCACTGAGCCTTTGTTTTTCATCTGTGAAATGGAGCCGAAGACACCTGCCCTCTCTGGTCCACAAAAGGTCTGTGAGACCCAAGTGAGGAAAGGTGTCTTGAAATCCTCTATAAAGTAACTCATTACCGTCAGTCACTTCATAAGTATGCTCTGTGCACCTGCCAGGCGCACGGCTCAGTGGCGGATGGCAAGGGGACAAGAACCAGTGTTTCATTACAAGCTCTGGGGCCAGACTTCGCCCGGGCTGCCCCAGCTGGCTTCTGCTTCCACACCTCTCGCCCATCAGAGAGAACCAAGCCCCATCTCCTCCTGCCTGGTGGAACCACTAGTCTCTTTGACATGACTTTCACTCCCCCTCGCCAATTCCAGAAAGCAGTCTAATGACAGTCTCTTGTTTCTCTTTGCCCCTCTCCTAAGCTTCCCCAAGCAGCATTCCTTTCTGGATCAAAACACAGGACAGAGCTTGGTGCCGCTCTTCCTTTGCCTGCGTCTGCACTGCATCATCAAAGGTAAGCCTCTCCCCCCCCCCACCCCCAAGGCTGCTGGGGACCTGCCCCACCCAGGAGGCATTCTTAAAGGAAGAGGCCAAGCGATGGCATTGTCACTTCTAAGTTGTCTGGCTTTGGGAAAGTCACGTACCTGTCTGGCCTCAGGGTCCTTGTCTGTTAAGTGGGGGAAAGTCAGAGTTTGCATGAAATATGAGAGTGGACGAAGGGCCCTCTGGATTGTGAGAGCGTGTGCAGCTGCCGAGGGCTGCGTGAGTGTCATCTAGCCACGTGCTCCACCTCTTAGTGTAGTGTCCCCTCCAGGCCAAGTACTCAGCAGCTGGGGAGAAGCCTGTGGGTCTGTGCTCCACGCCTGGCTTTCTCAGTCTCATGCGCTGAGCCTGGCGGAGGCCTGTCTGACTTGGAAAGAGGAGGAAGCTACCGGGGGATGTGTTTGGGGCCTACCCAGGTGGCCCCCCAGGGAGACTTTTGCGGATGAAATGACATTATCCAGATATAATGGGTAACTCTAAAACCCAGAGATAGTTGATGGACCGCAGGTAGTTTTGTCCAAGTTGCTTCTAGACACCCCAGAGACACCACCAGTCAGACCCTAACCCCCCCTTCTTGGGCAGGATTTTGGCCAGGGGGCTGTAACCGCTTTGGGGGAAATGCTCAGTGCCGTCCCATTTGGGCTCCACACGTCTTGTGATCCCTGGGGCCCTGGTTAGACCCTCCAGTCCTCAACCCTCAACTTCCTCCTTTTTCTTTCTGTAAATTAGACTTCTGCCAGTCTGTGATGAATACATCTATACAAATGTTCTCTTTGTGTTTCTTCCAAGGCAAAAATCTGGAGGAGTTAAGGCACATTAATTTCTTCCCGGAGTCCTGGCTGATCCGGGTTACAGCCAACCATTACCACGCAGTGAGTTTCCAGCTCAGCAAGGAAACAATTACTGAAATTTATTGCTTTTCTGACTTGGCTTTTTCTGGAGATGTGTTTTGCCTCCGAAACCCCTGGGCTGATGAGGTCGAGGTGTTTCTGGCTCCTTCTCCCGGGCAGTGGAGAAAGCCAAGCCTGGGGGAGCACATGGGGAGGAGGCCCCAGGCTAGGAACCCAGGTGCCCTGCGGATGCACACTACTGGCCCAGAGCGTGAGATGGGGTCCCGGAGCGCGGGCTCTACCGCCCTCCGGACCAAGCCCCCAAGACACACACGTACCATGTGCTTGTTATTGGAGATTTTTTAGATGCAGAGAAACTGAAAGAAAGAAAAAACATACCCTCAGATCCATCACCCAGAAACAACCCCTGCTAAGACCTCATTATATTTATTGGCTGTAAATTCTTCCACCAAGAGTATCTGCTATAAACGATTTACTTTGCCTTTCCTTTAGTGTAGAAAATTTGCGGTGTTCCTAATGGTTAACTGCTGTAAATGACTGAGAAACATATTTGCACGTGATAGTTTTACTATACTTAGAATTATTTTCTTTTATAAATTATTATTATTATAAAAGATTTTATTTATTTATTTGACAGAGAGAGAGAGACAGCAAGAGAGGGGAACACAAGCAGGGGGAGTGGGGGAGTGGGAGAGGGAGAAGCAGGCTTCCCACTTGAGCAGGGAGCCCGATGCGGGACTTGATCCCAGGACCCTGGGATCATGACCTGAGCTGAAGGCAGACACTTAACAACTGAGCCACCCAGGCGCCCCAGAATTATTTTCTTTTAGGAGATCTTAAGAGTAGAGAATACTGGCCCAAAAAGGAACATTCATTTTTGTTCCTGATACATGTTAAAAATTAAGGACCAAATTACTCTTCCCCCGGGAATGAATGAGCTTGCTTCACTTTGTACATGCTCAGCAACGTGGGGCTTTGTTATTTTGGATCACTTTGTTAATTGAGAAGCGAACGATGAAATCTCATTTTTCCATATGCATTTCTTTCATTGCGAGTAAATATGAATATTTTTTCCATGTGGCATTTCCCGCTTTGTGAATTGTCTATGCGAACTGTTGTACTTCTTGTGTTTCTAATCTTGCATTTTTAGGGATGAAGTAGGGCAGTGTTTGAGTTCTGAGGGCTTATGAGTCACTGGTTAAAATTCAATTCAGCCCAACAAATACCTATTGTAATGTGCAAACCACAGCGCCCAGCGCCCCGGCGCAAGAGATAATGAGTCCATGGAACCGAGTGTCTCTGGATATAACTCAGATCGATGCTCTAGCAGCAGACTTGAGGCGGGAGCCCATCCTCGGAGCCGGACCCCTCAGGAAGTCCCCCCTCCACCCCACCCTTTCTGTTCTTCTGACCCAGCCCACCTCCTTCCTTTTGCCCTTTGCCTTGTCACGGACCCTGCCATGTGGGATCGTGCTTGTGACTTTATGGCCATCATCATTCTCTACATCGTGATTAGATTATTTATGTACACATTTTATTTCCCCGGTGAGACTGCTCAGGCATGTTTCTTGTTTGTATCTTTGCATCTTCTCCAAGTATGGAGACAGTACCCCGCACATAGTAGGGCTTCAACAAATACTGCAGCCTGGATTAGTGGCTGAGGGTGGGATCCAGAGACAGAACTCTTTTTCAAGCATGGTCGGGGTTGTGGGGTCCGCGAACAGACGTGCAGATGGTGAGAGATGCTGGTGTCCAGGTGAGCTCATGTGGTTCTCTTTCAGCTGGAGAGTGGGGGAGACATGGCCCACGTGAAAGATCTTACCACCCAGGCTATGAGATTCGGACTGCTTTTTAACCAGGTACAGACCACTGGGCCCAAGCAAGGGCAAGGACCGTCCCCTTAACACTTGGTTAAGGACTTCTGTATAATCGTTTCTTACCTCCCTTAACAAAGCCAGGACAGAAAAGGAAATTGTCGTGTCTCCTCTTGCATGTTCACCACACCCTACGAAATGAAATTCACAAGACAGGGGCCTGGGACAAACCTTTCATTGACGTGGTGTGCACATCCAGAATTTCTCCTTGAGGGGACCAACTGTCCTAGTTTTCCAGGGATGGAGGAGTTTCCCTGGGATGCAGGGCTTTCTGTTCTGAAACCAGGAAAGGCTTGGGCAAACTGGGATGAATTGGTCATTCTCTACCCCACAAACATCAAGACTTGCCAACTGCTCGATGAGTGATTCCACTCCAAGCCCGTGTTTACAGTTGCAAGGGGAACCTACTCTGGGTGGATATTTTGATGGGTCCCCCAAATCCAAGCAGCAGGGGGTCAGGAAGCTTGGCTGCAAGGCATCTGGGGGCTCAGTCCCTAAGGGAGTATGCAGGACCAGGGGCTGCATTCTCTCTTGGGTTCTCTGGGATAGGCACGGCTCTCCAAGAAATTGCTGGTCTCCGACTTTCTAAAGCCACCCCAGTAGTGATCTCAAAAGAATTTGTGTTTCAGGGGCTTGAGGCTCTGAATCTATCATCAGAGACTCCCCTCTGGAAGGGGAACCCATCTGGGTCAGGCCTGGATGGGCTGGGCCTCCCCCCTTGCTTGCAGAGACCTGCCTAAGTGGACAGACTGCCGACCTCAGGGGTCAGGACACCTCACAATACCATGACTACGGAGTGTCTTTTAGGCCCATTAAATTGGAGCAAATGCTTTGTTCCAAAGATCTGCAAACCCCCTAACATCTAAGAACATGCCTACCTCATTCTTCTCCCAACTAGAGGATGCACAGAGCAGTTAATATGTCACTGAGTGCTAACCTGGGGGATTTGTGAAGTCACTACAATTTGGATCTTCTTAGGCTAAGATGGCTGTTGTGTTTTAAATCAGCTGTTAATTTAGTCACTTTTGTTTTAGCTAGAATTTGTTTTACTGTGTCCTCTTGCCATTGAACACTGAAGATTTTTTTCCCTGTCCCTTTGTTGTTTATCCTTCCCAATTTAGGACTATACAACTCATTCAGAAATGATTGCCATATATGGATTCTTCTTTGAGATAAAGGGAATCAAACACGATACGACCTCCTATAGTTTTTACATGCAGGTAAGAAGGACAGAGCCCAGGGAAGGTGTATCTCTGAAACAGTCTTTTAGATACAGAGTCAATTCATACTAAATCAATAATAATTGATTAACCGTTCGTTAATAACGACCGTGGAACATGTTGTAAGCCTGATGTTAATCATGCTTCTACAACGTGATGTTATTTGATTTGTGCAACCGTGGGAGCTTGCTATTGTTAGCCTGTTTAACAGATGAAGATCTCTAAATTCAGTCTTCCTGTTTGCGTGGCCTCTATTGACAAATCTGGGGCTAAATTCTAGATTCTGACTCCACACTGGGGGCTCGGTTCATCATCAGTTTGTACATGGTGGGTGATCCTTTACCGATGGCCCCTCTTCAGTGGAGGTGACACATAGTGCCCACAAGGGAAGAGGGAATGGTCTTGTTGAGGCGCAGAGCAGGGTGGTGGACAGGACACTGGCAAAGTCAGGAGGGCAGATGGCTGCACCTCGGGGCTCCTGCTAGACTTCTGGAAGAGCACTGTGTTGAAGAGCAGAGAGTCAAAGTCAAGCTGCGTGGTGAGCTGCGTGACCTTGGCAAGCCAATGAACTTCCCTATGTCCAGCATCCTGAGCTTTAAGATAGAGAAGGTAATAGGACCTACCTCACTTGGCTGTGGGCAGTATTACTGTGTTAATTTGTGCAAAGGCCATGGAACAGGCCAGACACAAAGTGCTCTATGATGATGATGATGATGATGATGACGTTGACCATGACAACTATGACCAGGGACCATTTTGTTCCACTTAGGATTTGTTTTATATGTCTCTAAGACATAAAGCTCCTGGAGAAACCATATCTCATTCATCTTTTCCTTATCACCACTAATCATAGTACCTGGCATACAGGGGAGGTGTGTTTGTATTGTGAGTGACTAAATGGACACATGCACGAGTGAAGCAAAGGGAGTTTTTAGCCCCAGCTTTGCCACCCCCTCATTGCATGCCCTTGAGTGAGTCACATCTCTTCCTTGCATCAGTTCTTGGTCTTCAGTGACTCAGGCACTTCCCTACGTAATGGATTTCACTGGATGGAAGAGATGAATTCTGTAACAACACCCGTTGAAGTGCTTATGTGAATACTGTGTCGGTTTTTAAATTCGGGCCAAGCAACCGTGAAGACCTTCCGATTCAATACACCTTGACTTAAAGGCATTTTTCTGGGTTCACCAAACCCCAGTCTGTGAGCTGGTGGCTTTGCAGGGTGAGGGCTGACTCAGCCTGACTCAGCTGACTCAGCAGCAGCAGCTCTCAGGAAATGGGGCCCTGAGGGGAATGCCCTCTTGCTCTGTACCCACAGTCCACAGGAGAGCCAATGAACCAGGCTTCGCTAACTCTGGGTCACCCCACTTTCAGTTCCACTTAAAGTGGATCATCCTCTTTGCAGAGAGTAAAGCACACGGACTTGGGGTTCCAGTCCTTGCTCTGTGAGCACAGCCCCGTTAGCCTGAGAGCGGAGCGCTTGGTAAAGTATGAGATCAGAGCCCAGACCCTGGTGGATGGCAAGTGGCAAGAGTTCAGGACCAACCAAATCACCCAGAAGTTTGGGTTCGTCAAGCCATCCTGTAAAAGCCATGTGAGTGTCTGTCTTCGACTTTTCTCCTTAATGTCCTTGGTGCTCTTTCTCCCCTCCGCCCCTTGTTGGGGATCCCTGGCTTAGGTCTCCAGAAATCTCCAGGGGACACTCGCTCACTTTCTAAAAGATAATCACAGCCCCACACCACACTAGAGAGAGACCTTGAATGAAAAGCTGAGGGACATTGAAAACTCTCACTATAACATTAGATCCATTTTATAAATGTCAAGGGTACTGTGTGGGAGGAGGGGAGACTTGGTGGAGTGTATCTGTCCCCTCCACCTCCCCTGTCATATGGCCTGGGATGTGCACCAAGATCCATGGCCTGGCCCACCTGCCTCAGTGGCCGTGCCAGCATCCAGGTGGATTCCCTACCTGGCCCGGCTTCTGACAGGTGAAATCCAAAGATGGCCAGAGAGCCTGGCTGTAGTCCTAGAAGGAACCTGGGAATTCCAGGATGCTCAGGGGCCTCCCTTGCTGCCCTGTAGGGTATGGGACTCAGCTTTAAGCCAGGGAGTTGTTCCCAGTTCTGACTGCACATCGGGCCCTTTGCATGGTCTGCAGGCCTAAGCGCAACCCAGCTCCTGAGACCGGATATTCCATGGTGCGCCCCAGGCATCGGTGTTGTTTAAAGCTTCCTGAGCCATTCTCTGTGATGTCAGAAACCAGAATAGCAATTCCCCTCATGGAGGTGGGATCAGGGTGGCCAGATATTGCTGGGAGAGAATATGAGGAGGATTTCTGAGGGGCCTGAGATGGTCTTTATTGTGGTCATCCCAGACGACTCATTTGTGAAAATTCGCCAAGCCAGACCCTTAAGAAGTATGTACTTTATTGTATTTACATTATACTTAAATATTTTAGGGTTTGTTTTAAAGACCTTCCTTAGGTGGTTCTAATGTGCAGCCAGAGTTGGGAATGATGGTCTAACACAACTGTGAAGTCCTCTCTCTCCCTCTCCTCTCCTCAAAAGGGCAATTGTGTTTATCCTAAAAGCCCCATTTGCTTTGTTTTTTTTTTTTTTCATCTTTTAGGCCCTGAAAGTCCAAACTGTGGGCATCCCAATCTATGCAAGTTTTTCATTCATCTTCCCAATATCTTGACAATTTCCAGAAGACTCTATGGGATTTTTCTTTCTTCCACCAGTCTGCATAAAAGAAAATAAAATGACATTGAAGGGACCACTCAAGCCTTCAGTTGACTTTCCTACTTGGCCATGGTCTTAGTAGAACTTTTGCCCACTGTCTCAGTCGGGCTGCTGTCACAGAGTACCATAGGTGGAGGGCTTATAAACAACAGACGTTTTCCACTCACAATTCTGGAGGCTGGGCGTCCAAGATCAAGGTGCTGGCACATTCAGGGTAGGGTGTGGAGGTTCAGAGAACGCCATCTTCTTGCTGGGTCCTCGCTGGGTGGAAGGGATGAGGGGTTCTCTGAGGCCACTTTGTAAGGGTGGTGCTCTTGTGCCTAATCACCTCCCAAAGGCCCCACCTCCTAATACCATCAGCTTTGGGGGTTCAGATTCAACACAGGAGTTCTGGGGAAACATTTAAACCAGAGCACCATATTTGTATCATTTGTGGATGGAAAATACCATACCTGAGTCCGTTCGCCATCCTTGACTTCAGAGCACCGGGAGGCCAGCCCTAACTTGTTGCCTGTGCAGGAACGCCGTGATGGGAGCATCAGCCGTGACAACATTCTCCAGCTGGGAGCACCAAGTGCTCCCTTCTCATGATGCATCTCTACCTGCTGCCCAGGACACACCTGACCTCTGTCCCTGCGGTTTTGGTGCAGCCAGAACAAGAAGCAGGAAGGGAAGGGAACAATTACAAGGTGGAGAGTGACTTACTGACCATCTACATTTTTAAATGGAGCTCAATGGTTTGGAGAAAGTGAGTTAGAGAGCCTTTCTTCCCACTTCGTGGATTAGTTTTCTATCACAGTATAGCAAAGTCCCATAAATTCAGTGTCTTAAAACAGCATGCATTTATTATTTCACATTTGTTGCAAGTTAGGAGTCCAGGTAGCTTTGCTGGGTCCCCTGTTCAGGGTCTCCCAAGTCTACAGTCTAGGGGCAACAGGGCTGTGTTCTCATCTGAAGACATGGCTGGGGAGAACCCATGTCCGAGCTTATGAAGTTGGCAGATTTACTTTCTTGCAGCTGCATAACTGAGGGTCTGGCTGCTTACTGGCTGTTGGGAGAAGGCCATCCAGGCCCCAGTGGCCCCCACAGTCCCCTGCTGGCCATCTCTTTCTATAGACATTTTGAAGCATGGCTGTTTATCCTTCAAGGTCAGCTGGAGAGTCTCTCTGATGCTAGTCTGCTAAGACAGAGTCTTGTATGATGCAAGGTAACCTTGGGAGTGACATCCCATCACCTTAGCCATATTCTCTGGACTAGAAGTGAGTCACATGTTCCACCCACACTCAAGGGCAGAGGATTATAAAAGGGGGCTACCTGAAGTGTGTCTACCGCGATGGGTTATCCAGTGTCTTTGGAAAAGTGATGGAGCATCCTTGATACTGTGCAGACAACAAAGTGGGTAAATTTAGTCTAATAATCACCTTAGAATCAGACATGCGCCAAGGGAAGTCCTTCCCAGCAGAAGACTGATGCTCTATACAGGGGAACCTGGGAGGGAGAGAGGCTGGTGGGAAGATGGGAAGACAGCCCAGTGGAGGATGTGGAGGAGAGGAACTGCTACATGCATTCCCATGTGCATCCCCACTTCTCTTCTGCAAGTCTTATCCCATCTCCCTCACCAGCTTGCTTCTGACCGAGGTCCAGCCCATGGGAAGGGGTGGCAGGAGCTTGAAGGACAAGAGACTGGGAGGAGCCAGACAGTTTCAGCAATGGCTGTGTCTCCTTCATGGCTTCTGCCTGGCAGCCTCCTGCCATGCTCCTAGTGCCACCAAATGACCCTGCTTCTGGGTCTGTGTCCCTTCAGCCCGAGGGGCAGTGCAGGCTTCCTTCTGCTGCTGCTCTCTGGGCTTCCCCATTCTCCTGTTTGACTTCTTAGTCCTTCCTTCTTCCCCTGATCAGTTCTCTGTATCCTATTTATACTGTTTGAAATCCCTGGAGTCCCATGTGCCTTCCAGACAAATCCTTGATATAAAGGGTTTTGATAAGTTGCTCAGTGTGGCCCAGGGGCATAGATTGTTGGAAATCACCGCCTCGATTATCCTTCTCATCCCTGCAGGGCTGGGGCAAGGGTCAGGCAAGTGGGGCACACACCTTGCACCAAAATACTCAAGAATTCAGATAAATAATATTTTTTAAAGTTTTTATGTATTTATTTGAGAGAGATAGAGCAAGAGCACAAGAAGGGGATCAGCAGAGGAAGAGAAAGAAGCAGGCTCCCCGCTGGGGATCCCACAGGACCCTGGGATCATGATCTGAGATGAAGGCAGCCATTTAACTAACTGAGACATCCAGACGCCCTGTGAGATAGATATTTTGATAAATAAAATAAAGCCACTAAAAATCTAGGATGCACGTTGATGGGTTACCATAAGGCGAACATGCACATGTGAGCAGCTCCCAGATCAAAAACAGAATGAGCGTGGTCCACA
This sequence comes from Ailurus styani, assembly GCA_002007465.1. Taxonomy (NCBI): domain Eukaryota; kingdom Metazoa; phylum Chordata; class Mammalia; order Carnivora; family Ailuridae; genus Ailurus; species Ailurus styani. The sequence continues at coordinate 8,935,402 of LNAC01000001.1, read as the reverse complement.
CCCCAGACACCCGCCTCCCAGTCACTGCCCCTCGAAAGTAAACACTATCCCGACTCTCACCATCTATTAGTTTGGCCATTTAGTTTCAATATTGAATAGACGGTGTCATACAGCAAGTCCTCTTCTGTGCCTGCAATCTTATGTTCGACATCTCGTGTAAGAGATTCAGTTATGTGTCCACAGGAAGCTATGGTTTCTTTCCAAATAAGCGTGAGAGTTTCATTTTTCACTTTTTTAAAGATTTTATGTACTTATTTGAGAGAGGGAGAGAGTGAGAGAGAGAGCATGAGAGGGGAGAAGGTCAGAGGGAGAAGCAGACTCTGCATGGACCTGGGAGCCCAGTATGGGACTCGATCCTGGGTCTCCAGGATCATGATCTGAGCCGAAGGCAGCTGCTTAACCAACTGAGCCACCCAGGTGCCCCTCATTTTTCACTTTTTAAAACACAAAATGTTATTTCTAATAATATAGGCTTGTCAAAGAAAAAAATAAGAAAACACAAAGAAGAAAATAAAAGCCCCTGGGACTCCCATCACTCAGAAGTCTGGCAGGCAACCACTTGGAATTCTTTTTAGGGGCACTTAGAGTTTTTGCCATTCAAAATGGGGTGATACAGTGCATCTTCCTTAGAACCTGATTTTTTTTTCCCCCTCAAGTATGAAACAGAATGCTTTCTTTAATAGAGTACAGAATTGGGGGGAAAAGACTGTGATGTTTTTTGTCTCACCTCCAATCTAACTGTGCTAAGTCAGAAAAGTCACTTGTCGCTTACCCTCAGTGAACATTGCTTGTCAAAAAAAAGGGGGCCTAAACCAGCGACTCCACCTGCCCCTGGGGACCCTGGGACAGTCCGTCTATGGACCACCCGCCGCCGTGCAGCCATGGATGGGGGGTGGGAGGTGATGATGCTGCCGACTCTAGAGAAAAGCAGCCTCGTGGCATCTTTGCACAGTCCTGTGGGATGATGGAGAAGATAAGAGCTAGAAACTTCTGAAAAGCAAGTCTGCAGTTGTCAAGAGAGGAGAAGCTGTTTGGAGGCTCCGAGACAGGAATGACTGCCCGCTGTCTAAGCAAAGCAACAGTTCTAGCTTAGTCCTGTGGAATATGCAAACTCGTGATCCTGGGTTGGCAGGAGTGGGAGCAACTTGCAACACGGCAGTGCCAGCAATCCCTCCCTGAGGTGACTAGTAAAGCTGCGAGGGGTCCAAAGCCAGGGAGGCAGGAGGAAGGCCACCCGAGAAAGGATGGGGTAAGGGTCTGAAGGGTAGGGCTGCATCTCCTGACTCCAGAACCAGCAAGAGAAAGACAAGAGGAAGGAGCCCTAGAGGTGTCAGTGAGAGGAGCCCTTTGACGTCATTTCTACCAGCTCATTGTACAGTGGGGGAAACTGAGGCCCAGCGAGCTGGAGTGAAGACGCTTATTAGGCACCTTGGACCCAGGAGGCACTTGACACCCACCTTCTCAATGAATTCTTGTAGCCCTTGGTGAATCAGCTGTATTTTCCACATCCGATAAGAGTAGAAGCTGAGCCCCAGAGAGTAAGGCATGTACGGGTGCCAGGTTCCTCAGAGTGGCAGGGCTGGGGCGCACTCGGGCCTGGCCATGGGGCTAATGTGTTTCCATCTCCCTCCATGACCCACTGAGAAGAGGTGACATGTTTTGGGGTGTTTAACTCAAGAATTTGTTGAGGGGCACCTGGGTGGCTCAGTCATTAAACGTCTGCCTTCACTCAGGTCATGATCCCGGGGTCCTGGGATCGAGCCCCACATCAGGCTCCCTGGTCCGCGGGAAGCCTGCTTCTCCCTCTCCCACTCCCCCTGCTTGTGTTCCCTCTCTCGCTGTGTCTTTCTCTGTCAAATAAATAATAAAATCTTAAAAAAAGAAATTTGTTGAACATCCACTGTCCACTCAACAGAACCCTGGGCCATATGCCACGTAGGGTGTTGTCCCAAGGGAAATGCCATGTGATTCTGACCGGGGCATTGGGACAGGGTGAGGGCGGTCTTACCGAGAAGGTGGCCCATCACGGGGCTTTGGAGGGCGGGCAGGAAGCAATGCCCTGGGGGAGCTCAAACAGCTGGAGCAGGCAGGTGTCCTGGTCCACGGCTCTGGGACTGAAGCCTCACCCAGGGGCCCCAACTGCAAGAGGCTGACCTTGTGGTCCAGGGGCCCCCTGGGGACCTGCGCTTTAACAGGCTTCCTGGAAGAGCCTGAGGCAGAACGTCTGTGGCTGCACCAGAGACTCCGAACCTGAAGATGTCGATCCCCCGCAGGGACCCCACCCCCGCCCCCACCTCCTCCCTTACCGGGCGGAAAACAATCTGACACCACCAACGAGCCCGTGAATCTCTTTCACCGCACTGGCCGATTTTGTTTCCAGAGACACATTTCCCGCCATGGGAAGGGAGCAGAACCCCGGGAGGCGCCCGCGGTAAATCAGAGCCCACCCCTTCCCACTAGGGGGCGAGGTCAGCCTCAGGACCGGGAACCAGACTGCGCCGCAGAAATTTGCAACCCAAAACTTTATCTTGCAGAGTCTTCCTTGCTTCGTAGTTGAAAGTGAACTTTTGTACATCCTGGGTGAGGCTCTGGTCCTTTGAATGTCTGCAATGCTCACATCATAACATCTCTGAGCTCAGGAAGCGTGAGTCTTGAGACAAAAAAATCCGTAAGATGATCTTACAAGCTCTTTGTGAGAATGTCCTAGACTCGAATTTTAAAATCTACAGTCATGGGGGCGCCTGGGTGGCTCAGTGGGTTAAAGCCTCTGCCTTCGGCTCAGGTCAGGATCTCAGTGTCCTGGGATGGAGGCCTGCATCGGGCTCTCTGCTCAGCAGGGAGCCTGCTTCCTCCTCTCCCTCTGCCTGCCTCTCTGCCTACTTGTGATCTCTCTCTGTCAAATAAATAAATAAAATCTTAAAAAAACAAAAAACAAAAACCTACAGTCACAATGCCCAAAGCATGACCACGAGTGCCGGTCAGCATAACCTGTTGTGTGCCACACCCACGACGACCTCTCTCTGCTGCCCTTAGCACCAGCTCTGGCTCACCGCCCCAGACCCGCCCCCTCCAGGATGGGTGGACAGGAGACCCTCTGTGCGCAGCAACACCTTGAGGTCTTGAAGTCAAACAGACGAGAGTTTGGGTCCTGGCTCTGCCCTTAACTTGTTGCGTAACCTTAGGCAAGTCACCTAACCTCTCTGAGCCTCAGAGTCTGATCTCAAGTTGGCAAGAAATCCTGTGGTTTTGTTTGTTTGTTTAAGATTTTATTTATTTATTTATCAGAGAGAGAGAGAGAGCACAAGCAGAGGGAGAAGCAGGCAGAGGGAGAAGCAGGCTCCCCGCCGAGCAAGGAGCCCGATGCGGGGCTCCATCTCAGGAACCTGGGATCATGACCCGAGCCGAAGCAGAAGCTTAACCAAATGAGCCACCAGGCGTCCCAAGAAACCCTGTGGTTAAGTGTGAAATACGTTGATGTAGGATTTATAAAGCCTCTAACAAGTAGCAGGAGCTTAATACAATTTATTCCTGCTTTTCCCTCATGGCTTGGTGTCCTTTAGCACGTGGTGAAGGTTAAGATGGACACTGTGTTATCTTGGGCAAGTGTCTTCCCTTCTCTGGGCCCACTTTCCCTTAAACAAAACGAAAAGGTTAAACTAGATGCTCTTGGTAGGCCTTTCCAGCTGCAATCTTTGAGTTGTCTGACTCCATGCGTGGAGAACAGAAACGGATGGCTGAGCTCATGAAGCAGGAGAGGGAGGGTCTGGGGAAGAAATGAGCTGTCTTACTTTTCCATAGGCTCATCGGAATGAGAAGGGATTAGAAAGAGTAAGAGGTATTTTTTTCCTCTCTCCTCTTTAGAGGGCTTTGCATCCTGGAGGCTGGTGTGTCTGTGGGACCAGAGAGGAGAGAGGAAGTTTTTGCTCTTGTAAGCGGAGGCTGGGAAGGAGAAGTGCCGGGGGCTGCTGAGCTGCTGGGCAGTGGGTGGTCTCCCCAGGGACCGGGTTGGGGAAGTCCCGGGCTCTATCTGCCCACAGGGTGTTGGCGTGGGATGCGATGAGGCTAGTCCTGAGGCCTGGAGAGCTGGGGCAGGGAGGAGGAGGCAGAGAGGGAGAAACCTCTGTGAGGGAACCCTGGGGGCAGTGCTGTCCGCTGACCTTCCTGCAGTGATGGAAATGTCCTATGGCCACCCTGTCCAAAATGGTAGCCACTCGCCACGTGTGGCCGCTGAGTCCTTGAAGTGTGGCCAGTGGGACTGAGAAATTGCATTTTTAATTTTACTTCCTTTGATGTATTTGAATTTAAATGACCATAAGTGCAAGCAGGAGCAGAGCGACAGCAGGACCCAGCGCGGAGTGAGGACCGGGTCCTTCCTGATTCTGGAGTCCCTCCCGGTCTCGCCCCAGGGCTCCAGGAGTGTGGCTTCCATGGCATCGGCATCCGTAGACAGCTCGGCCTGAGGCTCCGCCTGCGGCCACCCCCAACACTGGCCGACCGCTGACCGAAGGCCACCTCTTCTGAGAGCAGAGAGAAGACAGGCGGGGAGAGAGAAGGTTCTGGTGCCAGGACAGCAAACTCAGCTCTGTACGGAGGGTTACCATTGTTACCCCACTTCTTCTACTAACACGGATGGTTATTTAAATTTAAATAAGTTAAAATGTGATAAAATTAACAACCCAATTTCTCCATCGAATTTCAAGTGCTCCGTGGCCACACGTGACCAGGAGCTTCCATATGGGGCCGAGTGGATAGAGGACAAAAGACTTCCATGGCTCTACTTCGTGACTTTGAGTGAGTCATGTGCCCTTTGTACTTTCATTCCTGACTCATTCTTTCATTCCACAGACTTCTAGTGGCCGCTGCCTTGGATGAGGGTTTCAAAGGTGAACCACACAGGCCCTACCCTCATGGAGCCTACAGGGTTGGAGAGACGGGTGTTGATGGACCGTCTGAGAGCCCTGAGGAGAGGGAGCCCAGTACTTTGAAAGGATAAAGTGGAGAAAACTGACCGAGACCCCAGGCAGGGGAGTGAGGCCCAGGAAAGACCGTCCCTAGGGAGGTGACGCTTAGGCCCAGAGCAGAAGTAGGAGTGGAGTTAAAATATGTTGGGCAGAGAAACTGGAGCAGAGACAGAAAATAGATGAATGAGTGCTTAGGGCTGGGGAAGAGGAGGCTGGGGAGATGGGGAGACACAGCTAAGGGCACAGGATTTCTGTTTGGGGCAATGAGAATGTTGTCTTATGGACCAATGGTGTTGGCTGCACAACTCTGGATATGCTAAAGATCACTGAACACTGCATGTCACTGGGTGAACTGTGTGACACGATCTATCTCAATAAAGCCATTAAAAATGAAAACAGGAGGAATTGGGAGTTCGAGAAAAGCCTAAGCCCCGATGACAACCTGTGCAACCACGTCTAGAAGACACAGCAGAAGGCCAAGTGGCCAGAGCGGGCATTGTAAGCAGAAGAAACAGCTGGAGCAGAGGGTGAGTCAGGCCTCAGAGGGACCTGGAAGCCATGGGAAGGAGTTTCATCTTTTTCCAGAGACCTGCCAGGAGCACTGAAGTGTTTTTCAGCCTGGGCTTGACCCGATGAATTTTGCATTGTGAAAAAAGTCATTTTGGATGATATATGGCAAAAGTAGTGAGGGTGAAGGCGGAGCAGGACTGAGCCCCCTCAAGAGGCTTTGCAGGTGACCCCCGAGGAGAGGTGAGCGGGTGTGGGCAGGGTGGCAGCTGGGCAGAGAGGTGGAGCTCACCGCTGCTCCGTCCAAAGGGAATGATCGTCCCCTCACTGCCCCACGTGAACGTTGACTGTGTGTCCGGCCCCTGGCACCACCCAAGGGTGTGACTGTGGCCACTTGGGAGACAGAAAGCTCTTCTGATATGACAAATTGTGTGCACTCTTTTTTTTTTTTAAGATTTTATTTATTTGACAGAGAGAGATCAGATCACAAGTAGTCAGAGAGGCAGGCAGAGAGAGAGGAAGAAGCATGCTCTCCACTGAGCAGAGCCTGATGTGGGGCTCGATCCCAGAACCCTGAAATTATGACCTGAGCCGAAGGCAGAGGCTTTAACCCACTGAGCCACCCAGGCGCCCGTGTGTGCACTTTTTTTGTCTGAAAATAACTCTCCCCAAAGGGCACTGGAAGGCGGCAGTATGAGTTGGTACTGCCTTCCTGAGGACAATTTGGCAACATCTTAGAAAAGGCCTAGGATGTAAACTGTGGTGATGGAGCATCACAGTGGCCCCAGGAAAAACCATCTCTCCATGTTCATGCCTCTTGGCCTTGCCGCTCTATCCATCGAGAGACGGTGTCTATTTCTCCACCTGCTTGGATCTGGGCTGGCCCCGGGGCTGGCTTTGGCCAATAGAATGTGGCAGGGGGAGCATCGTGTGTGTCTGATGGTCTACACAAGGGGCCTTGCAGCTCCCACTCTTGCCCTGTGGAAACCCTGAGACCAGGCAGTGTAGCAGCCCTGCCCAGCCCGAGGGAGGCTCAGAGACCAAAGAGAAGAGAACCAAGGGCTTCGGCCCACTGGCAGCACCAATTGCCAGAGATGAGAACAAGGCCATCTAGAGCCTTCCAGCCCAGTGGGCCCTCCAGTGAGTGACCCCCAGAGGGGGATCACACTGCAAAGGATTTCTCCAGCCAATCCGCAGTCTCAGTCACTAAGTTTTGGGGACACTTTATCACCCCACAAAAGATACTGAAATACATACCCTTTTGATGAAACAAATCCACTTTAGGTTTTTGTACCAATAAAAAAAAATCAAAAAAATAACCAATGATTTAGTTACAAGGGTGTTCCTTGAAGCATCGTATATGATATAAAACATCAGCACGATCTTAGATTATCCAACAGCAGGGATAGATAGAATATGGTCCATGTGTATACTACACAATCATCGAAAAGATATTATTGAGGGGCACCTGGGTGGCTCAGTTGGTTAGGCGTCCTACTCTTGGTTTTGGCTCTGGTCATGATCTCAGAGTTGTGGGATCAAGCCCCACATCAGGCTCTGTGCTCATCAGGGAGCCTGCTTGAGGATTCGCTCTCCCTCTCCCTCTGCCCCTCCCCCTGCTGATGTGCTAGCTGTCTCTCAAATAAATAAATAAATCTAAAAAAAATCTTTAAAAAAAGTTATTATTGAGGTATGCTAGAGGCAAGATTTACAGAATTACTATTAATTGGAAAACAAAACAATATAAGTAGGATTCCATTAAAATATGCATATTTTACTTATATTTTGAGACAAAATCGAGAGCTCCAAAGGCATGTGCAACTTCAATCTGATACTGTTAAAATGCTCTGTAAAGATGGATGTCACAATGTATCTTCCCATCAGCAGTGACAAGCCTTCTGCTTCTCTGTGTCCCAGACCTGTCCCCAGCCTCCTGCTGACACATGTGAGAGGCCGGTCACTCCACACTCAGAGCTCACGTAAGTTAGAGCAAAGGTAGCCTTAACCTTTATTTCACTGAGCAGGATTTCCTGGTTTCTTGGCCACCCAGAGACATCTTCCCCTGACCCATTTCTCACCCCAGCCAAGGGGCCTGATTTACTCCTGGACTTCCTTACAGAGAAGGAACATTCAGGTGCATCATGAAAAGCCAGCAGGAAGCCAGGCATCATGCCAGGGGGATGGGACCACGGCTGGCAGCTGGGGAGTGGTCCTGTGTCGACCCAGCGCACCAGAAAAGGCTCAGTGAGTCTCAAACACAGTGATTAACTTCTCTTTAATCTCTGCATCACTGAGCAGCACGGCCAACTGCTTGGCTTCCCCAACGAGCTCTGCATGAGTCACCGATGTCTTACTGGGCTGTCCCGCTGTGGCCTGCGTACATTTCATTTCAGGCAGGTGTGACTGTTTCTTTCTGTGCCCTTGAGATGCCCAGGGAGAGAATAATGCCTGCTGTTTTCCTCGGACCCCAACTCAATATTGAGTTGACAATGCCTTATTTAAAACAAAATAATACTGCTCTCGAGCCTTTTTTCTGCTCCATTTCCTTTCTTTTTTTCCTGGCTGTTGAATCAAGGCTGAAGGTCCCTGGGATGTGGGGCATCTCCTTAAGTAATAGGAAGTTTATTGACTCATGGGTTAATTGAGAAAACCATTTACCAAACCATATGTGGGCATGCTGTGCTAGCAACCCTTGAATTGCCGTCAAGACTGGGCCCCAGCGGTGGCCTGCTTCGCTCTTTCTTCTAATGTGGGTCACTCCTGGAACTAGGACAGTCTGCAGGTGTCCCTTTTGTGCTCAGACACTCAACTCAGCCCTTAAAGAAAAAAGTCAGAACAAAGGCCTGCTTGGGCATGTTAGGGCACAGGAATCGGGGAGAGGAAAGCAGAATCTTTTCACATTGCAGATTTCTTGCACTCCTCTGACTTTATTATATAATCTGTTACATTCAATTAGAATCACAGGGACCTGGATTCCCCTTCCCCTTCCCTACAGCTTTCTAGCTGTGTGGCTTTCAGCAAATCACCTAACCTCTGTGAGCCTCTGTTTCTCGTCCTTACAGAGCCATTGTGACCACAAATTGAGGTAAGGCTGGGGATGGGAGGGAGGCAGAATAATGATTCCCCAGACACGCCCACGGCCCACGCCCAGAACCTGTGAATGTTCCCTTATGCGGCAAAAGGGTGTGATTGCGGGTGTGATTAAGTTAAGGGCTTTGAGTTGGGGGGATTATCCTGGATTTTCTGGGTGGACCCGGGATAACCCCAGGGGGCCTTATAAGAGGGAGACAGCCGGTGGGAAAAGCAGAGGGGATGCGAATATATAAGCAGAGACTGGAGTCACGGGACCACGAGCCACGGAATGCCAGTGGTCCCAGGAAGCTCCAGGAGGCAAGGGACAGATTGTCGTCCAGGGTCCCCAGAAGGACCCGGCTTGGCCCCGCCGACATCTTGACTCCAGCCCAGTGAGACCGACGGCAGACTCCTGGCTTCCAGAACTGTAAGAGAATGAGTGTGTGTTTTCGGCCCCTCAGTTTGTGGTCTTGTGTTACAGCAGCCACAGGAAACTAATACGGGGTGGCCTATAAATCTAAAATCCTGCACACGTGGACAAGATTGGCTGTCATGTAGCCAGACCCAGGTGAGGCCAAACACAGAGGGTGTGTCTGCTGAGCCAGCAAGGTGCCAGCTGCCTGCAGGTGTCTATTCGCAGGGAGGGAAAGTGCCTGCACAAGGGCTGTGAGTGGCTGTGTGGCTGGAGTGGTGTCTGCCGCCTCGCCCTGCCTGGTCACCCAGACGTAAGCCCCAGTCCAGTGGGGAGACACTCTAGACAGAGCTGAAGGAACTGCTTTCCAAGAGACTCTGACAGACAGTGTCCTGAGGGAAAACTGAGCTGCTTTGGGTCCGGTGACAAGGCTGGACGTGGAGGGAGTCGGGAGACTTTGGCCCCTCTTGACACGCAGCATGGCAGGCTATAGTCCAAGATGGCGCCTGGCACGTTCTGGCACCCAAGGCTGCATCTCAGGAGCACTGGTCCACCTCAGCCTTGACCTGGATGGCGGAGAAATGCCACTCTTGGGATTTTGCAGGCAGCTGGTGTCACTAAGAGATTCAAGCCAAAGACCTCATGTTTCCCCTGAAACTCCCCCAAAGAAATAAGGCAGTGCGCCATTGTGGAGGACTGGGTGTCAGGACCGCTGGCGTTGGGAGTCGTGTGTGAGCTTCCCACCCACTGATGAGGCCTTGGGTCCCTCAGGCTCCTGCCAGGCCTGCCCTGGGCACCCACTGAAGTTTCTCTCCAGGACAGCTGTTCCCTGGATAACCCGCTGACCTATTTCAGAGCCTCCCCCTCCACTCCTTGGCCAGATGTGACCACACCTCACAGTGGGGAATGTGGCCAAGTCACTGGAACTCCAGCCTGACTCTCTGGGAACTCCTCTTCCTCTCTGTCCCATGTGTTCTGAGCCCACCTGGAGAGCCATCGATGTGACGACCAGCCAGGATGCTGGGTGTCGCGGGCTTCTCAGGCTCTGGGCGTCTCAGAGAGTTTTGTTAGCCCAGCAGCGCTGCCATTGACGGGGAAGGGCGCTGGGACCTGGGGGCTGGTCGCGCCAATGGGATTCCTGCTGCCTGAGGATTTAGTCAACAGATTCTGAGTGGATGGGCCTCGGGCTTCATCTCTTGTGAGAGAACACTCCCCTGCTTGGCTGTGCTCCTCGGAGGACCAGCCTGGGCACGCAGCTCTTTCTCCTGAGCTGCAATTGTACGTCTCCTCCCGCCCCACCAGAGCCCACAATCTACACGGCGGCCCAACAACCGCAATAGGGTGCAAATCACATCACATCATCCGCCACTGCTTTAAAGGCCTCAACTGCTTCCCAAATAGGATACGAGAATAGATTTCGTAACAAAAACACAAGGTGCCTGGTGAAATCTGAATTCTGGGTAAACCATGAATCGTTTTTTGTAGTATAAGCATGTCCCAAAACGAATCTGAAATTCACATTTAACTGGGCATGCTGTATTTTATGTGGCAACCCGAATTGAATACAATTAATTCAATCTCAACTCCTCGCCTTGATGGGCAGGATCCTGGGAGCCCCACTTTTGCTTACTCGGGGGCCTCATATTATGCCCTCACTCTCTCCACACCCCCCCAACGCATTGGGCTTCTGGTTGCTGCTTTAAACACATCTAAGACTTTCCCCGCTCTGAGCCTTTGTACTTTCTGTTCCTCTGCCTGGAACCATGCTCCCCAGGTCCTTGCATAGATGGTCTCGGCTTATCATTCGAGTCTCAGCTCAGCTCCCCATCACCCCCTTGGCAGGGGGCTCCCCTGAGCCCGTCCAGGTGCTCTCTGCCACCTGTTTCCTTCCTGCTGTACACCGAACTTCGCTACTCACTGGTCTGGAAAAATCTCAGGAGCTAGCCAAGTGAAAAGGCACCAGGAGCCCATGAAGTGATTTTCCATCAGAATGGCCTGAGGGAGGGTCAGTGGAAAGCTCTGAGCGTGGACCAGGTTCTCCCGTCACAGTTCTGTTCACTCTCCTCTGAGGATGCTGGAGAGACGGGGTGTGAGAGCAAGGAAGAAGCAGGAGCTGCTGTTCTTCTGGGGGTCTTTCTCCTCCTGCCTTCTCCCTCCTGGCCATGTTTTGTAGCATCATTAACAGACTGCATCCTTCTGCCCTCACCTCTCTGCTCCCTGTGCTCCTTCTTAAGCCTGGGCTCCTCTGGCCATCAGGGAGACTTTGGAAAGTTCCTTCTGGTCCCCCAGTGTTTAGGAAAATCTCCCCCAAGTGTCTTAGCCTTGTGGTAAGCCTACCCCCCCCACCCCAGACATCTTTCTCAGAGCACGATGTCCTGAGTCATTCTGGAATTTCAAAATTTGTAGTACTGTGCACGTGAGGGGAGTGGGGTGGGAGGGGAGCCAGAGAAACTCTTTGTTTAAGCAGGGTCATCTTCTTTGAGCCAGACCTCAAAGTCCCGAATGTTTGTGATCCCTGCCTCTCTCCAAGGCCTTCAGAAACAATGCTTGCACGTGGTGGAACCCGTTTTTTTTTTTTTTTGGTCCCCCCAATCCACCTCAAACTCACAGTTCTATAAAATACAATAAAAAATGAATGACTAGAGGGGCGCCTGGGTGGCTCGGTGGGTTAAGCCTCTGCCTTCGGCTCAGGTCATGATCCCAGGGTCCTGGGATCGAGCCCTGCATCGGGCTCCCTGCTGGGCAGGAAGCCTGCTTCTCCCTATGCCGTTCCCCCTGCTTGTGTGTCCCTTTCTCGCTGTGTCTCTCTCTGTCAAATAAATAAATAAAATCTTAAAAAAAAAATGAATGGCTAGAAAAACAAAGACTTACAAAATAGGACCTCCATGACTATGCGTTTGTATGTTGCAACCATCCACATGCTCTATACATTTGTAAATGTTGCCTCTCCCTTTCTGCACATGTCCCACTGAAGGTGGATAGTAAGTGTGTGTGCTGTACCCGTTCACGGAGCCCACGTAGAGTACATGGTACAGGTTAATGATCAGCTTGGTTAAAGTAAGAATCCTCGAAGTGTTCTTTGTTCTTCTTCTTTTTTTTTTTAAGGATTTATTTATTTGTTTGTTAGAGGGAGCGAAAGAGAGGGAATACAAGCCGGGGGGAAGGGCAGAGGGAGAGGGAGAAGCTGACTCCCCACTGAGCAGGGAGCCCGACACGGGGCTCAGTCCCAGGACCCTGAGATCACCACCTGAGCCGAAGGCAGACTCTTCACCGACAGAGCCTCCCAGGCCTCTCTTCTTTATTCTTTAGTATATGAATCTACAGCCAAAGACCTTCTCAGTAGACAAAGGCAGTGGGAATGTAGCCCTGATGGGTGTTTATTATTCACTCAGGCCTGGTTATAGGGGAAAGAGGACTTCCTCTGACAACCGGAGGATCCCCAAAGCCACCAACTCTCTGGTAGGAGACAGAGGTGGCTTCGTTTGGTTTGTTTTCTAGGACTGCCAAGAAAGGGGGGGGGAGCAGCCACTCATGCTTTGAGGGGAACTGGAGGTCGGTTTGGTTCAGAGACTGTGAGACTGGACCCTGTTTGCTCTCCTGTCCTGCAGGGACACTGGCTCAAACCAAGGAGGCTTCAAGCCACATGAGCTCTAAGATTGTGTTGGGATGGTGCTTCAAAGTCATGACCACTCATAAGAAGAGCCAGTGGGTGTAAACCCTTAATTTACACAATGGTTATTGGTTGTTAGGACAGCTCAAGTGTTTACTATGGGCAGGCACAGCGCTCAGAACTCTCAAGGGCTTGTCCCCATTACCCTATGAGGTTCTTTCCATTGTGACGATGGTCACTTTCCAGATCAAGGATGTGGCTTGAAGGAGCCAGAGTTCCCTGCCCAGGAGGTGCAGCTGGTGAATGGCAGAGCTGGGATTTGAACCCGGACCGTCTGGCATCAAAGTGCCTTTACCCGCATTGTGTCACCTTCCAGATCCATTGAAGGGGTTAATTACGACTTTTTGGGAAACGATTCCCTGGTACAGGGCTCCCCAGAGTCCAAGGTAATTTCTGCACGTGACACTGTGACACTGGAGCAAGGACAGGGTTACCCAGATGACCTCATGGAGCAGCGGTTCTCAAAGTTTGGTGTCCCTGTGCCAGTTTCACCCTGAGGGCCGCTTCTAACACAGACTGCTGGGCTCCCACCCAACAGCGGGACTCAATGAGTGCGAGGCGGGAGTAGAGAATTTGCATTTCTAACAAGCAGCAGGTAATGCTGAGGCTCCCGTTGGAGAGACAGGCAGGACTGAGTGCTGAAATGTTCTCTGAATAGGGGATGTTCTCCCTGGGCGAGGTGGACCGAGGAGGTGGGAGGCCAGTGATAGCTCTGCTGTCCACTCCAGGGGCTTCCCACAACCTCTTTCTTCTTGAGCACTTGCAGTTTACTCTAAAGCACCAGATACTTTAATCAAGCCCAGTCCTAACCGTGAACTTGGGAGCACCATGGCTCAAGAGCAGGGGGTCTCTAGCTCCTTAGACTACAGTGCCTCACCCAGTGGCAGGCATACAGTAGGTGTTTGCTAAATGCCCAGGAGGATTCTCCCCAATTGACAAATCCTGTGAATTCCAGTATGTTGCCTGGTGAGAGGAAGAGCTGGTAATATTTTTCTTCCTCCCCTATCATCTTGCTGAGTATCTTCAGGATTGGAAAAGTACTGACCCAGCCCAGAAATGACAAGGGAAGGAGATTAGAAAATGAGATTCCAAATGGAAATGCAAGTTTTATGCCAGGAAATTGGGAAATCACTTCAACACCCCTTCAGCTCAGAGAGGCTGTCAATGCACAGGAACCGGTCCGTTCTGCATGGGGTGGGTGAACACTGCGTTTTGTCCTACACCTAACATGGGCTAGCCTGAAACGTGACCTGCTTTTGTGGGCTGGTGCTAACATGCGAGGCGGATGGGCAGGACCCTTATAAGATCATCTTGGGCTCAATCTTGCTTTCCAGGGTTCCACTCCCTGTTCCATCAAACATGAAAACTCAGCCCATTCCACGTTAGAGAGAATTTTCCTACAAATTTCAAAAGGGCTGTTATAATTTTACATTTGAAATTATTTGGCTATACGAAGTACTTAATGTATAATACTTGTCTATAATTTCTTAGCCATCGTGTATATCTGGAAACTTTTTGAGAAGTGAAGGAAATCGAGTCTCTTATGTTTCAATTTCATGAAATTCAAACTCTCAATTTCACAACTGAGTAAGTCGACAACACATTACATCGCATGTGGACATTTGATTAAACATTTATTCATAACCATATTTTCATTTTCTTATTTTAGAGGTAATAGATTTTTTCCTGGTTTTAATCATTTTCCCAGGTTCATAGGTCCCAGATGCTGTGTTTTTAGGGCCTGAAGTTTCAAATATGCCATCTCACAGGCCTTTGGGAGGCTCTTCCCACAGCAGCCAGGCCTGGGTGCCTCTCTTGCAAATATCTGCACAGCTCACTCATTCATTCACCTCCTCCAGGTGGGGGCACACACGTCACCTGCTCCAGAAGGCTCACCCTGACCACACCCGCCCCTCCTTGGCATCACTAATTCCTTTTACTTGGAGTGACTTTGTCATGTTCCACGAACCATATAATTTACTCATTTATTAAGTTCATGGTTCATTATCTGTCCCTCCCACCCACCCCACCTAGGTGGGACATAAACTTTGAAAGAACTGGAACTGGATCTTTGGTTTTTCACTGATAGATCCCCAGTATCTAGCAGAGTGACTGGCACTCAATAAATACTTGTGAATAAAAGTATGCAACAGATGTTGCCAGAGGTCAAGATCCTAGGTAGGGGCTTTTTGTTTTAGGGCCCGAAGCCAGGCAGGGGACAAGCCCGCCTTTTGCATAATCATGTCTAGGAGATCTGTTTGCTGCAGCCTCACTTCCAGGGCTGGAACCCTCTGAATGTTAGGTTTCCCACCCCAAGTGTAGGTCTTTTTGAGGGGCCCTCCCCATCATGCCCCAGACCCCAGAATCAATGGAGTGGAGACTGACCCAAGCCAGCTCTGGAGGCAGGACCAGGGAGAGGGAGGGTGGGTGAGAAGGAGTCAAAGGGACTCCAGAGAGGATTCAAGAAGGGAACACAGGCGAGAGAGGAGGGAGCCTCTGCCAGTCAGGGCGATGACCTGGATGCAAACTGAGCCCTGTGCCCAGGACAGGTCCACATGGGTTGCATGTGCTGGAGAATCCCTCACAAACCTCGCACCTGCGGATCTGATGGAACTTGTCTTAGAGCCTGAGGTCAAGGGCAGATTGGACACCTTCCAGGACTCCTTCTATGAGTTTGTTTGCCACAGTGACAGATCACAGGGCTGTGGACTGACCCACCTGCCTCTTCCATCATGAGGCGCCCAGAGGCTGCCAGAACCGATGACTCTACTGGCCCCAGAGACTGCCGGGGGTGGGGGGCTGCCAGTGGGGGCTGGTTCGCCTGCAGGGAGTGAGGGATGGGTGAACCTCCCCCCTGCAGAACGAGGCAGGGGAGCTGCACCCTCTTCCTTTCTACGCATGCTCCTCGCTTGACTACTTCTATTACTAAGATCTATAAAAATGTCCAAGAGTGGGCGCCTGGGTGGCTCAGTCGGGGAAGCATACGCCTTCAGCTCAGGTCATGATCTCAGGGTCCTGGAACCGAGCCCCACATCGGGCTCCCTGCTCAGAGGGGAGCCCGCTTCACCCTCTGGCTCTCTCTCACCCCCTCTTGTGCGCCCTCACTCTCTCTCTGTCTCTCTCAAATACATACTGTCCAAGAGTATGTACAGCATCTCATTTGATCAAGGAGGGACCTTGATGCTCCAACAGGCACCTGTCAGACAAGATCCAGCATCATTTCACCAAGTCCCTCAAGGGTTACAGAACAGAGCTCTGTGGTCTGCCCTGGGGGTCCACCCCTCAAGGGTTCTGAGGAGCCGAGTGAAGGGGATTGGGCACTCAAACCTGTGAGTCAAAGTTAAAGGAGTAAAGGATTTTCAGTCTGGGGAAGGGGGCCGACCTGGGCAAGTGCTTGTCAAGACAAACTGTTCTAGCAGGTGAAAGGTGTTAGTTTTGAGACTCAACTGTCTTCCATTTCTACTCAGAACCCAGCAGGCTTCATGGAGTTTCAAGGGCAGTAGGAGGACCCTGAGTTAGAGGTAGGACTATATTTCCTTCTGTCGTTGATCAGCAGAGAATGCTGACAAACACTGGAAGTCATGGCAAAAAGAGAATATTTTTTTTAAGATTTTATCTATTTATTTGACAGAGAGAGAGAGAGCAAGAGCACCAGCAGGGGAGCAGCAGGCAGAGGGAGAAGCAGGCTCCCCACTGAGCAAGGAGCTCGATGCGAGACTCGATCCCCAGGACCCTGGGACCGCCACCCAAGCCGAAGGCAGGCTCTTCACCGACTGAGCCAGCCAGGTGCCCCTTATTTATTTTTTAAAAGATTTTATTTTAAAGAATGTCTACATCTACCGCGGGGCTCTAACTTGTAACCCCGAGGTTGAGAGTTGCATGCTCTACCATCTGAGGCAGCCAGGCGCCTCTATTTTATTTTCATTGTTGTTGTTTTTGTTTCTTGCCTCCCACAGTCTAGTCTGTGTACTGGAGACGCTGGCGACTCAGGAACCCCAATGGGTGCAGATCAAACAGGGCCCAAGAGAAGCCCGTGCTGTCTAGCCAAAGAGCCAGGCGAGGGAGCCAGCCTAGCAAAACAGAAACCTCTTGAACAATGACCACCCACTTTAGGCAAACATCACAGAGAGAACTGCAGCCCCACCTCTGCTCGCGGCCGCAAAGGCTCAGTGGAGAGCTGGACTTTCTCCACCACCTGACTGTAATGAGCTGCTGTGAGCCCTCACTCCCGGGGGTTGTCAGAACAGGCTGAGTGGAAAGATGGGACCTGTAGCAACAAGCCTGTCCTCCCGGTGCTGGTGCAGAACACCCAGGGAGCCTGGGCTTGTCTGCCATCCGGAGATTACAAGGCACTTCTAGCCCTGTCCTCGCCAGAGTGGTGTCAGAGGAGACCGAGTGGGAAGCTAAGGCTTCCTGCTGCTCGGGAGTAACCTGGCCACCCCCAACCTCAGTGTCAGTAGTAGAGGCAACGTGGGGAACAAAATGAGCATCCCTGGCCCTCACAGCCAGGGTGGCGTCCGCTGAGGCCTAGTGCAGAGCTAGAACTTCCAGGCCTGCCCAGCAATAACAGGAACGCCTCCCACCCTGGTGTCGGTGAGACTGAGTAGACAGCCTGGAACGGCGTCCCCACCCGGAAGTAACAAGGTGGCCTCTTGCCACCTGCCGGGGGAGGGGGTGCCCCAAGTGACCTGCTAAAACACCGGACAGAACCATGCTCCAGAATGTCATAGTGCACCCAAATGTCCAGGTTTTAAAAATCGCTCGTCGTACTGAGAACCAGGAAATCTCACTTTGAGTGATAAAAGATGACCAGCAGACTCCAAGGCTGAGTTGACACAGATCTAGAATGATCTGATGAAGATTTCAGAGGAGCAGTCATGCATGTGCTTCCATAGGCAATTATGAACATGCTTGAAACCAAGGAAAAATGGAAGTGGTCAGTGAGAACATAGAAGGCTTAGCAAATACATGGAAGATTATAGAAGAGTCCGAGGGGAGGTTTAGACCTGAAAGATACAACAACCAAAGTTAAACCTCGGTGGCCACTGGGAATAGACACATAGATTGTATCGCTGTTAGTTGGTTTTGAGGTTGCACTTGATCGTGTGAGATGTACCCATTGGGGTAAACTGGGTGAAGGGTATCAGGGGCCTCCTTGGACTGGCAGCTCCCTAAGAACCTATAAGTATGTTAAAATAAAAAGCATTTTTGAGAAAAAGGTATGTAGAGCATCATGTCATTTTACAAAATCACTTAGCTGTATCAATAGGGGAAGTATCTGTGTAGGAAGGTGTCTGGAAGGATGTTCCCAAGGTTTTTGAGGGACTATTACTTGAAAGGTAACATTTGGGAGTGATTTTCCCTTTCTTCTTTATGTTCTATTTAAAGTGTGAATTATTTTTAATTTATAGTCCAAAAGAAATAAACGGGCTCTGAAAAGACATCCATTTGGCCTTGGCAATGGGCGGTGGTGGTAACGTGTGTGGTAGCTTACTGGACAGATGTGTGGTTCAGGGCTTTAGCCACTGGAAAAATGCTTGCCCCCTTCCTTATGGTGACAGCCCCTCTGAAGAGCTCAATACATAGCAATTGCCTCTCTGATCACAAATCAGAGGGCACCTGGGTGGCTCAGTGGGTTAAAGCCTCTGCCTTTGGCTCAGGTCATGATCTCAGGGTCCTGGGATCAAAGCCCCCATCAGGCTCCCTGCTCAGCGGGGAGCCTGCTTCCTCCTCTCTCTCTGCCTGCCTCTCTGCCTACTTGTGATCTCCCTCTCTGTCAAGTAAATAAAAAAAAAAAAACCTTCAAAAACAAAAACAACAAATCAGAGGCATGGGCAATCTCCCTGCCTCACCCCCTCACCCCTCTTCACCAGGCCCTTGAGAATGCTCTTAACTCAGTTCATTTCAAATCCCACTTAAACTGGAAATTTCTAAATTTCGTTTTAACTCCAAGTACAAAACAAATTATAGAGATCGTGTGTTTCTATGGACTGGTGCATATTAAATATTCCAACCAGCAACAACAATAGTGTTACAATAATAATTTTTTGAGTCCCTGGGTGCTAAAAAATGGTATCGCCAACTCTTAACCTACCCTAGAAGGCCCTCTTTCATGTAAGTAATTTAGATAGCTAGAAGCTAGATTCAATGGCATTTTTTCCTAGCTTTGATGAGCAAAGATTTGTTTGGGTTTTCCCACTGGGGAATTTGTGCACGCAGAATATGATATGAAAAAGACCGGGTGTGTGTGTTTCCATGAAGCTTGGTGCTCTCGCATGCCTATTAAAACAGACATGGTCGGTGTGGCTGGAAATGCAAGGACTGGCTCTTCTACTTCCCGGGTGCATGAGCCCCAGGATCCTCAGCTGTAAAACGGGAGAAATACCAGACCGGGCTGTCGTCGGCTCTAAATGAGACAATGTGCATAGAACAGGGTCTAAAACTGGTTCCAAAACAGGGTCCGGCCCACACGGTTGTCCATTTTGGCCCACTTACCTGTGTGTCCATTAGCAAAGGCGGGGATTAAAAGTCTATGGCGTTTTCATTGCCTTAAAGAAGTGGTAAAAGGCTAGAAGCCAAAAGGTCTCGAGTGGGGAATTAAGCAGTAGTGGGTAACCGGCCAGCTGGCAGGCCAGACTGATTTTCACAAGATGTTAATGAGACTTTTAACTGAACTGCAAGTGGGTCTCAGCTTTATACTGAGAGCCCGATAGAAAAGGGTGGGAGGTATTGAGAGACTGGGCTTTTTCATGCTCTGCTGCTTCACTCTCATACCCTGGGCAAGACCCTTTGCCTATCTGGGCCTCTTTCTCTGTAAATGGCTTGACAGAGGCAAGCAGCGCCTGGCTGTCTCGGAGCCTGGTTGTAAGAAAGGGGCCTGACTGTGAATGGTTCCTCAGTCAGTGGGCCTTTGCAGATGTATCTTTGTTCCTTGCCCCACGGGTGCTGCTGTGACCGACGGAGCCATCTCCTGACCCCCAGTCTCCCGATCTGCAGGGTGGGGGCAGGGCTCTCTCCAGATCCCCTCTTTCTGGGATTCTAATCCACTCTCCTCATTTGCCCAGGCCGGTTGCATCTTCTCTAGTGAGGCCAACAATGCTGTCTTTCCGAGACAGGAGGTCAGGGACTGCTGAGGGTCCAGCCGCCCACCAGGCTGGGAGAGCGCCTGGTCTGAGCTTGCCCACTGATGGCTCGGAGTGGGACTGTCCCGCATCCATGGGGTCCCAGATGCATTCATCCTTGTCACCAAGATAGGCCCAGATGCTCTTTCCCAGAAGCCATATTCTGCTTCTCTCCAGGAACCTGGTTACCCTGATTCCCTGGCAGGGGCCACCGGCTGCTGCTGAGGGAGCATCTTTAAACTAGCACTTTACTCCTACCCCAGAGGCCAGGAGGAAGGGTGGGCCTCTAAGCCAAAGAAGAACAGTCATTTGCCACCATACCCCTCATGATTCTCTAGTGGTTTGCTTATTCCATTCATTGTTCATTCACTCAGGCTTTCATTGGATTTCATTCTTTTATCAGATCGGTGGTCCACTCATTTACTCAAACATTCATCTGTCCACCCTTCCACTCATCCATTCATCTACAGACCCACCCATCTACACTTCTATCCCTCTATCCCTCTGTCCCTCCACCCATCCACCCACCTACCCATCCACTGCTTTATTTGGTGCGTCAGGAGTGAAATTAACCAGGCAATCAACAGACACATATGTACTCCCCCGTCAAAACTACTGTCATACTTTGGCAGGGCATTCACACCCGGTGCCAGGCTACTATGTGCTAGGCATGGTGCCGATCTCTTAACATACTTGATCTTCACATTAATCCCAGAGGCAGGTACTAAACTCCCCACATTCAGAAAGGCGGAGTAAGCCCAGAGGGACTGGGTGACCTGTCTAGAGATAGTCGACAAGTAGGAGATGGAACTCGGGTCCCACCCCAGGTCTTCCAGTCTCTGCAGCCCCTACCTTCCCCAGCTTTTGTTTGTCGTCACTGTTTACACAGTATTTTTACATTCCCTTCATACTTACCACAGGCCTAGGAGATACGTCGCATTGCTCCATTCTGCAAACGAGCAAAGCGTGTCTTGGAGAGGTTGAGTGAGATGCTGAAGACCACAAGTTGCTCAGGACAGAATCTGAACTTGAACTGAGGTTGTTTCACTGCAAAAGCTTTGTTCTTTCTACACCATGTGTGCTCTGAGGATTAGCCACGCAGGGCAGCAAGTTCTGAGTGGCTCTAGCCACTGGGTATTTAGGAGAGAACCCTGGGTTCTGGGAAGGGAGCAACAAACGCGTGTTGGGGGGCAGAGAAGGATTTCTGGAGGAGGAATAATCAAGCCAGGCCTTGAGAGGTAGGGAAAATGTCACCAGGTGGAGAGCACTGCAGTGCAACAGACGTACAGAAAGTCTGTCTAGGAGTTTGGCTAGAGCAGAAAATTTGTGATAGGCAAAGGAAGGGAATGAGGCTGGAATATGGGGGGATGGGTGTGGGGGGGGATGTCTTCCCTTCCAAAGTCCAGAGAGACTTTAACCCACAAATCTGATCTGCTCTTTTTTATTCGAAAGCCTTCAATATCCCCTTTTCCACTTCTCCCACGATGAAGCCTACACTTTTTGCCTGGTTCACCAGCCCTCTGTCCCCCATCACTCTGCCTGTGCACCCACTCTACCCACAACAGTCCGCTCACAGGGCATCCTATCTCTGACATGCCTGTGTGGGTGCTTGCTTGGATAGGCCAGCTTCTCCCAGCAGTGACTCAGGGAGCAACTTTTGTTTCAAGGAACCGCATGGGCAGGCCCGCCACTCCCTGGCTGGCCTCCTGCATCCAAAACAAACAGTCTGGCAGGCAGTGTGTGGGCACCCGAATGAAGCGGGGGAGGGCATTTCAGGATAACCAGGAGAGCTTCCAGAGAAGAGCCTGTCTGTTGGTAGAAAATAAAGATGATGAATCCTGGAAAAGGGCCGGGAAAGGGGGGCGTCTACCTTCTCCAATGGCCCAGTAGTCACTGTCGTGAGAGCTACTGTGGGGTACTTGCTGGGCACTGAGCCCACCCTCACAATCTCTGTGCAGCAGAGGGATCCCTAGGCCAATGAGGAAACTGAAGCCCAGAACACTTGAGTGGGTGGCTCGAAGTTACCCAGCCAGCAAGCACTAGATTTGAATTCAGATCTTTCTGGCACTAACAGAATCCCCTTACTACAGCATCATGGGTCAAAAAGCACAGCTTAAGTCACAGAGATGTGATCATTTAGGTACTTGTGAAAGCAGCTTCTAACTAATGTTAATCACCTCTCTACAACAAAGAGCCCGAATCGATAAAAACCTGCTGCTGCAGAGACTGAGATTTCTGAGTAGTGCTGTTGGTTTGCCCTCTTGGATGCAGAACTCTAATGACGTTTGGTCGACTTATGTGAAAGACGAGAAAGAAATCAGAGAAAAAGAATCCCGCAGCAGGAAATACAATGAAAATTGCTGGCCTTCTCTGACCACCTTCCTGGGCAGATCCAAGTGCCCCACTAGAAAGGGGGTGGCAGCCATGAGGGACCAGGGCCTTATGGCTGTCTTCAAGATGGTGCTCCAGGCCATGCCAGGAGATGCCAGTCCCTAGTCTCTCACCGCTGGGCCTACCAATGCCCTGCCCAAGGGCTCCATTCTCCCAGGTGCCCGAGTCCATTTCCACAGGTGCTACATGGGGCTCAGCATCTGGAGGTAAGCCTGGGGGCTTGGGATTAAGTCACCACGAGTGAATCTTGAGTAGCTGGACACCATGCTCATGCCCAGTCTGTCCCATTGACTTCCTGTCAGGCTGTCCTTCGGTCTCAAGGCTCTTTCTAGGGCTGGGACTTGCCTACTTTCTGCTGCCCTCCTACTGTTTCTTGACCCTCCTTTCTCTAGGGGTTGGGACTACAGAGATAATTAAGACATGGTCCCTGCCCTGAGGCAGTCATGGTCTCCTGCTACAGGCACCCCTATAAATTAAAAATGGCAGTAGTGGGGTCACAGAAGAGAGAGAGTCACTTGTCTCTGAAAGTCCAGAAAGATCCCAAGACATGATGAGTTTTGACTGAGGTATTAAAGTTTACCTCTCCAGGCAGGTGGGTTTTATTTGTCGGAAATTAGGGGGTGGGATGGGGCTAGAGGGAAAAACCACTCCAGGCAGAGAAAGCAACAAGAAAAAAGAAACAGAAGGGGAAATAATAAAAATGTCCATCAACAGGAGAATACATAAATTGTGCTTTATTCATAAAATGAAATATTACCTAGTGGTAAAAAAAAAAAAAGAACAGACCTGTTACAGCACTCAAGGACATAGATAAATCTCATAGACACAATCTTCAGCAAAAGAAGTTAGACGCCAAAGAGTACATGACATAGTGTGTAATTACAATTACATGAAGTTCAAGAACAGGTCAAACTAATCTATGGCGATAGAAATCAGACTAGTGGTGATGTCTGGCTGGCATAAAAAGCCTTTTGGGGTGTTAGAAATGTATCTTGGGGCACCTGGCTGGCTCAGTAGATAAGGTGTACCACTCCTGATCTTGGGGTTGTGGGTTCAAGCCCCACGTTGGATGT
The DNA here is from genome assembly GCA_002007465.1 of Ailurus styani. Taxonomy (NCBI): domain Eukaryota; kingdom Metazoa; phylum Chordata; class Mammalia; order Carnivora; family Ailuridae; genus Ailurus; species Ailurus styani. Next base: position 8,912,195 of record LNAC01000001.1, on the reverse strand, counting down.
AGAGATTACTCAATACAATCTTTTTAAAAAAGAAATGTATCTTGATCTGAGTAGTGGTTAGAGTTTATTGGGCTTTAAATGTAAGAGTTGTGGATTTCGTTATATGTATTAGTCGGCTTGGGCTGCTGTAACAAAATACCACCGACGGGGTGGCTTGAATTTGTTTGTTTATATTTTAAATTTTTAAGTACTTTTCACATTTTTAACTGTATTTCTCTGTTTTGGAGGTTGGGAAGTCCAATTTTACTGACAAGGAAATGTGATTCAGTCTCTGGTGAGGGCTTTGTTGGCTTGCAGAGGGCTGCCTGCTCCCAGAGTCTTCACATTGCTGGGGGGAGTGGGGACAGTGAGCTCTGGTGTCTCTTCTTGTGGGGACACTAATCCTATTGGGTCAGCCCCTCCCCCTCCTCATGACCTCCTTTAATTTTCATTTCCTCCATAAAGGCCTTATGACCAAATACAGTCACATTGAGGGTGGGGGCTTCAACATATTAACTTGGGGAGGGGGCACGGGGTACACAATTCAGTCCATAACACCGTATTTAAGTTATACCTCAAAACAAAACAAAAACAGAAAAAAAAATAATACCCATGTCAATTGCTCATTGCCAGAGATTCTAACTCCATGGGTCTGGGGGTGGGGTGTTGTCCCAAGAATTTTCTTAAAGCACTCCCCGGGATCCTACGGTGCCCCAGGGCTTGAGAGGGTAGTCCGGTTTATAGAGACCTCCCCTCCCCACGGTTCTAGGACTTGAACCCCGCAGGGGAAGCCAACGGCTCGGGCTCGGCTTATCCTGGAATGCACAGACTGCAATGCCGGATAAGGAAATCAGTGCAAAGCTCTCTTTTATCTGAAGGAAGTCGCGCATGAAGGGCTGCTGCACCGTGGCGGTTGAGTTCTCCAGCCCCGGGGCAGTCTGGCGGGGCCCCGGGCCGCGGCGTCCGCGTCTCAGCGCCAGGCCCTGCGCGCACACCTGCACCGGCTGCTCTTGGCGGAGGCCCCGACTTAGCATCTCTTTGCAGCCTCTCGGTAGCCCCGCTGAGGAGGCAGGAAAGCCCTGATTGGAATGAGCCGCGGGGGGACTAGGTGAATAATTGTGAATGGAATTCGTGCTGGAGACTTCTGGTTCTCCCAGCTGCGGGCGGGGGGCCCAGCATGGGAATTCGGAGTATTGCTCAGCGCTGGCTGCGCCTTCCATTGTTGGGCTCTAATGACAGCTTTTGTTTCACCGTAAAGTACAGTTATTAAATGCTGGCCGGAACAAAGATGTATTTACACGCCAGGGGGGGCGGTGGAGCCGCGCTATTTTTAGAGCTACCC